>CM064527.1:32862283-33308216 GCA_032716605.1 Paralithodes platypus | reverse complement strand
TTTAGGGAGTCTATATGTACGAACATGTGTTTAATTGTGCATTTTTTTGTTCTATGTGGATGAGGGAGACAAAAGGCAAAAACTGCCTGAGACGATGTCCAAGAGTTGAAAGAGTGACAGGGCCAAATCAAGGAACGTTCGAGCCAAAATGGACAGACGAAGTTTGAAACAATTTAAGTCAGGATGAGGGAAAGATGGATTCAGGGAGAGAGTTCCAGAGCTCAGCCGTTGAATAGAAGAATGATTGGCAGTAACATTTCACTCTTGAATTGGAGAGTTGTACAGAGTAGGGGTGGGATTGTGTTGCAAGACGGGTACAACGTACCCTACGTAGAGGAGGTAGTATACACTGAGAGAGATCTGAGAAACTCTGATTATTGTAGTAGCGATAGAATAGCGAGAGAGAGATGCAACTTTGCGGCGAAAAGAGAGCGATTGCAGAGAGTCGGTGATTGGACGGGAATTAATGATACAAAAGGCTTTCTTTTCTACTTTGTCTAGAAGTGCGGTATGGGTGGATCTTCCCCACACGTGTGAACAATACTCTATACATGAGTGCACTGTGCCCCTGTACAGAACTGCGCAGGGGTACAGAACCACTGGAGGCAGTTGAGCACACCCAGCTTCTGAGAGGCCGCCATAGAAAACCTGGTTATGGTAATGGTCCTTCCAAGAGAGAGCAGAAGATACACCGAGCAATACTGACCAAAGAAGAGTGAAGGGTTAAATTTTGGGTGATGTTCATGAAGAACAAAGTAAGGGGAATACTCCTCTAGAAATTTCACGGCGGGTAGTTAGATGGAACTGAAGTCTGGTGAGGTGTTCTATTTGAAGCATTAAGGAGTAACAAGTTTGTTCTCTTCCTCAATGAGAAATGGTAGTCTAAAGGCTCCGGAAATAAGGGTTCTACGGGCTTCATTACTTTAGCTTTGTTGTATGTGGATGGCTGGCTGGTGGGATTGAACTCTGGGAAACTATTGTGAATAGTGTAAGTCAGAGTCATCTGTAGCATTAGTAATGGATAGGAAGTGGGATGTACAATTGAGATCATTTATGAAAATTAGTGAGAATGGTGACAGCGGAGAGACTATGACACCAGAAGTCCCTTCCGGAACACCGGGGGGGTGTGGTTGAATAGGATGGAGCCAGATAACGAATAGTCACGTACTTTCATGTACACCAGCAGCTATGGGAACTGATGCCGGAAAGGAATGAGAGAACAAAGACGCAGATGGTATTGTATAGAAACGCGAAGGAGGGTAGTTTTAGCTACCATGAGCGATTTGTGCCTACTCTATCGAAAGGCCTTTTTGATATGTACTTAGCGCAATAAGAAAGGTCTCACCGACGTCCTTAAAGTATGGATTCACCAATAGTTAATAGAATATTGTCAAGGAGAAGGATCTCACCAGTAGAGTGACCGTTAATGAAGCCCAGACTGGCGATCCTTTAGAGTAGTATTTAGGAAGAAGATAAAATTGCTTGTAGGTAAATGGTTGGAAGTAAGAATATCAGTTTTAAAAACTTATAGCTGGATGGAAACCAGAGATGAGAAGCAATTGGACGATAGTTGGTAAGGGTTGGAGAGAAAAGGAGAGGAAAGTGGTCACCCTTCTTTGCAACAGGCGTGGATGAGAGCAAATTTTCCAGCAAGAAGGGAAGACCTGGTAGAGCGGATGAGAGACATAAGACTAAAGAGTTTAGTGCCCCCGTATGCAGGGAGTCAGCATGTGTAGGACGGTTTAAAATTGAATGGACAACAGAGAGGGGACCAACACCATCCAGACTATACGCCTTCTTAGAGTATCATAGGCCGCCGAGATGGGTAGAAAGTAAAGTCGGGTACATCTTAGAAGAGAATAAGGATATTAGTGGCAGTGTAAGTAGGAGGGGTAAAGGTGTTGGTACAGTAGGAGAGAGGAGGAATAGGAACCGCAATCATCCAAGGTATGAGAATAATTTCCAGCAAACGTTTGAAGTCAAAGAGTTCAATGGCTGTTGTCAGAAGGAACCAAAAGTTATGGGTTTGTGTCATCAGAGAGGAAAAAGGGTAGCGGAGGGAAGAGACGGAGGTGGGAAGTCGGGGGCAAAATTGAAGTTGGAGAGGTTTTTTTGGTATTTTAGAATGTTTAAATGCGTGTGCGTTAATGTTATGCAAAAAGTAATATTCACAATTTGATAACAAAAGAGTGAACAGCATCACTTATAAACAATTACCGATAAAAAAGCCAAGCGGGTTTCCGTATGTAAACATAATTCAGATCTAAAATCTTTGACCGAGTTAATTATGGGGCATAGTAGGCTATTTTAATGATTAGAAAAAAACATACAATTTGCTCTACAATTATCAGATGTTTTCAATGTATCAGTTATATTGTGATTTTTCGACACAGTTTGATATGGTCCAGAACTTTTGCTTAGATAGTATATTCTAATAGATTTGTTTTTCACAAAGCATTAGATTCGGGAGAAAAGCGTTTTGGTTGGGTTATTCTTTGTAATTTCTACCAAAGCGTATTTGATACTGGGTTGAATCACTCAATAATTACTTGAACAATTAAACACCTACAGTAATTGGAGGAGCGTTTCACAAATAAACTGGTTTTGGGAAAGTTATTTAGAAAGTATACCGTCAATTTGTAAATAATACAAATTGGTGGAATATGGTCATTCAATTAGTAAATGGACTACAATCTGGAGTTTACCTTAGGGTTCAGAGGTTCTTGGTCCATTGCTATAAGCTATCTATGTGAACGTTATAGTTCATATTCTCGCCAAATGTATTGCCCGAATTTATTAATTTGCCGATGATACCAACATATTTTTTAGTGGAAGTAATATAAAGGTGATTGGTTATTTGTACAATGAAATGTTGAAATTAAGAAACGGTTGTTAGACAATGGACAATCAGGGACAGAAATAAATTGCACTATGTTAAATATAACTGACAAGACGACACATTGGGGTGGATATTTGGAAATATAATGAACACCAAGTAAAGTGACAAACAGCAATCTAACGATAGATTTTATGTATAAAATGAAATAAAAGCCCAGAAAAGAGATAGACAAAAGAAAGTATATGAGAGGTGATAAGGTAATGAATTATGTACAAAGAAACAATATCTTGGAATGTGAACATGTTTAAACATAAAAAATACAAAAATGTCTAGAAGTATAGGTATATTATGAAAGGCAAGAAAAGATACTTCATAACCATACGTAACAATGGTAACTTTGTATAATTCAATTTATACTTCACATATATAACCATACGGTATAAGAAGGTTTGGGGTACAGCAAGTCAGTGCAACAGAGAAATCAAATATAGTAATAGCTATAACGTAAAAGAGCAGAGAATAATTAAATCAGCGTGCATTATAGGGAGCACACCTGGGCACAATATTTAAATCACTAAAAATACTGCCATTTTGTGGATGTATACGAGCTTTTCAATTGCCAAACTGATGCCGATAAGGTTATTAATGGTGGCATACAAGCCACCGATAAGTAAGATGATTATTGTTCAACCAAAACATAAATATGACATCAGTCACTCGTACTAGAAACAGAAATAAATTACATGTACCAATAGCTAGGACAGACAAAATGAAAATATCTTTTAGACATAAAGGTGTACAAGTATGGAACAACACAATGGATAAAATAGGAAAACAAAATGTAGTTGTCTTAGTTTATAATAATAAGTAACAGCGGGGGTGCCCCGTTCTTTAACATTAATATGAAAATACAAACCCCAATGTACCTGAATAAACAAAGGAATGCATATGGCCGTCCTGGCATTCGAACTCGGGACACCACACCCAGAACATAAGCATCTACACCATTACACCACCAACACAGTTAAAGGTTGAGTACACGATCACGATTAATATCCATTTTTCGACTTTTGGATATCAATCTAATCATGTACTCGGGCCCAACTGCATTTTACTTTGTTCGTGGTATGAACACAATTGAACTTATTGTAAAATCACTTCTATGAACTCATGCATGTGCTATTTTTGTTGTTGTTTTAATGGGGTGTTAGGTATATTTTTTGTATCTCTCTTATGAAAATGTGTGTAATTTATGAACAAATGAGGACCCATATGCCGCAGGGCATCATATCCTCATTTGTCACAAATTGTAATAGAACTGCTTGATGTAAAATTGTATGTAATATTAATTTGTGACAACAAGCTATTTTTAATTGAAATTGAATTGGGGGATTTCATTCATGTAAGTGATATTGTGCATAGGTGTTTATGCGAATGTGTGTGTGAATGTATGTGTGCGTGTGGGCGTATGAAAAACGTATCTACCTACTAATGTGTATGAGAGAATGTGTGCCTGTGAACGTGATTGTGAGTGTGAATGGCCGTCTGAGTGTTTGTGTAGGCGTTTGAGGAGATTGTCTACCTCCCTACCTACTCCCTTACCTCCCAACCTCTCTCCCACTCCTACCTACCTACTCCCTTACCTCCCTACCTCTCTCTCACTCCCTACATACCTACTCCCCTACCTCCCAATCTCTCTCCACTCCTACCTCTCTCCCAATCCTTACCTACCTAATCCCCTTACCTCCCTATCAGTCCCTGCCTACCTACTCCCGTACCTTCCTACCTACTCACCTACTTCTCTTCCACTCCCTACCTACCTACTCCCCTACCTCCCAACCTCTCTCACACTCCCTAACTACCGACCCCCCCCCCCCCCCCCCTCCTTCCCTTGAGTCCACGGAGCAAAGTGTAACATTCATCTCCAGCACACCACACACACTCCACAATAAAGCACCACAACATAGCATCACGGCC
Organism: Paralithodes platypus; assembly: GCA_032716605.1. Classification (NCBI taxonomy): domain Eukaryota; kingdom Metazoa; phylum Arthropoda; class Malacostraca; order Decapoda; family Lithodidae; genus Paralithodes; species Paralithodes platypus. Next base: position 33,303,400 of record CM064527.1, on the reverse strand, counting down.
TTACACTGCACTGAACTACACAACCGTTGGAGCATTATATCTATCTTCTGCACACCACAGCTTCACCATAAAGCACCAACACAAAGTACAGTAGCAGAATAACCGTAGCATTACACTTTACTACAACACAGCACCATTACTGCATACTTCCACCACAAAAGATGCACTGCACAAAACCGCACGACCATGCTACTCCCCCCCCCCACCACCACCACCACCACCACCACCAACACAAACACACACATATCGTGTCCAGGGATCAAGGTGTGGTATAATGCCTCCTGTCGACACACTCATAAAATACCACGATAATGCACCACAACACAGCAATATTACACTTCGATACAATACGGCACCATCATATCATATACTTTGCCACACCAGAGCACTACTAAACGCCTCCAAAATATAGCTTCACAACATCATATTGCACTTGAATCACGACAACATAATACTGCCCCCCCCCCCCCCCCAACGCAGCACCACCACCACACTCACGTCTGCTTCTCTTGAGTCCACGGATCAAGATGAAACATTTATCTACAGACCATTCTTCACATAGAGAACCAGACCATAACACAGCACCACCACATCACCCATTGCTGACAATGCAGCACCATCACTTCCTACTTCGCCACAACAGAGCACTACTACATTACACCTTATTATGATAATATACCACTATATGACCATACTTCCACCACATCATACCCCACAGAAACATCACATTACAGCACCACTTCATCACACTTTATTATAATACAACACCACTACATCACACTTTACTACAATACAGCACCACTACATCACACTTTACTACAATACAACACCACTACATCACACTTTACTACAATACAGCATCACTACATCACACTTTACTACATCACACTTTACTACAATACAACACCACTACATTACACTTTACTACAATACAGCACCACTACATCACACTTCACTACAATACAACACCACTACATCACGCTTTACTACAATACAACACCACTACATCACACTTTACTACAATACAACACCACTACATCACACTTTACTACAATACAACACCACTACATCACACTTTACTACAATACAACACCACTACATTACACTTTACTACAATACAGCACCACTACATCACACTTTTTTCTACAATACTACACCACTACTACACACTTTACTACAATACAACACCACTACATCACGCTTTTCTACAATACAACACCACTACATCACACTTTTCTACAATACAACACCACTACATCACGCTTTTCTACAATACAACACCACTACCTCACACTTTACTACAATACAACACCACTACATCATGCTTTACTACAATTCAACACCACTACATCACACTTTACTACAATACAACACCACTACATCATGCTTTACTACAATACAACACCTCTACATAACACTTTAATATAATACTACACTATTTTGTTCATGGGAAATGGAGCTTCAGTAGAATTAGAATGATAAAGGAGGTCATGAACAGTTCCGTTTGCCATGGAACTCCGCGGGATTAAAATATGTTCTGATATTGTCTTTATCTATCTTACCCTGATATATTTCGTACATGGAGTACTATGAAGGCAGTATTTGATCATTTATTTCACATAAGTGTAACATTTGTCTATCCTTAAGTAGCTATTAATACAATTATTCATACTTTGGTCTCGCTAATATATACATATTTACTTCTATAGGAAATTCAGACTACTATTATTACACATAGGAGGTATATTGTACACTCACATTTATAATAATGAGGATACCTGGCTTTGTAAGCTATGCTTTTTAAGACCTTTCTTGCCATTTAGGTGTACATTTTTTGTCCTGGTAACCAACAGCGAGCCTGCAATATAGGAGGGCTCGGCCTTTGGCCTAGATATTTTTGTGCCGAAATATATAAAACATTATTTCGAAGGGGGGTCTTAGGAGTAATTTTAAAATCTTGATGGAGGTCTAGCGAGCAACTGATAACATCCCCTTAGATAGTTTAATAATATTCGGAAAGGCCATGATTTGTGTCTTAAGGTGTAAATGCATATGTGGTGCAGTAGTTGTATGACTAATAACAACCATTGAATGATAATAATGGTAGTGGATATATCCACGCACCAACGTTCTTAAAAACCCGTCTTTCCATGACAGGTACAGAACACTAATATATAAGACTAACTACAGAGAAGGATATTTACATGCAGGTAAAGTAACACACCAAAATGAGCAAGAGATGGCTGGAAATGTAATTAAGCAGATGCAAGAAGCAAAATAAGAAAATAAGAATGCAAGCGTGGAAAAGATGGATAATTAGATTCCCTCACACCACCTCTGCACTCCCCTAAATATACACTACAAATGATGAAACATTTGCTCGATTTTCTTTAACTCACGAAAATTAAGCATATTTACGAATTCGATGAATAAGTAAGCACATGCACCTGTGTACATACCAATCAGAACGCTTGCAGCAGATAACAAATATCAGCAATTACGCACATTGACTTTCGAAGAATATATATATATATATATATATATATATATATATATATATACTGTATATATCACAATTTCTTTCTGACTATCTATATAATATTTTCGATCGTCTGTCTGTCTGTCTGTCTGTCTGTGTGTTCTTTATAGGCGGCCGCAGTTTTGGACCTGGGGAGCTGAAACTTTGCATGTGGGTGTCAATTGACCTGGGTCAGGTCATAGAGGGGGCGAGGCCACGATTGGAGGTCGTTTCGAGGCCGATATTGAAGAAAAAATCATGAAAAACATTTGAAAAAAATTGCCGTTTGGGGCAGAAGGAGGCCTCCGATCGAAAAGGTGTATGGAACGAAAGTTGTTCGCAGACCCCCAAAATGGGGGTACGGATGAGGCCAGATCCAAAATCGGAGGTCATTTAGCGGCCGAAATCGAGGTCGCCGTTTAATGAGGCAGAGGGAGGTCGAGGCCGGTGATTATGGTAGCAGTAGTATTTATGGTAGTAGTAGTGATGGTGATTATGGTGATTACCCGGGCAACGCCGGGTACCCCTGCTAGTCATTCAATAATTTCAAAGACCTGCGGGTAAATATGTCGGAGTTTGAGGGCGAATTTCTCATGTGAATTTCAAAGATAACTCATTTCTAAATTTATCAACATGATCTAGAGTAATTCAAAATAAAGTGAAAGGGTTAAAGCGCTCCCTTGGTATTATAGCTCATTGGCTTTATCCTTATGTACTCCTGGCTCCCCTTCCTACCAGATAGTTTGGCCGTTTTGCTGGACTCGGTCATTTCCTCTCCCCTCCTTCCATAATGCCAGACTTTGGTGGCCTGGGCTTTGCTAATTTGGCACATTTTATCCCTTTACCTTTTCAATACGATGGCTGTATTATACTATGTTATGGCTAACTTCCGACGATATTTGTCCCTTTGGTTACTGTACAACATTACTGTACATCTTCACTAAAAAAAAAAAAAAAAAAAAAAAAAATCTTGCAATGATGCCTTGATACACGACAATGTCATATTTAACGAGGATATATTGTCTTATTTTTTCAAGCTGGCATATAATTGAATTATACACATCTTAAATACTCAGCTATTATTAAGTTGTCATGGCCAAATATGGTGTTAGTTGTGAAAACATGTATATCATATAATGCAAACACATGGCCGTTTAATATATTTTCATTATGTTTCCAAAACACAACTACTAGGGAGTTAATTGCTCAATAGGTGGCGTTCTGAGAGTGAGGGTCCGAGCCTGGGGAGAGAGACTGTGAGGCGCAGAGGCGAAGCAGCTTCAGAGATGGAGTTGGGTTCGAGCCTTGAATAGGTGCTTTGCATGTCTCACTCGCTAGGCTGGAACAAGACCTCACGGGCCTCACCGTGTTCAGCGGTAGAGTGTAAAGGCTATCAGCCTATGCCCGAGAGGGGGTAGTTGGAATATAGAGAAAAAAAAAGAAAAAAAACTTTCCGTCAGGGTAAAAGCAAATCGATTATAACCTCTTATATCCTGGGTAACTTCAGATATTTGTGTTTGTATTGGCTATTTCCTCTCCCCTCCACCTATAATGGCAGGTTTAGGCGGCCCTTGCTATACTAATTTGACACATTCTCATCTAAACCTTAAGGGGAAAGACAGTACATATTGTACATTAAAGGGGAATTTTACGGATACACTTTTCCCTCATGCTTAGCCCCATTAGTTGTGTGATTTTAAGACATTCGCCCATTAGTTTGGCGATTTTAAGATCTTTCGGGTCCTTAGGTGTCGATTGTTTCCAAGCGAGAGATAGCAAGCTTGTAATTAAGGAGAAACTGGACTTCGGCCGGGGTATTTTTCTACCGAAGAATGAACACATTTATCTTGAATGGGTGTCTTGTGGGTATTTTCTTTAACTTGATAGAGGCCTAGAGAGGAAGCTAAAAGAGTATAGATAATTAAATAAAATAAAACATAAAGAACAAAAAAATCAATCTCTAAATACATTTCAATAATGTATCTCCCGTATGAATTGTACACGTAACACCAATATCACGCCGTCAGTTGTTTTTTGTATAACACCGTCCGAAAGTTGAGAAATTATGGTTTTGTGGACACATTTAACTAATTAATGTATATTCAAGATAACCTAACACAAACTGGTAACGCTGCCTACATATACTCCTATTTTGTCTTTCTAAACTGTTCATGTGACGTTGCCTGTATTTATTGGCCATACAAATATATAGCAAGTCAGCGTTACTAATCTAAACTAGTTTATCCTGAGTACAATAAAGGGTATCGTAGGAGACGCTTTTGTGATAATAACCTTGTGCATGGAACAATAATTATAAGTAATAACAAACGTAATATAATGTATATACAAAGATAACTTCTAGCAAAACCCTTACATCACATTGTTATACAAATGAGACTGTAAAGTAATACAACTAAACTGAAACAGTGCGGGATTCATGTTTCATTCACATTTGTAAAATTATACCAGTGCGTAAAATACTGTGTTTTTAGCTTAAGTGGACAATTAGGGCAACATTTTTGTTAGGGTACATACCTTAATTAACACACACACACACACACACACACACACACACACACACACACTTTATACATACACACACACACATATATCAATATACTGAGATTCATTGGTTAACGCTCACCGTTTAGCTTTATATTATTATATTATTGGATGTTCAAGTATTTATGAAAAGGACTGTACAGAGGTTAATACTACTCACCATACAAGGAGAATCGCTGGGAACAGAACAGCTGGCGAGGTTCCCTTCCCTTGGTTGTCTGCCACTTAATTAAGTATGTTTTGGTACAGGCACAGAATGCTCCGGCCGTCATTTAATGGGTTTATTAGTTTATATTAATCTCCAATCACGTTATTTTAGTATTTGCATTATTTCGTTTCGTTATAAAGGTATATTGTACTGTACACATCATTTTCTACAAGTAATTTTCAATGTTTGTCTTGGGGACTATTTTATATCACACACATTCTTAATGGTCTTCAGTCTACTTAAGTCCTTAACACAATCTGCTCCAGCAACGTCTGTTTAATTTTATTCTAGCGATATTTAGAGTATTTTGTGAACGCTAAGAAAAATCTGTGGTAGTAAAAAGGGTGAAGTGAAATAGTTCAAAGGCTGTTAATTGCTGGAGGCCCTTTTGAAATTGAATAATAGCGTCTAATAAAGTTTAAAGGACGGCACCGTTACTGAATGGGTTATATAAAATAGCCTGCACAATGCCACTCGTATCATTTTATCACTGTACCGTTTGCTATTGATAAGGTCATAGTCAAACTCAAAGATACAACTATGTTTTATTCTTGTGTTATCATTGATTAATAATCAGTGTAAACATATGTGTTTCTTTATAATTCCAAATGTTATCTTTGGCCTATTTCCTTTGCTCACAACGGTTTCACTTTACACTGGTATTCCTGCTGTTACAACACTAGGATTAGTAACCCCTTCTGTACCGGTGACGTCTTTTCAATATTATTCTGGATGCTATTAGACGATATCAATTAAGTTTAAAAGGAGTTTCCAGATATTAAGAGACTTTGAACTATCTAAATTAACCCCTTGTACTACCATAGATCGTTCTTAAACTGCACACAATAGTCTAAATATAGTTAGAATACAATTAAAAAGACGTCGCCGGTACATTAGGTTTAAAATATCATCCCAATGTCAACACCACATTTTCAATAATTCATATCTTTGTGTACTTTCATGTATTATTAAAGTCTAAAGATAATCGGTATCTCAGTAATATTGCTTGTCGTCACGGCCACCTCATTAGATAACGACACTGTTCACTTGCGGTAACGGGCTTCCCTCTATCTGGAAAGAAGAAGATGACAAAAGATTGGAATGTACTCACGCACATTATCAGACTTATAAAATTCAACAATTATTATCATGCACAATCGCCTACACTATAGTCGGTGACGTTAAACTGAATCCCTTGACAACTAAATTATCGATAAATAATGGTCAAATATGAAACTACTATGCCTCTTTAAAAAATATTAAAATATAATAAAACTTGCATGGGGCTGGGCGGGTATATTTTAGTTTGAAGGAAGTCTGAAAGGCATTTTTGTTAGCCTAGGGGCAAACTAATATACATTACTCGAAAATGGCAAACACAAACACAATCCCCAATACTAACTAAACAAACTATTATAATAACCCACAAGGCCGCGGACCAGATAGTGGTAAAGGGCAGTTACAATGAGTTAAAGGGAGGTTTTTAGTCTCTTCCTAAGACCTCCATCAAGCTTAAACAAATATTCCCAAAACACACTTTAGAGTTGAATGTGTGCATTTTTTCGCTAGAAAATTGTCCCAGCCGAAGTCCGGTTCCTCCTATATTACAGGCTGGCTTTAGCTCGCGAGAAAAAAGTTGACTACTAAATGGCACGAAAAGTCCTAGAATTGACCGAAATAGGGCGAAAGGTCTTAAAATCGCCAAACTCATTTGGCGAACGTCTTACATTATCAAAACTGATGGGGCTAAGCATGAGGGAGAAGGGGGTCCAGAAAGAAAACCCTGAAGTGAAAATATGGAGTGATCGGGAAGTTAGTATATACATTTGTTTTCCAGCTGACGGTAAATTGCCATATCCTCTCCTTATTTACTCAGTTATTACGAAGCTAGTGTGGTGAAATAGACTGTCCATTATGAAAACTTGGTATCCTTAGGCTACAGAAACAGTAGTTTCATATTTTTCCATTAATTATCGAAAAAAAACAGCTGCAAAGGGATACAGTTTTCCGTCAGCTGGAAAACAAAATAGAGCATAGCAGGTAAGGATTACTGGGGCATGAAGGTTTCCTTACATAACATAGGATTGAATACTAAGTCTTATTACAGATAACAAGATGGCCGTGTGAACCGTCAAGATAATATATATAACTATGTCGGACTCCTACCTAGCATTATTCATATTTAAAAGGGAGGGGGGGGGGGATTCTGGACCCCTTTCTCCCTCATGTGTACCCCCATTAGCTTAGACATTTTAAGACATATAATTATCCGATATTTTGTACGATTTCACGACCTTTCGCGCCATATACAGTAGGTGTCGATTTTGTGCTGGCGAGCGAGAGCGAGCTTTCAATTTGGGAGGATCTGGGGTATTCTTCTACCTAGAAATGCACACATTTATCTCGAATGAGAGGCATAGAGGTAATTTCTTGAGCTTGATGGAGGTTAGGGAGGAAACTAAAAAAACAAAAATAATAATAATAATAATAATAAGTATATAACAAATAATTATACATCTATACGTAGGACGGTCCGGACGGTGATCCTCCTGTTGTTCTCAAAAACTGTGCTTCCGTGCTGACTCCCTGCCTAGGCAAACTCTTTCGTCTCTGTCTATCCTCTAACGTCTTCCCTTCATGCTGGAAGTTTGCTCACATTCAACCTGTCCCAAAGAAGGGTGACCGCTCTCAACCCTCCAACTATCGTCCAATTGCTCTTATCTCTTGTTTTTCCTAAAGTTTTTGAAACTATTCTTGCTTCCAAATTTCTTAAGCATTTCTCTTCTCATAATCTGCTCTCAGATCGCCAGTATGGCTTCCTTAAGGGTCGCTCTACTGGTGATCTTCTTTCATATCTTACTAACTCTTGGTCATCCTCCTTTCGGGACTTCGGTGAGACTTTTTCTATTGCACTAGACATATCGAAAGCCTTCGATAGAGTCTGGCATAAATCTTTAATTTCTAAACTACCCTCCTTCGGTTTCTATCCCTCCATCTGTGCCTTTGTCTCTAATTTCCTTTCCGGCCGTTCCATAGCCGCGGTTGTGGACGGCCATTGTTCACTTCCTCACCCTATAAACTCCGGTGTTCCTCAGGGCTCTGTCCTATTATCTTTCTAATTTTTATAAATTATCTCCTTAACTGTACCTTAATTCCCATCCATTCATACGCAGACGACTCAACCTTACACTACTCCATTAGTTTTTCAGAACGCCCCAGCCAGCAATCCCTCAACGACAAACGTAATGAAGCCATAGAACTCTTAAATTCTGATCTAAATACTATTTCCAATTGGGGCAGAGAAAACCTTGTTAACTTTAATGCTTCCAAAACCCAATTTCTCCATATATCTACCCGTCAGGATCTCCCAGCGGACTATCCCTTATTCTTCAACAATTCAAAATCAACCCTTCATCTTCTCTCAATATTCTTGGTGTCTCTTTTTCTTCTGCTCTCATTTGGAAGGACCATATTACCAGTCTTGCTAAGGCAGCCTCCCAGAAGCTGGGTGTGCTCAACCGCCTTAGGGGGTTCTTTTCCCCTGCACAGCTTCTTGCTCTGTACAGGGGCATAGTGCACCCTTGTATTGAGTATTGTTCACATGTGTGTGGAGGTTCCTCTCACACCGCTCTCCTAGACAAAGTTGAAAGGAAGGCCTTTCGTATCATTAAATCCTACGAGGACAGGTCGAAGAGTTCTGCGACAGAGTCCCAAATCAACGAAAAAGATTTTGCATCCCAGGAGCTGGACTGGACGACATTGTGGAAGCCTTCGAAGATACCACAAAGGATGCAAATGAAAATACCCTTTTTGTCATCCATGCTGGTTCAAATGACGTCATGCGCACCAGATCCGAAGAGTTGATGGAGAAATATCGCAAGATGATCCAGCACTACAAAAACAAGTCAAGGAATATCATCATCTCAGGCATTCTCCCCAAGATCGACGCACCTGACAAATTCTACGACAAGGCCTTCAGCACAAATAGCCGACTAAAATATTTGTGTCTGAGGGAAGAAGTTGAATTCATCAACCTCTGGGACAACTTCTACAACCAGCCTACTCTGTTCCGCAAGGATGGCACTCATCTAAACCCTGTGGGCTCAGCACGCAGGGGTCGTCTCCTACACGAAGCAGTCCGCAGCCATGGATCAAAAAACGCCATCCGAGAAGAAGCAGCAGTGACATAAATCATCCAACGCCAAGGAAAAAACAGAGGCAACCGAGGACCACCAGCGATAAGGACCGAAGACAGCGAGGACCGAGGACAGCCATGAACATAAATGTAGATCCGACAAGAACCAAAAATATTATTAAAGAGCGTTCCGTGAGTTCTAAAATAACAAATTTAAAGGTTTTCTATGCAAACGCTCGTAGCATACGCAATAAATTTTCAGATTTAGAGGAGCTAGTGTTTACAGAAAATTATGATGTGATTGGCATAACAGAATCTTGGCTCAATACAGAAGATAGAGACTTTTTAGCAGAGTATTCACTTCCCGGTTATGTAATGTTTGAGAAAAGCCGAATAAATCGAAATGGAGGTGGCGTTTTACTTTATATCAAAGAAAGTCTTAACCCTACCCTCTTGTCAAAACCTCAAATTGTGAACGTCGACGCATCTTTTGTGCTAATAAAGAATAATAAAGGTACAAAAAATAATACTTGCATTAATATACACACCTCCAGCTCAATCAGTGCAAACTGACCGAGAAATTTACGAACAAATTGCAGATGTAAGTAACTCACAAGATACCGTAATTTTTGGCGACTTTAATTTACCTGTGACCAAGTGGGGCGATACTCTTACTTCGCACTCCGGACATGACTTGTATACGAACTTGCAAGAAAGTTCGCTTTATCAATTTGTTCGAACGCCAACCCGTGGTAATAACGTTCTTGACATTGTACTTGCAACAAAAGAAGAATTAATAGAGAATTTGAATGTTGGTGATGAATTCAGTAACAGCGACCATCGTACGATAACTTTCACTTTAAACTTTACTAGTAACGAACCAAATAGTAGCATCGAAAAAGTCCCTAATTTCAAGAAAGCAAACTTCCATAAACTTAGAGCTATGTTTTAAGAAACTGACTGGAGCTTTTTAATTCACAATAACGACATAAATACATCTTGGAAGTTATTCGAAGCCACTTACCTAAAAGCAGTGCAAGACTGCATACCATCGAAAATACGGCGTCCAGGCCATAATAATAAGCCCAAATGGTGGAATAAAGATATTTCAAACTGCCTGCTTGCTAAAAAATTTGCTAATGATAGATTAAAATCCTCACAAAATGACGAAGAACGGCTGAAATTTGTAGAGCTACGACGCAAAGCCAAAAAGTTAATTAAGCAAAGTAAAAAGACCTTAGAGTTACATATTGCGAATCAAAGTAAAACAAACCCGAAAGAATTCTATAGTTATATCAGAAAGAAAAAAGTAGTTACTTCAACTGTTGGACCGTTAGTCGATGAAAATGGAGAATACACCAAAGACGAAGTACAAATGAGTAATGCCCTCAATACCTTCTTTGCATCAGTTTTTACAACAGAAGACCTCAGTGATATCCCTACACCATCGCCGATTCAGATTGATAATTCAGATGTTCTAAGCAATATCACCGTTACAGAGAGAGAAGTATTGAATTGTTTAGATAAACTCAAGATAAATAAAACGCCTGGACCTGATACAATCTCGCCTAGAGTTCTAAAGGAAGCTAAGGATGAGCTCTCCAAACCACTGACATTACTATTCAATAAATCCTTGCAGTCTGGAACTATGCCCGATCAGTGGAAGCTAGCCAACGTAACACCGATATTCAAAAAAGGCAGCAAATCCCTACCCAGTAACTATCGTCCAATTAGCTTAACCTCAGTTGTATGAAAAATGCTAGAAAAGGTCATACGAGACAGACTCGTAAATCACTTAGAGGAAAATAACATACTTAAAGATACTCAACACGGCTTTCGTAAAAAACGTTCCTGTTTAACAAACCTCTTAGACTTCTTCCACGATATCCTCAACCTCTACGATGAGAGTAAAGCTGTAGATATTATATACCTTGATTTTCAAAAGGCCTTTGACAAAGTTCCCCACAAACGTTTACTGCTAAAACTAAAAGCGCATGGAATACAAGACGGTGTGTTTAAATGGATAGAAAATTGGCTCAGCGACAGAAAGCAAAGAGTAGTCATAAACGGTAAGGCATCTAAATGGACCAATGTAAGTAGCGGGGTACCCCAGGGATCGGTACTAGGACCAATTCTCTTTCTAATTTACATCAACGACATAGATGAGGGTCTCACCTGTACAATCTCAAAATTTGCTGACGATACAAAAATTGCAAATAGCGTACTCTCAAAAGAACAAGTTGACGATATGCAACACAATCTAGATAAATTGTCATGTTGGGCCCAAATTTGGCAAATGAGTTTCAATGCGGATAAATGTAAAGTACTACATATCGGATACCTAAATGAGAAAGCAAACTATTCGATGAATGGCACTCAGCTTAAGAATGTAAACAGAGAAACCGATCTGGGAGTAACAATATCGAGTAACCTAAAACCGAGTCAACAATGTTCAGAAGTTGTTAAGAAGGCAAACAAAATAATTGGCTTTATAGGCAGGTCATTTGAGCATAAATCCAAAGAAGTTATCCTAACCCTTTACAATTCATTAGTCCGCCCTCTTCTGGAATACTGCGTTCAATCCTGGTGCCCTTATTACCAAAAAGATATAAACAAGCTAGAACGAGTTCAACGTAGAGTTACCAAAATGATACCTAGCCTAAAGAACAAACCATACGAAGAGCGTCTTAGAGAATTAAATCTATTTCCTTTAACCCAGCGCAGATTAAGAGGTGACTTAATTCAAGTGTTCAAAATCATCAAAGGCATCGACAATATGAACTGTAGTAAGTACTTCACTATCGACCAATCTAATTACACGCGGGGAAACGGTTGCAAAATTATTGGTAAATCTTTTAACTCACACGAATCTAAGAATTTCTTCTTCAATCGAGTTGACAACTTGTGGAATGGGCTTCCCCGATACGTTATAGACTGCATCACCGTTGATTCATTTAAACTCCGCCTAGACAAATATCTCGCATCAAACCCGCGACTGACTGCGTTTGTAAATGAATAACTTTATTTTATCCCCCCCTCAGTTACTAACCCATCTGTCCCCTACTAACTTCCTAATCCTGCAACGGACATTAGTTCCAGGGCAGTAATTCCCTTTCCAATGTTCCCTTACCCACTCTAAACCACTGTTTGGACACTTGATCCTCAGTGTTTTGGAGGACAAGCAACCTAGAAGGGTCACTAGATCTGTTGTTGCTTGATTTCCTTTGTACTCCTTTGTACTCCCGTCCACTCACCAACTCTCTGCAATCTCTCTCTCCGCCGAAATGTTGCATCTCTCTCGGTATTCTATCGCTACTATAATAATCAGTGTTCCTCTGAGCTATCCCAGTGCATACCACCTCCTTTACGTAGGGCACGTGGTACCCGTCTTGCAACTCAATCCCACCCCTACTCTGTGCAACTCTCCAACCCAAGAGTGAAACGTTACTCTCAAACTTTCTTCTACTCAACAGCTGAGCTCTGGAACTCTCTCCCAGAATCAATCTTTCCCTCTTCCTATGACTTAAATTGCTTCAAACTCCGTGTGTCCAGGCATTTTGGCTCGAACGTCCCTTGATTTTGGCCCTGTCACTCTTTCAACTATGGGGGAGGCACTCGCTATAGGCAGTTATGCCTTTTGCCTCCCTCAATCACATAGAAAAAACAAAACAAAAACAAAACAATTATAATTATTACCTGATCATTTAGATAAACAATAACCCTACGGTGACATTGTACACTATCATATAGTTCTAATTAACTTGACCGGTAATTCTCACTTCCTAAGAACGATAATGAATACACACGATTGTTTGGAGTGTTCATTTGAAGCTAACATAAGATCCACGCTTATTTGTTCACTATCAGAATATACATTGACCGATCGGAAGTAACTCTGCGGAGAATGGTGAATTAAGGTGATAAGGCAGGGAGAGGATAAACTATAGAGAAGTGGAAAACAGAACAGCAAAGTGAGAGACATGAATATATATATAACATATAAATAACAATGTAAATTACAGTTAAACAAAAACAGAAACAAATATCACAACAAAATCGAAAACCATAATACGCATAGAAAAACCACAAGTAAAATGCAGAACATACAAACAAAACAAGAAACAACAACAAAACACAATAATTCCAAACTTAGAGATGTACCAGAGTGTGTTCGTACGTGCGTCTCTGTTTACGCCTGGCGTCATATAAACATCAAACGTTTTTAGGCAAAGTTTCCAATCTTGTGTTTTTGTTGCTGAACCAAATATATATTCAAATTATATTCTGGGACCGTCTATGTTCCTAGCAAGTTTCTGAGTTCTCGCTTATTCTTAAACTCTTTCTCTCTCTCTCTCTCTCTCTCTCTCTCTCTCTCTCTCTCTCTCTCTCTCTCTCTCTCATACCATTTCCTCATATAATCCTTTTTATACTGCTCTTTCTCTTGCATTCACTCACTCTCTCCCTCTTGTTCTCTCTCATAGAAGTAAATTCAGAACACCTCTCTTGGATCGTAGTGTATGTGATGTGTGTTTCTTTCTTAATAACACACACACCACATACAGACTCTCTCTCTCTCTCTCTCTCTCACCTACATGCACACGCTCGTACTGTTCCTGGATAATCAGCTTAGCCAGTAGCGTCCCAGGCCAGAAGGCGTCCATTGGTGGCCATTATCCGGGGGAATTGAGTTACTCGTGATAATTACCCTCTTCCCCAACACCACTACCCCAGACACCCAGCTAGTACACACCCTTCCCCAGCACTGCCACCCCCCAGACTAATATACACCCTACCCCTCCTCCTTCCACCAGCACCATCCTATTCATAGTGTGCACGGGGTTAGTTCCGATTTCTCAACCAGACTGCGTGAGGCATCATTGGCCCGCTACTCCCAAGTAAATAAACACGTTGAACTCCATGCGATTGAATCGGTTTCTACTTTATATGCTCGTAATGCCGTGTGTCTAACATTAACACTGGAAATTGAGTTATCGCCATACATTCTTAGTGTTCTGAATGGGGAGGGTCCCTACGGTAAAATAGAGGGAAATTACGACAATGAAGATATATTACTGCCTTGTGATAAAAGCAGGGTGTATGAAGAGTGAACAACACCGACTATATCTCCTTATATACCGTACTGGGCTAACTTAAATACTGTATTATCATTATTTACATGTCGATTTTATAATTTTACACCATACAGTAGTATGTTGATATTTATCCGTTTTCCGTATATTTTTGTAATGATTACTATGCGAGCGAAGGCGAAGCAGAAAACAAAAGTTTGTTATAAGACACCAACATTCCATTACTCACTTCCTTTCTGTAATATATATATATATATATATATTATATATATATTGTTACGTATCTTGATCCTCAAGTGGTTAACTTGATGAATCTAGATAGCACAGAGATATATATTAAGGTATCAGTCAGCTGAAGGCAAAACAAAAGTAAAATCTAATAAAATAATTTCCTGTTGTTGCTTCCTTTCCTTTTGGATCTTAGGACTTAGTATCTTTTATTGACTGATACTCTTTAATTATGAAAAATACTGAAACTAATTAAAGTCATGTAGTATTTATAAAGAATTAGTATTTAACCGAAGCTTAGTAGGCTATGGTTATGAACCGAATAAGTTATAGCTAAAGAAGGACTATTAATTTTATAAAAAGTCTTGAAAGATAAATATTAAAGTAAGAATATTTCTGTCTCTTACCCTTTTTGAAATGAATAGATAGTTTTCTTATAATTATGTCCTTTTATTTATATTTATTGTAATTATTCTTGGTTCTTGTCTTACGTTAATAGTATTATATTATTATTATCATCAGGATTTATATCAAAGTCACATAAAAAGTTAGATATATATTTAATAATTAGTTAAATGTATTTCTTAACCACGTAACATTGAGGTTTGATTATGAGTAAATAAAGTTACAGGATCGCTTCATAGATTCGATTCAGGTCTCACTCAAATAATATGAAAAGCAAAATATAATATTTTGAAGCAAAAGAATTTTCTTCAGCTTAGGAAATCACTAGAAAGTAATATATCACAGCCATGTTAGTCTAAGGCGATATTACTAATACGAGACAATAGCATCACCGGACTAAGCACCGTTAAGCAATGTAAGCTTAATTCAAAGAAAATGAAAGAACTCGTAAGTATTAATATAAAACAATAGTATTACTTTCATCATAACCCAATTACTTAAAGAGTTGCTTTAGTCCACAAGTTAGTCAACTAAAATAGTTAAGTACATAATAATAGCGTTAACGTTAAATCCCAATCAAATAGTTACGTACATAATAGTAGCGTTAACGTTAATTCGCAATCAAATAGTTAAACACATAATAGTAGCGTTCACGTTAATTCCCAATCACATATCTCACTAACCAACATAACGTAAGTGTTTACACCGAACACACTTAACACACAATTATATAATCTGACTGACAGTCACAATCCCATTATAATACTTCACCCCGTCTTCCTCCAGCTGCAAGTTCACCTTCCCCAACTCCAAATGAGACTGATTTGAATGCCCACAACTCGGGTCTCATATACCAAACAATGATGGTGTAGGAACGAATCAGGAGGCGGGGGGGTGGTGCCCGCTCCAATCACAGCTCCTGGAGTCGCATAACAGGTGCCTGGTCCACTCACAGCTCCTGGCGTCGATCATACGTCATAGCATCGGTCATCGAGGTAGTTTGCAGGGTCCCCTATGACGCACGCAGGTGTGAAGGCTAGTTTGCAGGTATGCGGGCGAGCTAGTTTCCCCACTCGCTGGTTCGCTCGCTAGTCTGCTTCACCGTTTGGGTAGTGTGACTCCTTCAACTCTAATTCTAACTCTTAAATTAACATACAGGGCTCCGTATGTCAGAATATATATATATATATATATATATATATATATATAGAGAGAGAGAGAGAGAGAGAGAGAGAGAGATCAAATCATGTCTACGTTTTGGAAATTAGAGATACTATACAGATTATAAGCCTTGTTACAACAGCAGAACTGCGCATGAATACCGTACGGTACAGAAATCTTTGAGAACAGAATATTAACCCCTTCTTTACCGATAACGTCTTTTTGTATTTGATTTCAGCTACATTTAGACGATTTTGTTTAAGCTTGGGAAGGATATATGATATCTAAAGGGATTAATTGAGATAGGCTGTAGCCTTGTAATGAGTAGACGTCCTTCCTATGCAGTACAGAATCGTCTAATAGTGGCCAGAATATAATGATAAGTACATCACCGGTACAGAAGGGGTTAAAGGCACGTAACACAATCTACCGGTACATAGGCTAGGCCTACTTATAATTTCAGTGATGCATAATACAGGTTTAGTTAATTAATATGGTCAAATCTCCGATGTATTTAGCTTATTGTAATACCCTCTACCCGCAAAAATCCCGCAACCATAGAAATACCAGAGTTGACAACATATAACCGATCGAGTTTGGATTTTAATCAACATTTGATGTCAAACAAGTTCAAAGGTTAAAACCTACACCAAATATCACCTTATATATGGGCTAGACTTAAAAATACTAACTGTAAATTGATGAATTTTACACAAGGTAGTATTTGTGTGGGTGGATGAGTTTAAATAAAGGAAATTGTTCCTGTGTTTTCGACCATTCCATCCTTACAAAGCTGTTTATATCGATCCTTTGCACAATCCATTTATCCATTTTCCTTCCACTGTTAGATAACATATGATTCATCACGATGTGTAGCCTACCTGCGGAGATGAAACACACTTATATATCATAAACTATATGAGAAGACCAGAATTTTAGACCAATTCACATGTATCATAATGTAGGTAAGGTATGTACATATACAGTACCGGTACCAGGTATATAGTTTTGCTTCAACCGACAAACTTCATGATAAATCGTATATTCTCCTATTATGGAAGGTAACATATATTTATACAACGGACTTTGCTTAAACCTCCTCAAATAAACCGTTAGTTAAGTTAATTCTTAGGTAGGTTTGGTGGGTTTGATATTGTTGCACGCCAATGGTTGGTAAAAGAGCCAAGTTCAGATTTATATAATTTTGCTGCATTAAAATGGTAAAACTATGATGGATTTTGCTTATATTGCCAACGAGGACTACTTAATTTTAGTCTAAATTTCCCTGCATATCTAGACGCAATTTTTACACGTAGCATATTATATAAATGATCTATTCACAAAATTGGCATATGTTGGGGTGAAATTAATAAAATATAGATTATAAAATATGTATATTTTCAGTTGATAGACACCGGTAATGTTGGGCATAGCCTAATCAACTCTTTTCATATGTTTCGTTTTATTACCGGCACTTACTTTACATCTAGCAGCTTTGCCATTGTACCAAGATCAATGCCTTACATTGTGCTTTGTTCCTTATGCTATTTATCATGGAATTTGTCTGTTGAAGCAAACGATATACTTGTACCGTATATGTATACATTTTAATCTATATGAAGAGGTCTAAAGACACGATTATTCCTTGTCTCTTCATTTAGTATATAATATATACGTTTGTTATATATCAGCCGGTAGGCTACACTTCGTGATGAATCGTATTCTCTCTCATTATGGAAGGTAAAATAGATTGATATTAACATATCTTGTGTAAGAATGGAATGGTCGAAAACACATGAAAAATCTCCCCTACCCTCACCCATCCACCATAACAGACATTTCATATACATCATTAATGTGGTTAATAGATTGTTGGTGTCCTACTAATCTTGTGTTTTCAGTTGGCTTTGCATAGGATACGGTAATCTAGTGTAGGCTAATGGTATACGCTTTGCCGTGAATTGCGGTTACCTCCCTAATATATCGATAAACATAAATGTGTATACAAATATATTGTGTAAAATGAGACAATAAATATCAGTACAGATAATTGTTAAGCCTAGTACTTATACAAGAAGATATTAGACAGTTTCCAGACGGCGATGGATGATAAAGAGCTTTGCGCTTTATATACAAACTAATAACAAAACTTTACTCTTATTGACCGTTGCCGTCTGATAGGTACTGTATACATCTGTAGTTTTATGAATGAACTAGGCCTATATATATGTGGGTAAAATTACTTAAGATATGTTCATAATAATCCAAACATCCACACATATTAAAGGAGAGAGCTCAATATTCAGTCTTATCATCTATTCATCATATTGTTTTATGTTACTGCTTTGAAGCTTGTTATTGTTTCCTTAATATATTTTCCTTACATCTTTGATTGTTTGAAAGCAATACAAAATCACATTGTCTTGTCCGTGTGTGCTAAAGCAGCCTGGTACAACACAAACTTGACCAGTCTCTTTGCGTACAAGCGCGCGGCAGCCCCGTACCAAAGGGCCAGGTACTGGTTTGTTTATTATTGTCACGTGACCTGACGTCACGGCCACACCATGAATACACCAAGCTAGCATACACCCTCCCCCTCCTCTTCCTTCTTCCCCCAGCACTCCCACCTCCAGGCTAATACACACTCTCTCCATTCTCTTCATACCTACAGTACACCCCATTCCTCTGCATCATAAGCTACACATCCGCTACCACTCCAAATTTATACTACCACTGCTCCTCTTCCTAACATCCCTTCTCCACTAATACCACCCAGACATATACTACCACTGCTCCTCTTCCTAACATCCCTTCTCCACTACTACTACCCCGACATATACTACCACTGCTCCTCTTCCTAACATCCCTTCTCCACTACTACCACCCAGACATATACTACCACTGCTCCTCTTCCTAACATCCCTTCTCCACTACTACCACCCAGACATATACTACCACTGCTCCTTTTCCTAACATCCCTTCTCCACTACTACCACCCAGACATATACTACCACTGCTCCTCTTCCTAACATTCCTTCTCCACTACTACCACCCAGACATATACTACTACTGCTCCTCTTCCTAACATCCCTTCTCCACTGCTACCACCCAGACATATACTACCACTGCTCCTCTTCCTAACATCCCTTCCTCCACTACTACCACCCAACATATATACCACTGCTCCTCTTCCTAACATCCCTTCTCCACTACTACCAGACATACTACCACTGCTCCTCTTCCTAACATCCCTTCTTCACTACTACCACCCAGACATATACTACCACTGCTCCTCTTCCTAACATCCCTTCTCCACTACTACCACCCAGACATATACTACCACTGCTCCTCTTCCTAACATCCCTTCTCCACTACTACCACCCAGACATATACTACCACTGGTCCTCGCCCTAACATCCCTCCCATGTACTCTCAAACGAACATGTAGAAGATATGCAAAATAACATAAATTATAATCTATGTTTTATTAATTTCACCAACACACCAAACACCTCCAATGAAATTAATGAAAGCATATATGTGATCCACCAGGATTCGAACCCAGGTTATCACACATGGAATTGTAGACACCTTAACCATTACATATAAGCTATCAAGTTGGGCTCAAATTTGGCAAATGAGTTTTAATGCGGATAAATGTAAAGTACTGACTATCTCTGAAGCTTTCTTTAAAATATAGAGGGGGAGGGTGGGTCGATTCCCACTTTAAAGTAGACGATAGACCCCTTCTCTTCCCATTTAATATATTGTCCTTACCCATACAAGCCCACACACCCCCCACCCCGACCGCCCCCCCCCCCCCCCCCCTCGCTCTCTCACTCACCAACACACATATGCACGCAAACACGCACACACACTCCCCCCCCCCCCACCCCCCAACACACACACAATGTAGTTTTCCCGTCTCCCGATCTTACCAACTAGTGTATACGTAAGGAGAGAGATTTTTTTTCCGGACCTCTTCCTCCCTCATGCTTAGTCCGATTATTTACGAGATTTTAAGGCATTCACCACTTTAGTTTGGCGATTTTAAAAACTTTCGCCTCATTTATTTGTCGATATTAAGACCTTTCGTGCCATTTTGGTATCGATTTTTTCCTGTCAAGCAATAGCGAGCCTGTCAAATTTAGTAGGAACCGGCGTTCGGTCGGGAAATTTTTCTACGTAAAAATTTACAAATTTGTCTTAAAGGATGACTTGGGAGTGTTTGTTATTTGTTGTTGTTTTCTTCCTTTTTGGTTAGCTTGATAAGGGTCTAGGGAGCAAACTAGAAGAAAATATTCAATAATAGAAAGATATAAATATATAATAGAATAACCTCCCCTTAAGCTTACTGGCCTCGCTAGAATATTCAATCGAGTTGTCAACTTGTGGAATTGGCTTCACCAAGACGTTATAGACTGCAGCACCGTTGATTATTTTAAACTTCGCATAGACAAATATCTTGCATCAAACCCGCGACTGACTGCGTTTGTAAATGAATCTATCTATCTATTGCCTGACGCCGTAATCCCCGAAGGTGTGGCCACGAACGAACCGCCCCATGCACCTCTGTCCCCAGTCAGTCGACGCCCCTCCCCCCAACCAGCACCGCCTTCGTTTATATACTTCCTCACTCCATCCTTCCACCTCTCCTTCGGTCTACGTCTCCCTCTCTGTCCTTCCCCCTCGCTCTCGTACACCCTCTTAGTCATTCTCTCGCTTTCCATACGTTCCATATGGCCGAACCATCTCAAGTTGTTCCTTTTCATCCTTTCCAGCACATCTACCTCCACACCAAACCTCCTTCTTACTTCTTCATTAGTCTGTCTATCCCTCATGTAACTTCGCAGTCCGCACGCACTTCTTAAGTCATTCATTTCCACTACTCTAACTCTTGGTCTGAGTCTCTCAACCAACATCCATGCTTCGCTTCCGTAAGTCAGTGTCGGGATTACCACACTGTCATGCAAGGACTTCTTCACTTCCATACTGACCACCCTATTTCTTGTTACTGCTTTCAGCGTTCCTACAACCCTCTTCCCCTTTTGTACCCTCTCCCGCACTTCTTCATCCATCTTTACGCAACACACTGCCCAGATACTTAAAAGAGTTGACAATCTCCATAGCCTGACCGTTCAACTTCACCTCACACTCTGTGACTTCACCCCTTTCGAAGACCATAACCTTGCTCTTCCCCGCATTTACCTTCAAATTCCGTTTTTCGCACACTGGTCTAAACTCATTTACCAAACCCTGCAGCTCCCATTCATTATCGCTCATCTGAACTGTATCATCCGCAAACAGCAGTATAGGCAGTTTCCACTCATTTCCCTCCCTTTTCAGAGATACACCAACATCCACTGCTCTTGATAGTATTTCTTTCATGACTCCATCCATATATACAGTAAACAACCACGGGGACATCACACACCCCTGTTTCAAACCTACATTCAGGTCAAAGAACTCGCTCTGCTCACTCTCCACACGTACTGCCGCCTTTGCACCCTCATACATACTCTTCACTGCTTTCAGCAACTTGCCAACTACTCCGTATATTCTCAGTACTTTCCACAAACCTTCTCTATCCACTCTGTCATAGGCCTTCTCCAAGTCCATAAAGGCAACATACACCTTTTGTTTCTTTTCCAGATATTTCTCCACAACACAATTCAGGGTAAAGATCTGATCTATACATCCTCTTCCCTTCCTAAAACCTCCCTGCTCATCGCCTATCCACTTCTCCGTTATCACTCTCACTCTCTCAATTACTACCCTACTGTATACCTTCCCTACTACGCTTAGAAGACATATTCCTCGGTGGTTACCACACACTCCTCTTTCCCCTTTGCCCTTATATAGGGGGACTATTATGCCAGTCTTCCAG
The DNA here is from genome assembly GCA_032716605.1 of Paralithodes platypus. Lineage (NCBI taxonomy): Eukaryota > Metazoa > Arthropoda > Malacostraca > Decapoda > Lithodidae > Paralithodes > Paralithodes platypus. The sequence goes on along the minus strand of CM064527.1, from coordinate 33,281,206 downwards.
TCATCGGGTGCACTCCCCTTCTTCCATGCTAGTTTGCACATATTCCATACCCATTCGATCACTATCTCACCACCATACCTCACCATTTCCCCACACACTCCATCTGTTCCTGGTGCTTTCCCTAACTTCACTCTTTTCATGGCTTCCCACACTTCTGACCTCCTGATCCCCACCTCCTCCTCCACTACTTCTCCCTCCCATACCATATCCAACTATGTTTGCCGGCTCTTCATTCCTTACATTTAGCAACTCATTGAAGTACTCCCTCCATCTTTCGACTCTCTCTTGCTTCTCGGCTAGCATTCTCCCATTCTTATCCTTCACACCCTTACTGTTTCCCTTGCTACCTTCCCTAACTTTCTTGACTTCTTTCCAGAACAGTTTCTTACTCTCCCTCCATTTTACAATCAGATTCCTTCCAAATTCCTCATCTACTCTTCTCTTACTTTCCTTTACTACTCTCTTCACCACCCTCTTACTCTCCACGTACCTCGCTCATCTTCTCTCGAAATCTTCATTCCCTCTACTACCCAACCACACTCTATATGCTTTCTTCTTTTCTTCCACAGCTATTTTTACCTCTTCTGTCCACCATGCTGTACCTTTCACTCCCCTCCCTCTACTCCTCACTCCACACACCTCCTCACATGCTGCACAGATCTCTTCCTTAAACACCTTGCTCATCTCCTCCACTTCCTCCATAACTTCCAGGTCGAACCCACCTAGTCGTCTGTCTACTGCTCTCCTGTACTCTTCCCTGATTTCCTCCTCCTGTAACCTCTCCACCCTCCTCACCATTCCACCTTCCTCTCGCCTCCCTCCAGCTCTCCTCACCCACTTCTTTTGTATCCTAACCTTAGCTACTACTACATAAAAAAAAAATCCGTCTGTGTACTCATACCACATGCTTCCCAGTACCCTGGAAAGAAGCAAACATCCATCCAGTTCCTAAAAAAGGTGCCTCTTCAGATCCATCGAACTACAGACCAATAGCTATAACTTCCACTCTTGGTAAAGTCTTTGAAATTATATTAAATAATCACATAATTAAGCATCTTGAGAATAATAAATTAATCAGTGATAGGCAATATGGTTTTAGACGATGTCGATCAACTGCAGACATTCTTTGCCTTCTTACGCATCAAATCAACCAAGCTACAGACCAACATGGTGAAACAAATACAATAGCACTGGATATATCAAAGGCATTTGATAGAGTCTGGCATCAATCCTTATTGTCGAAGATGTCACACTACGGCCTTGCATCATTAGTTCCACTAATTTCTTCTTATCTTCATAACAGAAAAATATGTGTAATGGTAGATGGCCTTTATTCTCAATTTCACTCAATAAATGCTGGTGTTCCCCAGGGATCAGTTTTGGCCCCAACTCTGTTCCTCATTCATATCAATGATCTCATATCTACCACTCATAATCCAATACATTCCTACGCAGATGACTCAACACTCCACAGTTCCTTCACATTTACCAATTCTTTCACCCAACCCGATCTTATAAATTCAAAAATAAACACTGCAATTTCTCTGAACCAGGACCTTTCTAGAATTAATGAATAGGGACAAAAGAATCTAGTTTCCTTTAATGCACAGAAAACCAAGTACATTCAATTTTCTAACCGACAGAATCTCACTGACTCCCATATATTTTTTAATTATGTAAATATTCCCACTTCCCCTAGTATTGACATTCTCGGTGTAACATTAACTACTAACTTGAGATGGACACATTATGTTAGAAGCATTGCTAAGAATGCCTCTAAAATACTGGGACTCATGTACAGAGTTCGAGAATTCTTCACTGACGAGCAGTTGGCCGTAATATATAAAAGTCATGTGCGTTCTCAGATGGATTACTGTTCACCTCTGTGGGGTGGAAGTGGAGTGGTTGCATTGAGGCAGTTGGACAAAATTCAAAATAAAGCTATTAGATTAATCAATAACCTTGCAATCACACAGGACCTTCCTACATTATCCATACGAAGAAACGTTGCATCCCTTGCATTATTCTACAGATGTTTTCACAGCAATTGTTCCGAGGAACTTGCTTCAATTGTGCCGCCTCTCCACATCTTTCCCCGTAGAACTAGGGCAGCTGAGAGTGCCCATGAATTTACACTTTCTCCTCCACAATGCAGAACTTCTGCTTATCAGAATTCATTTATCCCCAGAGCTACTACTCTTTGGAATTCACTTCCCTCGAATTGCTTTCCACAAACTTACAATCTACAAATGTTTAAATCCAGTTGTTACAAACATTTTATGAATGGAGGATGCCTTTAGGCACATGGGCCTTTTTGTTTTATCTGTGTTTTTCCTTCCTCTGTGCATTGTCTCTTTAAAAAAAAAAATAAAAAAATAAAAAATATATATCAGACAGACCCCTCCAATACCCCTATACACCCTAGCATCCATCACAGATTTCTTCATTCGTTCATCCACACATACAAAATCAATCAATGACTTTCGTTCCACCACTGTCTTATCCTTGTAAATTAATAACTTTATTTTATTCCTCGCACAGATTCATCAAGGATTATTGCAGGTATATATTACTAAGACGTTACTCTCTTTTTCCCAGATATACGAAAGATCCTTATAACTGTGATATGTTACTAACCCATCTGTCCCCTACTAACTTCCGAGTCCTGCCACGGACATTCGTTCCAGGGCAGTAGTTTCCTTTCCAATTTTCCCTAATTCACTCTAAACCACTGGTTGGACACTTGATCCTCAGTGTTTTGGAGGACAAGAAGCCTAGAGGGGTCACTAGAGCTGTTGTTGCTTGACTTCCTTTGTACTCCTTTGTACTCTTTCACGCACTCCACCAGCCATTCTACGTCATCAAGACACTGTTTCCCATCATTTAGAATTTTACTTGTACACACACACACACTCACTCTCACTCTGGCTTATGTACTACACTATATTCATGTAATCCGATATACACCACAGAGAATTTTCGCGAGTTTCCAAAAATATTAACCAAATACTTATATTTTCTAGACAGATACCAGATAAAAATGGTTAACAAACCTAGTAAATATCAGTTTCTACATTGCAAATAACCTATTGACAAACAAGTTGAGATATAATTAAACTGTTGAAAACATAATTACTGACGATAAAGTATAATCATTCCATTAACTATCCACTCACACACCGTAATGAACCAAAAGCCCATCATTCCATCAACTATCCAAGAAATGGGGTGAAAGGTCAGAACATTGACAAACTAATGGGGCGAACGTCGTAAAATCTGAAAACTGATGGGGCGAAACGAAGTCCCCCAATAAGCCATAATTCGCTCACACGTTGTTCTGCAACACATTTGAAGTTTATTTCGTAACAGTAAGTTATATGAAGGTTTGTTGCAGCTAGTAAGGCTACCATAGTTCCACTTGGTTTGTTTACATCCAAGTTAAACAAAAGTTAAAGTATGTTTACAGTTGCTACGTTTAGATGAGGGCTAATGTTTATTGTCAAAATAACTGTGGCTGAATGGATTTATGACGAACAAATCAATAATTAATCAATTAAACATTAAAATACAACTAAAAGAAAATTAATTAGTGTTTCCAGTTTCAGCATCTACCTGCTTTATGCATAAACCTTGTTATTGCGTTTCATAGGCTCGATACAATGGCCTGCAGTGAAATAATTCTGACACCATTTCAAAATATATTTAAAATGTAATTGTAACAACGTGAACCAATTCCATTCATTGTCACAACTCTTTTATGTAGCAGTGCATCAGCTGTTTGTGCAAGACATTGTACATTGGTATTGTTATATAACCTACGTGTATACACCGGCAATATCAGGAACTATTGGTATTTACTTTATTGTATTTCTCTATTTAGGGAAAACCTTTTAGTTTCAGTATCGTGATTTTAGATAATAATATGTGTTCATATTAATTGTAAAAGGAACTCAGATGTTTACTATTGTGAGTATTTGTATATTTCTCAATACATTATTGTCAATTATGCTATTGCATATAATATTATTATTGCTCTTTTAATGCTGTGTTCCTATCCTAATTGTCTAGTCTATTGTTATTCACTTTTATATACTCTGTAATATATCACACTATGCTACTTTATCGTTTTTAAATATTCTGTATACTTCCCTCATTTTCCTTATATTACCATTGCATCGTAGAACAAAGTCAGAACACATAATTTTAAATAAATGTTCGTTATTTAATCATAAATATTATCCTTTTTTAAATGTTTTACATTCCAAAGAGACACGAAAGAAGACAATAGTGTAAATAGCTCACCCTGGAAACTCTGGAGGCCAACAAGGCATTGGCGGAATATTTCAGTCAAGCCAGGCCAACCTATCACGGTGCCTTGCAGGGGATTTCGAAAGTTTGGGATCGATACAATGAAGACGATGCCCGACGGCAAATAACAGCTGGTTGTGGGATAATTTCGAAAAAAAAATAAAAAAATAAAAAAATTATATATATATATATAATTATATACGGTCAAATTAGACGCGAACATAGTGGTCGTGACGTCAGACGTGCAAGCCATTTCTGAATAATTACCAAGTGTCTCGGTAAGGGTTATGTTAGCGGGCGTACGCGTCGCCTTGTAAGTCGTACGCTCCCAGTTACATACGAAATTATTCCACGGCCGGCTGTTATTTGCCCCTGATGGTAATATATATATGATTATGACAATAAGTCATGGGGGTTGAGGGGGGACAAAGCCTCCACGTAAAAATAAAACAGTCAAATTAACTGGAACGTAACTGGTAGCGTAGGACTCGTGTAAACAAGGCCGCGTATGCCCGCTGACACAACCCGATTACCAATATCTCTACTAACGCCGTGAAATGAATGTTTAAGATAACCCAACTGTCATCACCCGATATCACTGTCTCACACACACACTCACTCACACACACACACACACACACACACAAATGTCATCATCGAACATCACTGGGACATACACAATTGGCACCACCTCAGATCACTGACACACACACACGCATGGACGCTCATTACATCACACATGTTCATGATATGGCCAGTTAAAATACCGCTGCTCTAGTTTATATGACAACCAACTTTATAACAATGATTAACTATATATTAACTTGTCAGTTTGGTTAGCTTGTTGGATGGGATAGTAAGAGGAGAAAATGTGTTCGATATTTTACATTGCAGAAAAGAACAAAACAGTAAGTAGAGGAATTGTAAAGTCACCAACATGTTTGTACATAAATGTCAACACTTATTACTTTTCCTATTTAATGCCAGCATTGAGCATTTAGCAACTTACCTTCGCCAACTGTTAATTCTTTAGCTACTCCCTTCATCAGTAACCTCACATTTTCTTGTCCATGTTAAACATTTGCTCTCTCGTATAATTATCTCACCTCGAATATCAAAACGGCAATATCATGTCTACTACCTAGATTGTTCATGGGCACAAAACAACTGTGGAACCGCAGTTTATGGTGGAATTGTTGGTTTTCCTGGCCCCCTTCTCCCTCATGTTTAGCCCCTTTTGTTTGGCGATTTTAAGACGTTTGCCCCATTAGCTTAGCGATTTTAAGACCTTTCACCTCATTTATTTTTCAATATTTATACCTTTCGTACCATTTAGGTGTCGCTGTTTTCCTGGTGAGCGATAGCGGGGACATTTATCTACCAACACATGTACAAATTTATCTTTAACCCTTAAAAAGCGGCTCACCACATAAGTCGAGTTAAATAAAGCTGGACTATGTGGCGGCGCTCGACATAACTCGAGTGGCAATTTCAGCACGTAATGTTGCTGAGAGAGAGAGACAAGTGGTGGCAGGAGAGTAGCGAGCGTATGACTGCTCCAGACCACCGCGGCGAACCTACTGACACGAATCTCACCTCCCTCCTACCTCTCTCACTCGCTATATACGGAATTGTATCGGGAAAGTGGCTAATTACCTGCTTTTTGCACTCGCGTTGCACGGTTATTGCAAGAAAACTAGCCATCATAAAAGGATCGTTATGGTGTCATTCGAAAGCTCTGTTTATGCCCTTTCAGGGATAGATACTTGTTTTACGTTCTGGGTCTTATTTAGGCATGAAAATTATCACGTAAACAGCCCTATTTTGGCTAAAAACACCCCGCTGGGCGGTACATATAAATAAACCGCATAGGCCGCTCGTAAAGGGTTAAAAGAGGTATAAGTTTGTTTTAAGCTTGATGGAGGTCTAGCGGTGAAACTAAAAGAATAATAAATATATAAATAAATTAACAAATAAATGCGCTCATCTCCCCTTAACCCTTGGGATCCGGGAGGACTCATATGAGGCAAAACGTATAATGGTTAGGAGTCCGGGAGGCCTCATATGAGGCTAAATCAAAATCAAAGCGTTCAAAGTGCGCGGGCTGATTTTGTTTTGTGCGTGGGCGACCGCAGCGCCACCAAGCACAAACTACCAGGCAGCATCATTTGTTATCACGCATCCAAGATGGCTGGAGTTAACCCCCAAAAAATCGCTGTGTCCGAATCCACGCCCGCCGCCGCGACCCGTAAGCCTACGAAAGGCAAAGCTAAAACGACCATGAAAACGTTGCTAAGTCCCGGTGGTGTTGCTCGTGTGTTACAAGAGTTAAGTTATCATGACCTTAGTGAGATTGAGAGTGATTTTGAGGAAGAGCATGTGGTTAGTGAAGATGTTGATGAAGTGGAAGATGGCGAAGAATTCCAGGGCTTTCATAGCACTGATGATGACGATAGTGAAGATGATATTGATGACAATGTTGGATGCGATGAACATCATCAAGGTGATGAAAGTGTGGGTGAAATGGGAAGTGTCCTACCCGCATCACGTGAACGTGATCCGGCGCGCACGCTTGCGACCCCGGCGTCGGCTGTGGGGACTCCGGGGACTCCTTCCCCGGCCAAAATAGCCAGTTATTTCTATAGGAGAGCTGTGCTGGATAGTGCAAAGAAGCAGGCATGGGAGGCGACCGAAAGGGAAAGAGGTGAAGATGCTGATAGTGAGGATGAGAGTGAAGAGTCGAGCGTGGGTAGGCCTATTCCATTGTCTCCCGGGCCCTCGTCGCCCGCGGCTGGTGCCTCATTGACCCCGCATGACCCACAGCCCTCAACAAGTCGTGTAAGTGGTGCAAGTGGTGCGGAATTGGCCCCGCATGACCCACAGCCCTCAACAAGTGGTGTAAGTGGTGCGGAATTGGCCCCGCATGACCCACAGTCCTCAACAAGTGGTGTAAGGGTTGCAAGTGGTGTGGAATTGGCCCCGCATGACCCACAACCATCAACAAGTGGTGCAAGTGGTCAACGCATCTTCAGAAGGGCCTTGTTCATGGCCACAGGGGGGGCAGAAAGCAGCACCTCAGGCCCTAAGCTGCCCCTAGAACGCTCTCGTCGTCGCCTGAAAACTTCAGAGCCAACTAGCTCACCTTCACCACCCACTAGCCGCCCACGCCAGCAGTCGCCACCTGATGTACCACCACCAAGTGACGACCAGGATCCCACCTATGACCCAGAAGATACCCACGAATATGGCCGCCCTTCAAGATTTATGGACGACCACAATGCAGATTCTGGGCAGGATAATTATGACCTGCCAGACGACCCTGTTGTGAATGAAGCTGAGTGGACGACCCAGCACCCCGCCGTGGCCCTGGACGTCCCCGTGCTCGGGGTGGCCGTGCCCTTGGACGTGGACGTGGACTTGGCCGTGCCAGGGGCCCTGCTGGTCAGCGTGGGCGTGGCCGTGGCCGCGGCCGTGGCCAGGCCGCCCCTGCTGCTGCCGACGCCCCTGCTGCTGCCGACGCCCCTGCTGCTGCCGACGCCCCTGCTGCTGCCGCCCCTGCTGCCCGTCCCCGTCCCCGTGCCAGGCATGCTGATGTCTGGACGTGGGAGGATGGGGCCACCTTTCAGCCACAAGATGCCACATTCGATGACGCCCAAAATGCCGCAGGGATTGATCCATCTTTCCCTGGGGGACCCAACTCATCACCTGCCCAGCTTTTCAAAGCCTTTTTCGACAATGAGGTCATGTCATTTGTTGTCGATGAGACCAATAAGCAGAAGGCCCTCAGTGACCACCTCAGCGGCCAGACCCATAGTTCCCACATGAAGGCCTGGAAGCCTGTCACCATTGCCCAAATGTATGTGTTCATAGCACTGACCATGCTCATGGCACATGTGAAGAAGCATCGGCTGGCAGACTACTGGATCACAGGCGACATAATTGCCACACCTGCTTTTGGAAAACTTATGTCCCGGGACCGCTACTTCGCCATACTTGGTAGCCTGCACTTCGTTACCAACACCAATGTACACCAAACAGACCGCCTGTGGAAGCTAAGGTGATTCTACGACATGATGAAGGCCAAGTTTTCCACATTCTTGAATCCTTTTCAAAAGGTTGTGATCGACGAGTCTCTTGTGCTGTTCCGGGGGAACCTTCACTTCTGGCAGTACATACCCTCCAAGAGACATCGATTCGGCATCAAGCTCTTCGTCCTCTGTGACTGTAAGATGGGTTATGTGCTGGACTTCATTGTCTACAGTTTGAAGGAGGGTGAGGTTCTTGCAGATCAAGAAATAGGGTTCGGTGAAGCAGTGGTGAAGGCGATGATGGATCGCTACTTCAACAAGAACCACATACTTTACACGGACAACTACAATACGTCCCCCATCCTCACCAAGTACCTGAACAGGCAGCAAACCCAGACTGTGGGCACAGTACGGGGGACGAGGAAGAACATGCCGGAATTCCCCCAAAAGACCAAGAAGTAGGACATCTTCCTCAAGCAACATGGTCCGATGCTGGCAATCCATTGGCACGACCAAAGGAAGGTCAACATGATGAGCACCATCCACAAGGGCAACCTGGTTGACTCTGGCAAAGTCAACCACATGACCAGGGAGACCATCATGAAGCCAGACGCAGTTATGGACTACAACATAAACATGCGTCTGGTTGACAAGTCAGACATGCAGGTCGGCTTCATCGACTGCCTGCGGACCTCCTGCAGGGGGTATAAGAAGTTCTTCCTGCACATGATGGATGTGTCTGTGCTCAACTCGTACAACCTGTAAAAGCTGATGAACCCCACAATTCCCAGGAAGTACATCAACCTTCAGAGATTCCAGAAACAGCTCATTCTGGATCTCATTGGGGAATATGCCGTGCCTGAGGATGCCCCACGAGCTCAACATATGCCAGGAGCTGGCACCATGGACTGCACATACGCTTCCGAACACCACAGGAAGCACAGGATCGTCGCCCTTCCAGTAGCTGCTGGTCGCAAGACCCAGAAACGGTGCCATGTCTGCAGCCACACCACCCGAAGACCCCAGACAACCACCAAAACGTCGTATCAGTGCCAGGAATGTCAGGTAGCACTGTGCATCACGCCTTGCCACGATGATTTCCACATCCTGGTAAACTTCTAAGTGGCACTGACCCTGAGAACACTAGTGAAAGTGACACTAGAACAATAAAACACTATGTGCAAGTGAAAGAGACACTATTCTATAATTATTATAAGTGAAAGTGACACTAAAAACAATATAACAATATGTGCAAGTGAAAGGGACACACCAACTATGTATTAGAGTAACTATTCAATAAGTATTTATAAGTGAAACCTGTAAAAAGTGAAAGTGACACTAAAAACAATATAACAATATGTCTAAGTGAAAGAAACAACCAAATGTAATAATTACAAGTGTCAAATACGATACCGTACGGTACTGTACGCTTGCGTAGCCTAGTCTAGCCTAGCCTCTAAACCTAGTAAGTGAAAGTGACACAAAATGTATAATAAGTAATAATAACTCAATAATAACAGTGAGAGTGACAATAATTCATAACAAGAAGAGTAATAAAAGTGAAAGTGACACAATACTATTACAATAACAGTGAAAGTGACATAATATTATTACAATAACAGTGAAAGCGCCGAAAATATGTTATATAAAGTTTCATATAACTCAAATAATGGTTGAACAAGTAATAAATGACACAATAATATCACATTATCTCCATAAATACATAATATCGTGTACCGGTACAAAAGCCACGGGAGCGACGAGTGACTTAGTGCGTGCTAGCCAGGGCCGCGGCGAAGCGTTCGGACACAGGCAAAAATACGCGGGAAATTACCTCCATTCCCATCATCATATCTCAGCAACCACTTGTCGTAGCGATGTCAACTCAACACCATTCTACGGACGAAGGTTGGTTCTACACTATGCAATTTAGTTGACTGCTCTAGGTGGTCTCAATCAGTAGATATCGAACTGTGAACTTAGCCATTTTTCAGGAATAACCCCGGACACGACGATCGCCTCATATGAGAGCCCCCGGATCCGGAGGGTTAAGCGTGCCTTGCCAGATTCAACATATAACGTTATAACTCAATATAGCCCGTCTGTATTCTCATCTGAACAGAGAAGAGAGGAGAGAAAGCAATATGCATGTTGTTATTGAAAATGTGGCTGCATGCTCTTGTTGATGCAACCGAGTTTCATTACTTCTCTCCACCCGGCGGGTGCCCAACCCCGAAAAGGGTTGAAATAGGGGAGCTATCCCCCCGCCAAAGGCGGCTTTCTAGGGCCTTTCCTAGCTGATGCTGAGAGGATTGGGTTCTAGTCATGTGGTGATGGGCTGGTCTATCAGAGTGAGAACTGAGCAATCTCTGCCATACCCATAGCTTACTCTGACTGTTCCTTTTATTTATATATTTTCTAGATCTCAAGTCTCTAACGTGGATTGACCTCCCAATCTACCAAGATTGGAAGCCAAAGCGTCACATTTTCCCCTTGCCCCTCAACTTTCTCTTCATAATTGCTGAGGTACACAGGGCCCTGGGTGGGGCTTTGGTTTCCCGGGCATTTCCGCACCCTCCTCAGCTCCCCGCCATGGAGTGGCTTCGGTCACCCAGGCTTTATTGTGGTCGGCGGGGAGGGTTCTGTGGGGGCGCTCGGTTATGGCCTTGGCCTTGCTCAGGGCCTTGGGGCTGTTCGGCCAGGCAGCTTGGGGAACAACAACAACAACAACAACTTCTCTCCACCAAAGACAATATAGATATGAACCACTTCCCGCCGGCATATTCGGACAAGCTTCCGTGTGACTGAGTGAACGGATATGAAGCAAGTTTATTTATAGAACCAGTCACGGAATATAATTATATACTGCACAGACGTGGAAAGGATATGAACTGCTTGAGCCAAAAACAGTAAATTACTCGGATTTCCTTGATTATGTTCATTATATTGTTTTAATCACGAATGACTATACGCTCTGGAAAATTAATCGTGGCCATAAGTTTTCGAAACTGTCCCAAACTGAATCGAATCTTCTTATACAGTATATTAGTGGTTCTATATTCACATATCGAAGATTCGTTTTTGCAGTACGATAGTTTTTATTGGGCCTATATTTGTGTCTTGAAGTGAACAGTGGTCATTAATGCTTGAACACCTCCGAATGATAAACACAAATAGAGTAAATATTATCTATTGAATTCCCATAATTTGATATTTATGTCACCTGCAGTTTCTCAGACTAGTTTTCCACTAGTTCTCCAGCTCTAAAGAGGTTTTGTTTTGTCTTAAGAGTATCATTAACTGTAATGATGGTAAAACAAAGCCACGTGAAATAAGGTTTTGGAATGCAGACATCACTAAGTCCAAGTTGTTGAAGTGAGTGGATTGGTTTGACTGCCGATTGTACATTTTAAGAACAAAACAACAGTGTTCTTTCTGAATCCTCGAACTACATTAATGAACCCACGAATTTATATACCAGGTAAAAAACTAATGGGTAGATTAAATTCCGTTCGAAATAGCTCCGAAAACTAAACGCCGCGTTTAATATCTTAGAGTGTACGGTCATTCATATAAACCTTTGGACCTCTTACATTTGTATTCCTACAAAAACAGATTTTGAGATATATTTAGGTATGTGACTTACTTTACATTGAGTCTTAAGTACCGGTATACTTTTAAATTAATGTATATATATAATGGCATTCATATTAATAAGATTTCATGAATATATTTAATGATGAACTTTAACTCTTGCAGTACAACGATGTTTTTTACAGTATATTCTGGGTAATAAAGGGTTTTATGCAGCTGTAGAAGGACATGTGTTATTCATATAGTTTATTGGGATAATATGTACCCCTTTGACCTCTACAGGTCTAGGGGGGTCTAGGGAGGAACCTAAAACAAAATAATAACTAAATTCCTAGATAAACAAACAAAAAACTAAACAAAAATCCTTTGAGGTTGAGGAAGGCAGACATGAGCCTTGTATACACCCTTGGCCTTACACCACCAAGCTATAAATAGGCCTTACTCAGCCACCAACACCACCACCAACCTGCACCTACTAATCCTCGGAGTTATGGACGATAATTGTATGTGGCGCAAGGGAATTATTCATGGTGGACAATTATCTTAATGGCTTACGTAATCGGGGGGATCATTATCAACTCTGCGAAGCAGAGTGGTATCGCGCAAACAGATCCCGCCTGTATACTGTGCACCACCAGCCAGCCTGTCTGTCGTCGTCGTCCGTCGTCGTCCGTCAGTCTGTCCGGAAACTCCGCCTAGACCGTTCGATGGATTTTCACCAAATTACACAGGTATATCCATTTGGTCAATGCAATGGTCAGTCAAAAAGAATTTTTCCGTTTAACTTAAAGGCTAAGGTCAAAGGTCAAGGTTAAAAATAAGGTAAATATTTCATAGTTTTTAGTTTTTACTCAAATGTCTTAATTTTCACTATACAATTTACTGGTAACGTTAATATCGTATTGCCCAAATCTTAGATAAATATTTTAAAGGGTAAGGTCAAAGTTCAAGGTCAAAGGTCAAAATAGTTTTTTTTCTAGTATTTCTTATACTAACTGTTAGATTCTCACTAGGCTTACCATGTATATTCGGAATACCTAGGCCAAGGTCATACAAGCAACTATTCAATTCCATATGAAAGGTCAAGGTCACATGTCAAGGTCAATTAAAAGGTCAAAATGCTATTTTCTTTACTTTTCATGCAAACTTCAACAAAATTGGTGAGATAGTTGCACTCTAAGTGAAAAGGGAAAATAATAAATGTTGAGACATATAAAGGTCAAAATAAAGGTCAAAGGTCAAGGTCAACTATTATATTGATATATAGGAAACTAACTGATGGGTTTAAATGAAATTAGGCATGCTTATTTGATTTTCCAGGACAATGTCAATACAAAAAAAAAATACTCTTACATGAAGGTCCAGGTCACAGGTCAAGGTCAAAGGTCAACTTTTACTATTTATTTTACTTTTTACTCAAATGTCTTCATTTTCACAACACAAGTTACTTGTAACCTTGATATCGTATTGCCAAAATCTTAGATAAATATTGTAAACGATAAGGTCAAAGTTCAATGTCAAAGGTCAAAATTGGTTGTTTACTAGTATTTCTTATACTAACTGTTAGATTCAAATTAGGCTTGCCATGTATATTCGGAATACCTATGCCAAGGTCATACAAGAAACTATTCAATTCCATATGAAAGGTCAAGGTCACAGATCAAGGTCAAATAAAAGGTCAATGTTATTTTCTTTACTTTTCATGCAAACTTCACAACATTTGGTGAGACACTTGCACTTTAAGTAAAAAGCAAAATAATAAATGTTGAGACATTAAGGTCAAGATAAAGGTCAAAGGTCAAGGTCAACTATTTTTCTATTAATATATATGAAACAAACTGATGGGCTTCAATGAAATTAGGCATGTTTTTTTATTTGCATGTACTCTTACATAAAGGTCAAGGTCAAAGGTTAACTTTTATTATTTATCAAAAAAGATTACTCAAATTTTGGAAAACTGGCTGTGTTATGGATTATTACTTAAATATCATATATATCAACTTTCACAAAAATATTGTAATAGTTAAGGTCAGAGGTCAGGGTCAAAACAAGAGTATTTGTCATTTACCATCAACTCCTCCTTACCTTATGATACCTTATGATGTGTTCACCACTCTTCTAGCGGCACCAAGGAGCGCGACGCCCCTCGTTTTGGGTGGTGATTTGGTGCAGTAGACTGTTTGAAGCGACAGCTCGCTCCCTTGCGAGGATGGGCTCGTCTGGCACCTTTTGCAGTTCGACATCCAGGGCTCTCTTGAAGCTGTCTAACGAGACGTCCCTCATGTCTCTTACTCGCCGTGGAAGTTTGTTGAAGAGACGTGGGCCTCTGTGTGATAACCAGCCCTCTCGCAGAGAGCCCATAGCACCCCTGTTATTCATCCAGGGGATTTCGCATTCCCAGCCTCTCCTATCACTGAATTTCATGACTATCGGAGTATGTAGGTTTGGTACTAAACCCTCTGCGATTTTCCATGTGTATATTATTAGGTAACGTTCTCTTCTACGTTCCAGTGAGTACAGATTCAGTGCTCTTAAACGCTCCCAATAGTGTAGCTGTTTTATCGAACTTATATGCGAAGTGAAATTTCTTTGTACACTCTCTACGTCATTTATTTCACCTGCTTTGTATGGGGATGTTAATACGCTACAATATTCAAGCCGCGGTAGCACTAGAGATTTGAAGAGAGTTATCATAGGTACTTCACCGCGTGTTTTAAAAGTATGCAGAATCCAACCCGTTAGACGTTTCGCAGCCGCCACTTTGACCTGGTTATGTACTTTGAAACCCATATTTTCAGACATTAATACCCCAAGGTCTTTCACACTGTCTTTCCGTTCTATTATGTGGTTAGATTCTGTTAAGTAATTTGTAATTTCTTTAACACCATTATTATCTCCGTACCGTATTAATTGGAATTTTTCCTCATTGAATTGCATGTTGTTTTCCCTGGTCCACTGGAACACTACATTCATGTCTTCCTGCAGTCGGCCCATGAATTCTTGTGTGTTTACTATCTTGCTTAATTTTGTGTCATCAGCAAAAGACGACATCATACTGTTTCTTGTGTTGGTATCTATGTCACAAATTAGTATGAGGAACAGAAGGGGTGCTAGCACTGTTCCTTGGGGCACTGAGCTTTTGACATCCGAAGGCTCAGATGTGACTTGGTTTACTGCTACCGATTGTTTTCGGTTAACGAGGAAATTGTATATCCACCGTCCGATTTTCCCAGTTATACCTTTTGCTTTCAGTTTGTGGGCTATTATACCATGGTCACATTTATCAAATGCCTTAGCAAAATCGGTGTAAATGACATCCACGTTTTTCTTTTCTTCTAGCGCTTTAAGAATTTTGTCATAGTGTTCCAAAAGTTGTGAGAGACATGATCTTCCCACTCTGAACCCATGTTGACCGGTGTTGTGTAGTTCATTTGTCTCCATGAATGTTGAAATTTTTCTTCGCAGGACTCGTTCGAAAACTTTAATGATGTGAGAGGTTAGAGCTACCGGGCGGTAGTTTTTTGGTAGTGCTTTACTCCCTCCTTTGTGCAGTGGGGCAATTATTGCGTTTTTCAAGCTATCAGGTATGTCACCAGTGTCTAGACTCCTTCTCCACATTATAGCCAGGGGTTTTGAGAGGTTTTCCTTACATTTCTTCATTAGGATCGAATTCCATGAGTCCGGGCCTGGTGCCGAGTGGGATGGCATGTTGGAAATGGCCTCTTCTATGTCTTTTGGACCGAAATCAATATCCAGCATCTGAGGGGTTTCCGTGGGGGAGGTTTCCATGAAAAATATATTTTGGTCTCTGATGACTTTTGTTTCATCAGGCTCACTGAATGCCATTTCATACTGCCTGCTGAAGAGTTCGCTCATTTCCTTTTTGTCCCCTGTGAAAGAGCCGTCCCCATTGCTCAGTGGGCCGATGTTTGATGTTGTTTTAGCCTTTTGTTTGACGTATGAAAAGAAGTATTTGGAATTTTCCTTTATACCTGCAATAGCTTTCCTCTCCTCTTCCATATATTGTAGTTCATATACTATTCTTAGCCTTTGTTCAATTTCCACAATTTCTCTATCTATTTCGGCCTTTTGCCTATCCTGTAGATTTTGATGTGTGCGTCTTTGTGCGAGTAATTTTCTTCTTCTGTACAGCCTCCTCCTTTCCCGATCTTGTTTGCTTCTTCGTTTTGTTTGTCTTGCAGGTATATGGTGGCTACAGATTTGGGTCATGGTTTCTGTTATTAAGACTAGACATTCTGCTGGTGTCAGGTTATTCATTAAATCTTCCCAGTCTATTTCCTCCATTTCTTGATTTACCTCTTCCCACCTAATGTTTATGTTATTGAAGTTAAATTTACTGAAGGGGCCGGTTTTTGTTCTCGATTCTGAGGTTGTCTGTACACTTTCTAAGGTTGTTTTGATCACAATTAATTTATGATCTGAGTATGTTGTGTCCGATATGTTAATGCTGTGTACTAGAGAGTCGTTGTTAGTGAAGACCAGGTCTAAGATATTGTTTTCCCGTGTGGGTTCAGCAATATGTTGGGTAAGACTAAAAAAATCGCAAAGTTCAAAAAGCTCTCTCGTATTTGCTTCTCCGATGTTGTTTGCCACTAACTGGTTTTCTAGCTGTCTCCATTTAATGTTTGGTAGGTTAAAGTCTCCTAGCCATATAATATTTGGTGTTGGGTTCCCCAGGGTTTCCACTTCTGATTTTATTTTGTTGAGCTGGGTTTTGAATTCTTCTCGTGATGAGACATCCTAGACAACTGTTTAATGTATTGTCACCAAATTATATAGGCAAATTCAGTTGGTCAATGCGACGACCGTCCAAATATATTATTATTTATTTTAAGTCAAAGGTCAAAGGTCAAGGTCACAGTATATGATCACTATTTGTAATCAATATGTTTGTATACAAATTACACCATATTCATAATGCTAGTTAATATGAACATTGCTGTTAAGCTAACTAAATCCTGGATAAGAAATTCTAAGGTCGAAGGTCAAGGTCATAGGTCAAGGTTAAAGTTCGAAATAGGATTTTTACTAGTATTTCCTATTTAATGTAAGATTCTCATTAAGCACATCATGCATATTCGGAATGCCTAGACCAAGGTCATACAAGTATAAACATAATTATATTTGATAGGTCAAGGTCAACATCGAATATAAGGTCAATATGTTAATTTCTTTACTATTCATGTCAACTTCACAACATTCGTTGAGACAGTTGAGCTTTAAGGAACAATTAAAATTTTAATTTTCAGACATCATGAAGGTCAAGATGAAGGTCAAAGGTCAAGGTCAACTATTCCTTTAATACCTCTGAAACTAACTGATGATTTTTAATGAAATTTGACACTTATTTGATTTTCTAGGGTTACATCAAAGCAAACAAAAATATAATCCTACATAAAGGTCAAGGTCACAGGCCAAGGTCATAAGTTAACCTTTATCATAAAAATACTAAATTTTTGATAAACTGACGACTGTTAGTTGCATTTTACTTAAATATCATGTATTTCAATCATATATATATATATATATATACATTATAATACTTAAGGTTAAAGGTCAAGGTCAAAGAACAAAAGAAGAGTGTTAATAATTTTCTTTAAACTCTTCCTAGACTGTTTAACCCTTTGTGTACCGGTGTCGTCTTTTTTTATTGTAGTCTAGCTATAATTAGACGATTTTGTGGAGTGTATGAAGGATCTGTGGTAGTAAAGCGGGTTAATTAAGATAGTTGAAAGCCTGCTAATTTTATGGAGGCCCTTCATAAACTAAATAAAATCGTCTTAATATCCAGTATGAAATGAAACTAACAGAACTGTACTGAACGGGTTACTCATCGTCACCAAATTTTGCTGGCAAATTCGGTTGCTCAATACAACGATTGTCCAATTTTTTTGTTTTTGTTATTTAAAGGTCAAGGTGAATGGTGAAGGTCACAGATTATGGTCACTATTTCTTTCTTAATATATTCTAAATTTGAATTACACCATATTCAAAATGCTACAAAATAATGTTACGCTGACCTTATTATAAATAAATATTCCAATGGTTAAGATTCAATGCGATCATAAATGTAATTATATATATATACTCCAAGGCGGACATGAACCACCAACAGTCAGGACGAGTGTCTATGCTTTAATCCACTGCACACAAGTATCCTGTATCACGCTGTGGTATAGTGGATTAAATTATGGGCACTTGTTCTGACTGTTGGTGGTTAAGTCCGGATGTGAGTATAAAACATTTATATATATATATATAATTATATATATATATATATATATATATATATATATATATATATATATATATATATATGTAATATATATACCGATTTTACCTAAGAGATTCAATACTACTTGCAGAATTCTAGGTCGCAGAGGTGCGAATGCTTTTTCTTTTTTCTTTTTTTTTTTTTTTTTTTTTGGTAATGCAAAAACGGCACACCTACTTTATTGTGTATTTTTCATGGTTCGCATCCAATGGCACAATAGTTGGTTTGTAATATACTGTAAGTCAGTCGGTTATAGTGTAGTTCGTTTTCGGGCGCTATTTATGGCATGTTGGCGGGTTTTGTGGTAAAGTATGAAGTATATATAGCATAAATTGCATCCATGGGTCACTAGCTCTGTAGCAAGATCACTCCACCATACCTACCCTACGTGAGAGATAGCTGTTTTATTGAATTGTGAAAGCATGCTGTAAAAAATAAGTACAGTAGTTAATGCAAAATGAATGATCAATTCTGCATATACAATATACGCAAACAATTTATATTACAGTATATCATTATTGACAAATGGGTTACTATGTTCCCCTCATGTAGCTATACCAACAATGTGACGAGTGAATAGAAGGATAGTGTGGGATGAGGTGGAGGATTAATACATAGAGGGATGGTGTTTTGATGAGGTGGGGATTAAGACATAGTGGGATGGTGTGGAATGAGGTGGGGGATTAATACATAGAGGGATGGTGTTTTGATGAGGTGGGGATTAAGACATAGTGGGATGGTGTGGAATGAGGTGGGATAATACATAGAGGATGGTGTTTTCATGAGGTGGGGATTAGGACATGTGGGATGGTGTTTTCATGAGGTGGGGATTAATACAGAGAGGGATGGTGTTTTCATTTCATGAGGTGGGGATTAAGACAGAGAGATGGTGCGGCATAAGGTGGGGATTAACACATAGAGGGATGGTGTGGAATGAGGCGGGGGATCGTAAAATAGAGGGATGGTGTGGGATGAGGTGGAGGATTAAGGAATAGAGGGATAGTGTAGAATGAGGGGGGGGGATTAAGACAGAGAGGGATGGTGTGGAATGAGGTAAGGGATTAAGACACAGAGGGATGGTGTGGAATGAGGTAAGGGATTAAGACAGAGAGGGATGGTGTGGAATGAGGTAAGGGATTAAGACACAGAGGGATGGTGTGGAATGAGGTAAGGGATTAAGACAGAGAGGGATGGTGTGGAATGAGGTAAGGGATTAAGACACAGAGGGATGGTGTGGAATGAGGTAAGGGATTAAGACACAGAGGGATGGTGTGGAATGAGGTAAGGGATTAAGACGGAGGGATGGTGTGGAATGAGGTAAGGGATTAAGACAGAGGGATGGTGTGGAATGAGGTAAGGGATTAAGACACAGAGGGATGGTGTGGAATGAGGTAAGGGATTAAGACACAGAGGGAGGGTGTGGAATGAGGTGGAGGATTAAGACATAGAGGGATGGTGTGGAATGAGGTGTTAGTCTTCACACACACACACACACACACACACACAGACGAACATCTACATCCATCCACATAAATTACACAAATAAATGCCAACACAACATCATCCACTCACTAACATTCATACACAACAAATAATACAAATGGCTCAAGTCAAGTGAAACTTTGTCTTAAGCAAAAATCACTCCATAAAATATGTTCCCTCAAACGAAAAAGTAAACACATAGTATGTATAAAGAATATCTGTCCTCATACATATGGACAAATAAAACACATTGTATATAAATGGATACATGGATATCCAATCGTAGTCACGCATTTAACATTTAACTGTCTTGAAGGTGTAATGCTTAGAGTGTTTATGATCTGTATGGGGTAACCTAGGTTCGAATCCCGGTAGGATCACATGCTTTCATTAATTTCATTGGGAAGTGTTTGGTGTTGGTAACGAAATTAATCATTTAGATTATTCCTTGAAACATCAGAACAAATTATGTTTAGTGGGCCCCCCCCCCCCTCTTCTCTCTCACTCCCACTCTCTCTCTCTCCTTCTCTCTCGCTCTCTCAATGAATAAACTAATGACAGATGGATCCTTGTCTCTCGGTTGTTTACTAGCTGTATTCAACTGCTAATATTCAACGCACTTTGCTATAATAGGCATAGTTATGTAAAAGTGATGAAGTTCCGTGTATAAATGGATTTCCAAATCGTCAATTAAAGGAATGTATAATACAGATTCACAGGAAAAAGTAGGTTGATTAAATTGGTAATGTATCTATTTTGGTCCATTGGGGCACAGAGAGAGAGAGAGAGAGTACAAAGGAGTACAAAGGAAATCAAGCAACAACAGATCTAGTGACCCTTCTAGGTTGCTTGTCCTCCAAAACACTGAGGATCAAGTGTCCAAACAGTGGTTTAGAGTGGGTAAGGGAACATTGGAAAGGGAATTACTGCCCTGGAACTAATGTCCGTGGCAGGATTAGGAAGTTAGTAGGGGACAGATGGGTTAGTAACTGAGGGGGGGATAAAATAAAGTTATTCATTTACAAACGCAGTCAGTCGCGGGTTTGATGCGAGATATTTGTCTAGGCGGAGTTTAAATGAATCAACGGTGATGCAGTCTATAACGTTTCGGGGAAGCCCATTCCACAAGTTGACAACTCGATTGAAGAAGAAATTCTTAGATTCGTGTGAGTTAAAAGATTTACCAATAATTTTGCAACCGTTTCCCCGCGTGTAATTAGATTGGTCGATAGTGAAGTACTTACTACAGTTCATATTGTCGATGCCTTTGATGATTTTGAACACTTGAATTAAGTCCCCTCTTAATCTGCGCTGGGTTAAAGGAAATATATTTAATTCTCTAAGACGCTCTTCGTATGGTTTGTTCTTTAGGCTAGGTATCATTTTGGTAACTCTACGTTGAACTCGTTCTAGCTTGTTTATATCTTTTTGGTAATAAGGGCACCAGGATTGAACGCAGTATTCCAGAAGAGGGCGGACTAATGAATTGTAAAGGGTTAGGATAACTTCTTTGGATTTATGCTCAAATGACCTGCCTATAAAGCCAATTATTTTGTTTGCCTTCTTAACAACTTCTGAACATTGTTGACTCGGTTTTAGGTTTACTCGATATTGTTACTCCCAGATCGGTTTCTCGGTTTACATTCTTAAGCTGAGTGCCATTCATCGAATAGTTTGCTTTCTCATTTAGGTATCCGATATGTAGTACTTTACATTTATCCGCATTGAAACTCATTTGCCAAATTTGGGCCCAACATGACAATTTATCTAGATTGTGTTGCATATCGTCAACTTGTTCTTTTGAGAGTACGCTATTTGCAATTTTTGTATCGTCAGCAAATTTTGAGATTGTACAGGTGAGACCCTCATCTATGTCGTTGATGTAAATTAGAAAGAGAATTGGTCCTAGTACCGATCCCTGGGGTACCCCGCTACTTACATTGGTCCATTTTGATGCCTTACCGTTTATGACTACTCTTTGCTTTCTGTCGCTGAGCCAATTTTCTATCCATTTCAACACACCGTCTTGTATTCCATGCGCTTTTAGTTTTAGCAGTAAACGTTTGTGGGGAACTTTGTCAAAGGCCTTTTGAAAATCAAGGTATATAATATCTACAGCTTTACTCTCATCGTAGAGGTTGAGGATATCGTGGAAGAAGTCTAAGAGGTTTGTTAAACAGGAACGTTTTTTACGAAAGCCGTGTTGAGTATCTTTAAGTATGTTATTTTCCTCCAAGTGATTTACGAGTCTGTCTCGTATGACCGTTTCTAGCATTTTACATACAACTGAGGTTAAGCTAATTGGACGATAGTTACTGGGTAGGGATTTGCTGCCTTTTTTGAATATCGGTGTTACGTTGGCTAGCTTCCACTGATCGGACATAGTTCCAGACTGCAAGGATTTATTGAATAGTAATGTCAGTGGTTTAGAGAGCTCATCCTTAGCTTCCTTTAGAACTCTAGGCGAGATTGTATCAGGTCCAGGCGTTTTATTTACCTTGAGTTTATCTAAACAATTCAATACTTCTCTCTCTGTAACGGTGATATTGCTTAGAACATCTGAATTATCAATCTGAATCGGCGATGGTGTAGGGATATCACTGAGGTCTTCTGTTGTAAAAACTGATGCAAAGAAGGTATTGAGGGCATTACTCATTTGTTCTTCGTCTTTGGTGTATTCTCCATTTTCATCGACTAACGGTCCAACAGTTGAAGTAACGACTTTTTTCTTTCTGATATAACTATAGAATTCTTTCGGGTTTGTTTTACTTTGATTCGCAATATGTAACTCTAAGGTCTTTTTACTTTGCTTAATTAACTTTTTGGCTTTGCGTCGTAGCTCTACAAATTTCAGCCGTTCTTCGTCATTTTGTGAGGATTTTAATCTATCATTAGCAAATTTTTTAGCAAGCAGGCAGTTTGAAATATCTTTATTCCACCATTTGGGCTTATTATTATGGCCTGGACGCCGAGTTTTCGATGGTATGCAGTGTTGCACTGCTTTTAGGTAAGTGGCTTCGAATAACTTCCAAGATGTATTTTTGTCGTTATTGTGAATTAAAAAGCTCCAGTCAGTTTCTTTAAACATAGCTCTAAGTTTATGGAAGTTTGCTTTCTTGAAATTAGGGACTTTTTCGATGCTACTATTTGGTTCGTTACTAGTAAACTTTAAAGTGAAAGTTATCGTACGATGGTCGCTGTTACTGAATTCATCACCAACATTCAAATTCTCTATTAATTCTTCTTTTGTTGCAAGTACAATGTCAAGAACGTTATTACCACGGGTCGGCGTTCCAACAAATTGATAAAGCGAACTCTCTTGCAAGTTCGTATACAAGTCATGTCCGGAGTGTGAAGTAAGAGTATCGCCCCACTTGGTCACAGGTAAATTAAAGTCACCAAAAATTACGGTATCTTGTGAGTTACTTACATCTGCAATTTGTTCGTAAATTTCTCGGTCAGTTTGCACTGATTGAGCTGGAGGTCTGTATATTAATGCAAGTATTATTTTGGTACCTTTATTATTCTTTATTAGCACAAAAGATGCGTCGACGTTCACAATTTGAGGTTTTGACAAGAGGGTAGGGTTAAGACTTTCTTTGATATAAAGTAAAACGCCACCTCCATTTCGATTTATTCGGCTTTTCTCAAACATTACATAACCGGGAAGTGAATACTCTGCTAAAAAGTCTCTATCTTCTGTATTGAGCCAAGATTCTGTTATGCCAATCACATCATAATTTTCTGTAAACACTAGCTCCTCTAAATCTGAAAATTTATTGCGTATGCTACGAGCGTTTGCATAGAAAACCTTTAAATTTGTTATTTTAGAACTCACGGAACGCTCTTTAATAATATTTTTGGTTCTTGTCGGATCTACATTTATGTTCATGGCTGTCCTCGGTCCTCGCTGTCTTCGGTCCTTATCGCTGGTGGTCCTCGGTTGCCTCTGTTTTTTTCTTGGCGTTGGATGATTTATGTCACTGCTGCTTCTTCTCGGATGGCGTTTTTTGATCCATGGCTGCGGACTGCTTCGTGTAGGAGACGACCCATGCGTGCTGAACCCACAGGGTTTAGATGAGTGCCATCCTTGCGGAACAGAGTAGGCTGGTTGTAGAAGTTGTCCCAGAGGTTGATGAATTCAACTTCTTCCCTCAGACACAAATGTTTTAGTCGGCTATTTGTGCTGAAAGCCTTGTCGTAGAATTTGTCAGGTGCGTCGATCTTGGGGAGAATGCCTGAGATGATGATATTCCTTGACTTGTTTTTATAGTGCTGGATCATCTTGCGATATTTCTCCATCAACTCTTCGGATCTGGTGCGCATGACGTCATTTGAACCAGCAGAGAGAGAGAGAGAGAGAGAGAGAGAGAGAGAGAGAGAGAGAGAGAGAGAGAGAGAGAGAGAGAGAGAGAGTATTATAGAAAAGCAAAGTAATAAACTCGATATATATCGAATATAATATAATAAACACTTGAATTCTTCCCGCTCCGTGCTGTTATATTAGTGTGATTGGATATTGAGTGTAGTTTCCTATGCATTATTTACTGGTT
This sequence comes from Paralithodes platypus, assembly GCA_032716605.1. Taxonomy (NCBI): domain Eukaryota; kingdom Metazoa; phylum Arthropoda; class Malacostraca; order Decapoda; family Lithodidae; genus Paralithodes; species Paralithodes platypus. The sequence goes on along the minus strand of CM064527.1, from coordinate 33,256,946 downwards.
TCTTTCTAGACCCTCTTTTCTCTCATGTTTAACCCTATTTGTGTTGATATTTCAAGACGTTTGCCCCATTAATCTGGCGAAATTTTCAACATAATTATTTCTTTGTTAATTTTGACATTTTTCGTGTCATTTAGGTGGCGATTATCTTTTGGCGACCAATAGCAAACCTTAAAATTAGGAGGAACCGGCCTCTTGACGGAACGTTTTTCCACTGTTAAATGTACACATATATTTCGAAGAAGGCTCATGGGGGTATTTTTTTATTGTTATTAATATTATTTATTTTTGTTTTAAAGTTTGGTGGAGGTATACATTAGGTAGGAAATAATAACAATACAAAAATATAGTTAACAATCACCCATTACTTCAAATAATTCATTGACGTTTGTATATTACATTACTCGTGTAGGCCAATCATATTATTTTTACTTCCACACACAAAATCACTTATTAAAGTCATGTAGGCAACTGTACAATTATCTGTTTAATACGTACTTAAAGCCCCACGGCTCATGGGTTGAGGTAAACATGGACAAATAATCGCCAACCTGCATATAATTATCTTGTAAAATGCAATGTCACTGAAATAATTATTAACAATGGTATAAAGGATTTTGCGGATCGTCTATACCGGGCCTGTGACGTCATAGTGACGTCACACCAGTATCCTTAGCCTAGACTGGATGGTGGACTTACACTCTTGTGACGTCACAGGCCCGGTATAGACGATTTACAAAATCCTTTATACCATAGTTTATAAATATTTCAGTGCCATTGCATTTTGCAAGATAATTATGTACAGCTTGGAAATTATCATTCCATGTTTATCTCAACCCATGAGCCCCACCTTTAAAAGGAGATGGGCAGTCACTTTGAAAAGAAAAAAAAATTAAGTTCGTGCATAACATGTATTTCAGCACACCGTTATAATATTATACTAGTGTACAGAAAGTAAAGCAAATATAATAGCGATTCGCATTTTGTTATTATAAACTCCGTACTTACAACATAATTAGTAAAGCTGCACACACACGGGTGATTCACTGACAATTTCGCTCGGACATTTTTGCTGGCAGTATTATAGAAACACGATTGGTAACAAATGCGGAAGTACGATAGTGGTACGATGTGGATGTGGATGTACCGGAGAGTGTGAAGAGGTATACCATGAGGTGGTCCGGTCATATGGAAAGTATAGACTATAGAGAGTGAGAAGGTGAATACAAGATAGTATGTAAGTGAGGTGATAAAGAGAGAGAGAGCGAAATATATAAACACGAGTGTATATATACTTTGAGTGAGAGTTAGTACGTGAGTGAGATGAATAAGTAGATAAATAAGTAGATTGCTAGATAGATATACACATTTTTAAGATGAGAAATATTAAAGTTCAACATCCCCAAGCAGTACAGTGCTTTTTTAACTGACTTGGTATGTATATGATTTATACAATGAGAGAGAGAGAGAGAGAGAGAGAGAGAGAGAGAGAGAGAGAGAGAGAGAGAGAGAGAGAGAGAGAGAGAGAGATATAACATTCCCCCTGTACTAAGCACAAATTGATATACTTCCTCCTCAATCTGTATTCAGCGTCTAAAATGAGGAAGATTATTTTCTTCTCCACTGGCTCGGGTCTGCTCTAATGGCATTTACATACAGAATATATCTAACAAGGTGGTTCCGCCCTCTCTTTCATACTTTCTTTCTCTCTCACGGCGTCTTCTTTGCCTGCCTCTCTCTCTCTCTCTCTCTCTCTCTCAACCACTTGAATCACTAACCTCCGCCCCAATGAACAGTTCACTCATATTAAACTTTTCATTAACCTCCATTCTTGCCTTAGGAAAGAAATGTCGGGGTATCCAACCAATAATTTGAAAACCAAGAAATGAGAGAGATATTCTATATAGTAATGTTGTGTTTAACTTGTGTGAAAAAAGTAGTAATAAAAATAACAAATACTATAATTGATGTGTCATTATTCACCTGACGCTGATTTTTGTCTTTATTTAGGTACAATACAACACAGGCGCGTGTCAAATCATAACAAAAAGGGTCTCACCATATTGAGAGAGTCAACAGTCATAAATTGAATTCAAATGCCGATTCCACGATAACATTAATGTGCTCTTGGATTGTCGGCCATTGCCATGTTGAGATTAAATAATAATAATTGATTGATTGTTTATGTATTCCCATAAATGGGCTAAGATATTACAGTAATTGTTCGGCACAGCAAAATAATGTAATCTAAGAATTAACAGGAGAGGAAATATCATCCAAGGACATCAACAAGAGTATAATTAAATATTTCTACTGTTACTGATAAGGTGCAGTCACTAACAACAGTCTTTGGAGCTAAATTTATCAAACACCCCAATGTTTTTCCTAATTTAACAAAATTGCTAGTAAATTCACTCAATAACCCCAATGCACAGACAACTCAATTGTGCCGTTATGAAAATTGGTTTAAAATATCTTAAACATTCATTTTGAATCTGAATGTCCCTATTCCATATTCAGCCAGGTCCATTAATCTACCCCTGGGATAATTTTGAAGCTGACCTCAGCTATGCCCCTGTCAAGGCCAAGAAAGAGCTTGTTTCCCATGAAGGAAAACATATTGTCTTGGAAACTATTGATTGTTCACTTAGCACTTTGCCTGTTGGTAGCCTGGTGGTCTATACTGATGGTTCTCCTCAGAACTCAGGGCAGGCAGGTTGTTCTTTCTCTAGTTTCAATGGAAATATTGAAGTAGCCTGTGACACTCTCTGGCTGCACCAGTGGGCAAGTTAAACTCAGTGTGATCGAGCTTATAGCCATCCTAATGGTCGTTGCCTATACAGGAATCACTTCAAAAGGCCTTATAGTATGTGATTTAAGAGTACCTAAACGTCTTTAAATAGCCAGAAAACTTGATTCCATAGCATTACTAATTCTATTAAACAGGGTCTCACCCATGCTAAAACACAAAGGTATACAATACTCTTTCTCTGGATACCTTCCCATATAGGAGTAAACAAACATGACAGAGCAGATCAACTACCTAACCAAGATTGTTTTAAGTCAGAAGTAGAGGTCAACTTTGGTCTGTCTATGAACATAATTAATTCAATCTATAAGAAGGACAGTGCTGAGAAATTAATGTTGTCTAGGAATTCAGAAATACCTGAAAGCATTACTATTAAGTATTATGACATGTTATATTACAAACCTATGAAGTATGGTAAATACAAAACAAACACAAGGCAGTGTGACATGGTTATGGCCAGAATAAGACTGGGGTGCCTGTAACTTTGGCAGGTTTCTTCAATCTACTGTGTCGATTACACCAAGTGCAGAGAAAAGGACAAACACACTGTGGAGCATTACATCTTCAAGTTATATCTTCAAGTGTAGTTATGTACAGGATGTTAGACAACCGGGCATGACGTATTATGAACTATGTAGCTACTTCTTGGAGAGTGGTATTCTGGAGGACATACTGTTGCTTTTCCCTGGGTTTGTTCACCCATAGGATTTTCGTAGCTTGGCCCTTTCAACCAGATGGTGCAGGGTAGGTTTGCATGTGGCCACCTTCAGGCGATTTTATTCATACTGGGGGGAGGGGGGGTATTGTGGGTGTTGGTGAGTTAAAGGTACCTCTGAGTCCCAAATGCTCTCCCTAACTTGAATTAGTTCTTCAGGAGGTGGCACATTTAGCAAGGCTCTGCATCCTCTGATCGAAAGAATCAAGTATAAACCTCATATGCTCGTCATATGAGAGAGAGAGAGAACGAGAGAGATAATTAATATTAACAGTTAGTAGCTCAGGTGGATACTCTATCAAAAATTAGAGAGAATGTATAATACATAACAAATGATAACATATGTAAAAAATAGTATTTACAATCTTTATAAACAACTCACTGAAGAATAACCACAATGCCTGAGAGAAGTTTGATCCATGTGGATATATTCTTTATATGAAAATTCTTATATGTGTATCCAGCCGTGGTTTCGTGTTGTATTCATGTTCCAACTAAAACACTCCTAATGAAAATATAAAATCCTTTTTTATATGCATTGCATACTATATCCAAGGAAATACAAGGGGTACTTGTTCAGTGCAGTTTACCCATGTTCTTTTCAAGGAAAACCAGTCATTATTGTGTATAGGTTTGTCAATCTTGTTGTTCTCATTCAAACATAACAACAACAACAATTTTACATTAACACACACACACACACACACACACACACACACATATATATATACATGCATACACACACACACACACACTAAATACATAAATACACACATATAACTACAAAGTTGTTCACGTTACCGTAGCGGATCGGGCATACCTGTTAATTGATTACATTTGACCGTCTGTGTGTTGGCTCAGGTGTTTCATTATAACGATGGGCCGGTGTTTGGTGGTGAGACTCTTTGTTCAGGGCAAGGTGGATTAGGGGAGATGGAGGTATATATTTGCTAATTGTTTTATAAATGTATATTAATGTTTAGTTTCTGCCCTAGACCTCCATTGTGTATCTTGAAGGGGGGCTTCAAGATAAATGTGTAATTTTTTTCGGTAGAAAAAGATCCTGGCCAAAGGCCGCTTACTCGTAAAATTACAGGCTCACTATCGCTCGCCAGGAGAAAATCGACACCTAAATGGAACGAAAGGTCTTATTATTGACAAAGAAAAGTCATAAAATCGCCAAACTAATGGACAGAACGTCTTAAAATCTAAAAACCAATGGGGCTAAACACGAGGGAAAAGAGAGGCCAAAACAAAACGACCCAACGGCTGTATTTACCCATGTCTGCCTGCTCTGTCTAATTTATGTGTGTCTGTTTTATCTTTCTCTGTCCACCCTGTCCTGGTATGCTATGCTTTGTCAAGACTCTCCTGTCCTTTTATTTTAAATGTCTTGTTTTGTTCTTTTATGTTTTATATTGTATTGTGTGCTGTCTCTTTGCTATTGGCCCTATAATGTCCTATGCAGCTAGGTATCTGTTTATTCTTCACCTACATTGTTTTCTTTTTGATTATCGATCAGTTTAATTTTACTTACATTATATATTTGTTTTCTTCTAATTTCATGCTCTTTTGCCGATTTCACTCGCAGGCATTATTTTTGTTCATTTGTTCTCATATCGTTAACTCGGCATTTCTTCACATGCCTTCCTTCTGAGCATTGGCAATATTATTTGTTGTAGTAGTTTCTTATAATATATTTTATATTTAAATACGACAATTATATCCGTTCATTCCTCTTTTATGGACGTATTTTGTACATTATAATATGTATGATGTAACTCACTCAGTATGTTTTCAAAAATTCGTCGATTCTACCTTTTAGAAGCCTTATCCCATGTTCTATCTTCTTAACCCCTTATGTACCGGTGACGTCCTTTTCGTTATATTCTGGCAACTATTATATGATTTTGTTCTGTTTTGGAAGGACCTCAAACTACTAAAAAGCTATGGACTATCGCATTTAATCCTTTTAGCTACTTCATAATTTTATTTAGCTGCACAAAATCGTCTAAATATAGCAAGAATAAAATTAATAAGACGTCGCTGGTACATAAGGGGTTATTACTTCGCAATTCATGACACAACCAGCTGATCGTTTTCAATTTCCAATAATTTATCTGTTTCCTATCGTAATAATCAATTTTCATTTTGCCCTCATTACAATTTTCGCTCTTAACTCTCACGGTAATCGCTTCCCAGTTACTGGTTCCTCATTATATCCTTCCACTAATTATTACACTCGATAACCAGGCACCTCTCTCTCTCTCTCACTCTTATTCATTTTCACTCTCTGTCTCTCACTCCCTCACTCACGCACTCTCTGTCTCTCTCTTACATATCACCTTATCCCCTCACATTTGACAGCAGCTGGTCGTAATTGCATATATCTGTAAAACAGCCTTCAGAGAGATTGATCCGACATTATAAGCCGGGGAAATGCAGGCCGAGTTTAAAAGCTAATACGGGTTTAATAATCTTGGGCGGGACTTTGATGTTTGCCCTTTCGAGAACTTTGGTTTGCTATTTGGTCTCGTGAAATAGGTAGGCTACTCTCTCCCCCCTCTCTCTCTCTCTCACACACACACACCCACACGCTCACTAAATATCTCTCGCTCTCGCTCTCTCTCTCTCTCTCTCTCTCTCATACGCACACAATTCATCTAAATCAGTACCAGCCACTTTACGTTCTGTCTTTAAAGCTGTCACAATTAATGTCTTGATCACATACTTGTTTTCTATTTATTACAAGCTTCATTTGCAAACCTAAATTAGATTTGTACAGTTAGGAATTAATAGCACAAAGGAGTACAAAGGAAAACACTCAACAACAAATGTAACGATGAGACTGGTGGAAAGACTGGTAGTACTGTATCCTTGTGAGACTGGTGGAAAGACTGGTAGTACTGTATCCTTGTGAGACTGGTGGAAAGACTGGTAGTACTGTATCCTTGTGAGACTGGTGGAAAGACTGGTAGTACTGTATCCTTGTGAGACTGGTGGAAAGACTGGTAGTACTGTATCCTTGCGAGACTGGTGGAAAGACTGGTAGTACTGTATCCTTGTGAGACTGGTGGAAAGACTGGTAGTACTGTATCCTTGTGAGACTGGTGGAAAGACTGGTAGTACTGTATCCTTGTGAGACTGGTGGAAAGACTGGTAGTACTGTATCCTTGTGAGACTGGTGGAAAGACTGGTAGTACTGTATCCTTGTGAGACTGGTGGAAAGACTGGTAGTACTGTATCCTTGTGAGACTGGTGGGAAGACTGGTAGTACTGTATCCTTGCAAGACTGGTGGAAAGACTGGTAGTACTGTATCCTTGTGAGACTGGTGGAAAGACTGGTAGTACTGTATCCTTGTGATACTGGTGGAAAGACTGGTAGTACTGTATCCTTGTGAGAGTGGTGGAAAGACTGGTAGTACTGTATCCTTGTGAGACTGGTGGAAAGACTGGTAGTACTGTATCCTTGTGAGACTGGTGGAAAGACTGGTAGTACTGTATCCTTGCGAGACTGGTGAAAATACTGGTAGTACTGTATTAGCAATTGTAATTTAGTATAAATATAATGTTTGCAATTAGGTAAGGGTTGATTATTCAGATGACGGACAAATCACACATTTATTAAGTTTGTGAAATAAGTTACATAATGATAGTGTAGCACCCTTCAAGCATGTGAACATGACATACAATCTGTTTCACTGTCAATCCTAAATCGACATGGTTATCCCTGCTCAGGTAATGTTCCAGAAGTGTAACGAAATTAGCAATGTGGCCCCATATGGGGACCGGCACTTTAAACGGTTCTCACCCGGAAACTTATTGATGGGTTTTAAATGTTTTGTTACAAATAGAAACTACAATTAATGCTTAATATTATGTTAAGAGCAAATTACACTACTGTAAATATTAAGTCATATAAAAAAAAAAAAAAAAAAAAAAAAAAGGGTCAACAAAAGTGAGGCATATCTCATACATTACATAAGCTGGATTAATTTGGTTGCAGGGCTGTGGAGGGGATGGCTGAGGGTCTTGGGTGACAACAAGGCAGAACTCTGGGGCTAAAAAAAAGTTTGATAGGAAGGGGAAATTTGTAGTACACATTTGGGATTATGGACCCCATATGGTGACCGGACAGGTTGGTACAGGAAAGGGGAGGAGAGAGCAGCGGCTCACACCCTCTCCCAGTTGTAGGACGATGCGGACTGACTGCTCGTCTTCAAAACTTCTTGCCATCGGCCTCCGGCCGTGAAATATTCGCGAAAAACCTGTTTTATGCATATTTTTTGGCCCATATGGGGCCAATATGCCTGAGCAGGGTTATACCGATTATGAATGGCAGGATGATTTCACCTTCAGCCTTTGTCCTTTTCTCGTATTTGCTGTTTTTGACATTGGTGAACATTAAAATGAGACTATGTAGTGAGACTTATTTACAGAATGAAGTAAGACCAGGACAATGGAGAGTCCTCTGTATAGTCACTCTCATTGGCGTGTTCCATACATGTTGCGAATCAAAGTAAAACAAACCCGAAAGAATTCTATAGTTATAATTATCAGAAAGAAGAAAGTAGTTACTTCAAATGTTGGACCGTTAATCGAAAATGGAGAATACACCAAAGACGAAGTACAAATGAGTAATGCCCTCAATACCTTCTTTGCATCAGTTTTTACAACAGAAGACCTCAGTGATATCCCTACAGCATCGCATCGCCGATTCAGGTTGATCATTCTGATGTTCTAAGCAATATGATCATTACAGAGAGAGAAGTATTGATATAATTATTTAGATAAACTCAAGGTAAATAAATTGCCCAGACCTGATACAATCTCACCTAGAGTTCTAAAGGAAGCTAAGCATGAGCTCTCCAAACCACTGACGTTGCTATTCAATAAATCCTTGCAGTCTGGAACTATGCCAGATAAGTGGAAGCTAGCCAACGTAACACAGATATTTTAAAAAAGGTAGCAAATCCCTACCCAGTAACTACTGTCCAATTAGCTTAACCTCAGTTGTATGTAAAATGCTAGAAACGCTCATAAGAGACAGAATTGTAAATCACTTAGAGGAAAATAACATACCTAAAGATACTCAACACGGCTTTCTTAACAAACCTCTTAGACTTCTTCCACGATATCCTCAACCTCTATGATGAGAGAAAAACTGTAATATTATATACCTTGATTTTCAAAAGGCCTTTGTTACGATCCAGGTTCTCAAAGACACAGGGCTCTTCAACATTGGACTAGATAATGGCAAAAAGCAACAACGGTAACACTAGATCCAACCCCTGCCTTAAACACTGGAAAACAAAACACCATTACCGCCCTGAGTTGTGCCTGGACAACGAGGTATCCTATGACTCGGTAACTGGTGCACACACACTAGGCTGACGCTCAATGAAACAGCCTATTCTCAAACAGTAAAAGATTACTCGATTATGTTACACAAAGAAAAGATAGTTAACGTGATTAATTAACGTTACGGTAGATACTTAAATAACTGGCACTCCTGTATTAAAGAAACTGCAATGCTAGTCCTGCAACATCAACTGGAAACTTCTGAAATAAGTCTGATGCTGGGAAGATGTTCGTAAAGAATCTTGAACAATTATAATGCAGCATACGGGTCACAATAAATGCTAGGACATATAGTAATAATAGGCAGGCGAATAATAAAGACTGCGCAAAGGTAGTAATGCTCGACAACTAAAGAAATGCTTTGTGACACAACGCAACAGCCTACTCGGGTTGTGCAACTCAACAACAACCTCGGCTCAAAAGTGCAGTGAATAATAATGCTGCATACATATAATAATGGGGCTTATCTCTAACCAGTGTCTGCTCAGTTAATAAAGTCTAGCTGGGGTATCAAGGCAGGGCAACAATGGGCGAGCATGCGGCTCGTAGCCTAACGTTGTCCGAGGGTGGTATAATGAAGATTACGTTATATGACGGGGATGCTCTCTTGATAAATCTAGGTCTCTAGTACCTAGCTCTATCCTGGCGATCCCTCAGAAGTCAACACAAAGAGGCAGCACTATGTTGTGAGGGATAGGCTATGGCCCTCTCACACCACAGCGCTGTGCTCGCAAAGTAAACCAACCCGAAGACAACTTAGGCTCCCACAGTACCTGTCGATGTCGTGCGGAGCTTAGCTAACACTGCACACATCGGAGACAACGACACAGTAACCTTACCCCTAGTCTAGCTTTAGATAACCAAGCAGAATCACTCAACACCTTGCAAGGGAGACATATACCGGTCTACAACCTTCCCGAGAGAGGACACATACGGAAAAGTCCGTCTCTCTAAACCTCAATAAAGCATAATACCTCCTTAACCTAATACATGGAAATATCTGAGAGCTTCGCGTACAATACGACTGGTCGACGGTGAACGTCTATGCTGAAACCAGAAGGGATGTTGAGTTTAATAAAGATTAGAGAATGAGAAAGGAGAAGTCGAGAGAGAGAAATAGTATGCAAAGTAGCGAGTATGGGGGACAGAATTGCAAAGGATGTAGGCGATACGCGTGTCAGGCTAGCTCTGAGCTCTGGTAAAAAACACGAGGCCGCGACGGGAAGGGACTAGTTGACCACCCGGCCGCCAACGCCGTCAGCACCCAAGCGAGCCGCGTCATAGCTCACCTCGCTGCCGGGTGTACTCCCTCACACTCTCTCGCTCGCCTCCCACACAAGCAACATTTATATTATAGCGAATATAAAATATAAGGCGCGGTCACAGACCAAAACAAAGACCACTTCTAGACTGTCTGTGGCAACACGACACTAATGAAATAAAGCAGATCATTCTAGGACAACTGTAGCCTATCCCCCCATCCTGGCGAGCGCTAGCGAGCTGCAATGCCCCACGCATCCATTCTGCTAACGCCGGGAGGCGTCACACCCCCCCCCAAGATATGGGACACTCAACCATGAGCCCATATCTGAACAGGCAGAATGTCGCTAGAATCTGCCACTCCTAACCACTCCGCCACTCATGGAATGCAAGCTCAGTTTCCTAAAAAAAAAAAAAATACAACATTTTATATATAAAAAAGTCTTATCACCCTTCCCAAATATAATACATTAATTCATAACATTGTGCTCCCAGAGCGAGCTTTAAGAAGCACAGCCTACTGAGGGAAAATCATCTGCACCCAGTACTCAGCTACAATATTATCTTAAAATTAATTATTAAAAAGAAAGAGTTTTTATTTAATTTTTCATATTTTATTTTAATGTTGTTTTTGGCGGCTACTATAGATGTAGCCTAATTTTCTTCTAATCAAAGCCAACAACTCCTGCCCTGCGACCCTACGCTGATGCTACACACGCGAGCCAACAAGCACCAGCGCAAAAATACACCGCGAGCCAAGACAGGAGGATATACCAACATACTGTGGTAGCCTACCCCGGATCCTCCACCCACGACAGACACTGACTGAACAGCAAGGGTTCTCCTGCAAACAAAGCCAAAACATTATCAGTGCCCTTAGCATGCCACACATCCAACTTGTGTTCCGGCAGCACAACAACACCTGACACTGATAAACTGCCCAGTTCATCGCAAGACTGGCACTTCTCTTCGCTCTTTCCGGCAACGGGGCCTGCCAATAACCCTTCACTAGTTCTACCTTCGTGATGAGCGAGGCAGTCCCGAAGCGGTCTATGGTGTCGTCAACTCTGGGTAATGGATAGGCGTCTGTCAGGGATAATGCTTCCACACTCTTGCAATCAACATACACACGGACTCTGCCACCAAACTCAGGTTGCAAAGCCACTGGCAACGACCACTCACGATATCCCTCATCCCTCAGACCCCCTCTCCACACGCCGTCCAGCTCCGCCTTCACAACAGGCTGTCGAGCAGGATTCACACGGTAGGGAACCAACTCGAGCCTTGCACTGTCTCCAGCCTCCATGTCGGATTCTACCCAATACATCAGGCCTGGAGAAGCAACAAACATGCGGACGGACTGCCACAGCCTAGTAAACAACTCCTCTGGTCGCTCAGGAACAAGAGGTTGCAACTTATCTCTCAGAACAATATGCCTAGTGCCCTCCCACATCTCCTTCACCATGTGGAGAGGACCCCTCACCTGATGCCCGAAAACAAGCTCATTCGGACTGAAACCGAGACTCTCTCCAGGTACTTCTCTTGTCGCGAACAAAACATACGGCAGACCAAGGTCCCAATCCTTTTCATTCTCTGCGCAGTACCATCGAAGCATGCTTTTCAGCGTGGCGTGCCACCTCTCCAACACCCCTTGACTCTCCGGGTGATACGCAGAAGAGACGACAGTGCTGATGCCATGCTGAATCATAGTTTGTTTGAACAGATTAGATGTAAAACTAGAACCTTGGTCCGATTGCACCTCTTGCGGGTAACCATACCGCGAGCAATACAAGAGCAGGTTCCGGACAACAGTGTTCGCCGTGCCATTTCTCATTGGATATGCATCAGGATAACGAGTGGCCACATCCATGATAGTTAATAGAAATTTATTACCGGCACTAGTAGGGGGTAGGGTCCGACCATATCAATGATGACCTTACTGAAGGGCGGTCCACTGACAGGAATGGGGTGCAACGGGGCTCTCGGAATTGTTTGGTTAGGTTTTCCAACCCTCTGGCACGTATGACACATTGCTATCCAGGTTACCACCTGCCCCATCAACCCCGGCCACCAAAACAATTTTTCTAAAGCCGCCACCGTTTTTCTCACCCCTAGATGTCCTGCCAGTGGTATGTCATGCGCCAACCTCAGTAGGCTATCCCTGCACTTCCGTGGCACCACCAACTGGTCCACTACTCCAGACCCCTCTTGCCAACTACGTTTAGGGTCTTGAAAACGCCTATGAAAAAAATCTCCTGGCTGTGCATCGCCGTCCTCGTCGAGCTCTACAGCTCCATTAGCACACGTTTGGAGCTCAGGGTCCTCTAGTTGCAACCGACGTATATCTGAGGGTGCCAAGCGATCTAACTGCTCCCGGAGCAATGCATGACCTTCCCCGATACTGGGCTGCTCCCTCTGTCTCTCTCGATGTACATAACATTGCTGTCGTGGAGTCTCGTCATGCCCAACCTCGTCACTCTCGATGACAGGCCCAGGGGCTACTCCAGAATTAAGTAATGGTGCTAATACTGAATCACCCAGGAGAGCCGCTGAGTCAAAACTCTTAAAACCAACTCCAGCTTTAGCCTCCTCCTGTTGATCGTTCCTCCGCTGGTCTGAAGACGGAGGACTAGGCTGTGACACTTTAGCTGCCCGAGCTCGGGTGACAACACACGCCATGGGTTGTGTTTGGCACCGCACGACCCACTCTTCCTCTTCCCTACTCACGTCGGCCGGCCTCTCGGCAACGACTAAGGGTTGAACCTCAGAAGCGGGCATTGCAAAGTCGTTGCCGAGAAGAAGGTCGACGCCCTCCACTGGCAGTTTCTCCACAATCCCGACATCCAATTCACGTGCCACACCATCCACCTCCAACTCCAACCGCACCAGCAGGTATGACCGAGTTGCATTAATACCCTGCACCACTACCACCTGAGCCGCGTTTATAGGGTAGCCAGTCAAGTTTTTCATCAGAGTCTGGGAAGCACCTGTATCACGCAAGACCTCTACTCCATGCTTGCGCCCCGCCCACATGATGCAACCCCGCCCTCTATGGTCTCAAAAAACATCCGGAGCAGGGTTCGAGCCTCCCAGGTGCTTCTGCATTGGCTGTGCCTCAGCCTCTGACGAACTGCCCCGGGCAAACTCAGACGACTTCGGAGACACACCAATGTTGCAGGCCAAAGACACAGCTGCTGTAGGTGGTTTGCTAGGACAGACTCTTGCAAAGTGCCCCTTTTTATGACAATGATAACACTCCAACTCCCCTTTGGGCTTCCCTTGGTACTGGGAAGGGCCCGGCCCCTTCTTAAATGGGACGATGCTAGTCTTGTGGTCAGTCTTGGTATCATGGTTCTTGTACTTGTTTGCATAAGGTATATCACTAACTCGGGGGGGTGGGGCGTCACGCCCCTTGTTACCTGCCTCACTACGCTGGGCAGACCCGCACCCACGAATTAGTGATAGCCGGAGGTCAGCCATCTCAGCTGCCTCCTGTAGAGTTTTTGGTTGCTTTTCTTTCAGGTTTAACGTCAGGTCGCCGCCCGTGCATTTGAAAAACTGCTCTAAAAGCACCAACTGTTTAATGTCGTCAAACGTAGTAGCTTTCTCCGACCTCAGCCAATTCCCAAAAGCATCGGACAGCTCCCGGGCATGTTCCAAAAAGGTGCTCTCCCGACCCTTGGTAACACCCCGGAACTTCAACCTGTACGTCTCTGGTTGTAGTTCGTATGCTCTCAGGACAGCCTCCTTGAGTTCCTCATAGATAATACACGACTCTATAGGCAATGCATCATAAGCCTTGAGTCCCTTGCCCACAAGCCTAGAGGAAACAAGGGCTGCCCACTTCTCCCCAGGCCACTGGTGTTCCTGGCACTTCTTCTCGAATCTCATTAAAAATTTGGTGACACCCGACTCATCAAATACAGGGACTAGCTTCAACAGGTGCGACAAAGACTGATCATGCCCACAATTCCCACCACCGAGACGTTGCCCTGTCGTTTCCACCAGAGTCTTCTCAAGATCGATATCTGCACGGTACCTGGTAGACTCAGCCTCCGACTGGGCTTTTATTCTCGCGAGTTCGAGATCAGTCTGTTGTTTAGCCTTTATCTTAGCGAGTTCGAGACGTTCTTCACGCTCAGCCTGCATCTTAGCCATCTCAAGCTGGAAGAGCATTTCTGTAGTGAAATCTTGAGGAGGAGGTGCAACTATTGGAGGCCCACCCAGCGATCCTAAACCACGCTGCCAGCGGCTATCGGCCTGCGGGAACGTACTAAACTCCGGCATCCTAGAGGTCCCGATGGGAGTAGAGTGGAGGGGGGGCTCGAGCAGAAGTCCCCGAACACCCCCTCCACCCTGGACCTCACTAGCCGCCCCCAGTACACAAGCCCTCAATTCGTTCTTCTTGATGCCATGAGCCACCTTAAGCCCCATGAGGGAAGCCAAACACTGTAGACCATACTTGCTAATTCCCTCTAGTCGATCAGCTGTTATAGGCACCTCCAAAAACTTCTTTGCGGCCTCCTCACTAGTTACTAACCCCCCTGGCATCTGCCCATCAGAGCCTGCATCATTCCCTGAACCCTCAGTATCATCTGATTCGTCTCCCATGGTGTCCACCAAAAATTCTCACGTTTATAAAACAAAAAGAAGAAGTACCCAAGCTCCTATGTAGCACTATTCACTTGCCAAAAATGTCTGAAGACTCTCAAGTGCTATACTACTTTGCCAAACAAATTCTAACGTGCCCACTATATTCCTCAATAAAACAAATGACCAAAACAATCCTGCAATTATCTCTTAGTTCACAAGATCCTGAGCTAGGTCGCCATTTGTTACGATCCAGGTTCTCAAAGACACAGGGCTCTTCAACATTGGACTAGATAATGGCAAAAAGCAACAACGGTAACACTAGATCCAACCCCTGCCTTAAACACTGGAAAACAAAACACCATTACCGCCTTGAGTCGTGCCTGGACAACGAGGTATCCTATGACTCGGTAACTGGTGCACACACACTAGGCTGACGCTCAATGAAACAGCCTATTCTCAAACAGTAAAAGATTACTCGATTATGTTACACAAAGAAAAGATAGTTAACGTGATTAATTAACGTTACGGTAGATACTCAAATAACTGGCACTCCTGTATTAAAGAAAGTGTAATGCTAGTCCTGCAACATCAACTGGAAACTTCTGAAATAAGTCTGATGCTGGGAAGATGTTCGTAAAGAATCTTGAACAATTATAATGCAGAATACGGGTCACAATAAATGCTAGGACATATAGTAATAATAGGCAGGCGAATAATAAAGACTGCGCAAAGGTAGTAATGCTCGACAACTAAAGAAATGCTTTGTGACACAACGCAACAGCCTACTCGGGTTGTGCAACTCAACAACAACCTCGGCTCAAAAGTGCAGTGAATAATAATGCTGCATACATATAATAATGGGGCTTATCTCTAACCAGTGTCTGCTCAGTTAATAAAGTCTAGCTGGGGTATCAAGGCAGGGCAACAATGGGCGAGCATGCGGCTCGTAGCCTAACGTTGTCCGAGGGTGGTATAATGAAGATTACGTTATATGACAGGGATGCTCTCTTGATAAACCTAGGTCTCTAGTACCTAGCTCTATCCTGGCGATCCCTCAGAAGTCAACACAAAGAGGCAGCACTATGTTGTGAGGGATAGGCTATGGCCCTCTCACACCACATCGCTGTGCTCGCAAAGTAAACCAACCCGAAGACAACTTAGGCTCCCACAGTACCTGTCGATGTCGTGCAGAGCTTAGCTAACACTGCACACATCGGAGACAACGACACAGTAACCTTACCCCTAGTCTAGCTTTAGATAACCAAGCAGAATCACTCAACACCTTGCAAGGGAGACATATACCGGTCTACAACCTTCCCGAGAGAGGACACATACGGAAAAGTCCGTCTCTCTAAACCTCAATAAAGCATAATACCTCCTTAACCTAATACATGGAAATATCTGAGAGCTTCGCGTACAATACGACTGGTCAACGGTGAACGTCTATGCTGAAACCAGAAGGGATGTTGAGTTTAATAAAGATTAGAGAATGAGAAAGGAGAAGTCGAGAGAGAGAAATAGTATGCAAAGTAGCGAGTATGGGGGACAGAATTGCAAAGGATGTAGGCGATACGCGTGTCAGGCAAGCTCTGAGCTCTGGTAAAAAACACAAGGCCGCGACGGGAAGGGACTAGTTGACCACCCGGCCGCCAACGCCGTCAGCGCCCAAGCGAGCCGCGTCATAGCTCACCTCGCTGCCGGGTGTACTCCCTCACACTCTCTCGCTCGCCTCCCACACAAGCAACATTTATATTATAGCGAATATAAAATATAAGGCGCGGTCACAGACCAAAACAAAGACCACTTCTAGACTGTCTGTGGCAACACGACACTAATGAAATAAAGCAGATCATTCTAGGACAACTGTAGCCTATCCCCCCATCCTGGCGAGCGCTAGCGAGCTGCAATGCCCCACGCAACCATTCTGCTAACGCCGTGAGGCGTCACACCTTTGACAAAGTTCCTCACAAACGTTTACTGCTAAAGCAAAAAGCGCATGGAATACAAGACGGTGTGTTGAAATGGATAGATAATTGGCTCAGTGACAGAAGCGGGATACCCCAGGGATCGGTACTAGGACCAGTTCTCTTCCTAGTTTACATCAACGACATAGATAAGGGTCTCACCTGTACAATCTCAGTTTGCTGACAATACAAACATTGAAAATAGCGTACTCTCAAAAAAAAAAGTTGACGATATGCAACACAATCTAGATAAGTTGGGCCCAAATTTGACAAGTGAGTTTCAATGCAGATAAATGTAAAGTACTACATATTGGATACCGAAATGAGAAAGCAAACTTTTCGATGAATGGCACTCAGCTTTTTGGTAATAAAGGCACCAGGATTAAACGCAGTATTCCAGAAGAGGGCAGACTAAGGAATTGTAAAGAGTTAGGATAACTTCTTTGGAGTCATGCTCAAATGGCCTACCTATAAAGCCAATTATTTTGTTTGCCTTTTTAACAACTTCTTAACATTGATGACTCGGTTTTAGGTTACTCGATATTGTTACTCCCAGATCAGTTTCTCTGTCTACACAGAGGAACTGATCTGATCTGACTTGTGTGCTGTAATAAAGAACAGTGATACTCTTTTTTAACATTGCAATAACGGAAAAAGACGTGCTAGATAGTATAAACAAACTCAAGCCTAGCGCGTCATCTCGACCTGATAACATTTCTCTGAGAGTATTTAAACAATTAAGAGATCAGATTATAAATTTATTTACCCAACTTTATAACAAAACAATACAGTGTGGTACTGTACCAAACTAATGGAAACTAGTAAAATGTTGCCAAATGCATTTCTCCACTTGAGTGGATCCTCAGTGACTTTTAATGCAGGACATGAATTAAAAGCCACTGAGGATCCACTCAAGTGGAGAAATGCATTTGGCAAAATTTTAAAATGTGGCAGCACCTTTTTTAATAATTATGACCACCGATTGGGGTTCTCGTAAAGAAACTAATCTAAAACTACGTTTTTAAAGTTCTATTTTATTCCTCTAGTTGTTCTTTTTTTAAAGTACTGAGGTCTTCGCAAGAAGTTTCAGTCTTTCCTTCCATTGTTCTAATGTCCTTGGCTCCTACTTGCAAATACCAACCTTTTGGTGGGTCTGTATTTTAATCAACATTTTTTGCGCATAAACTTAGAATGATACAAACATTCTAACATAATTTTGTATTGATAAGTTTTATTTATCTTTGCCACTATCATTGTTATATATATATATATATATATATATATATATATATATATGTTATATAAATATACTCAATTCATCGACACATTTTATGTCGTATGTTGCTTTTACTCTCTCACAATCTCATTGACTGTCACTCACACTCTCTCTGTATCACGTACACTCGGCCGCAATACCGCGTGGGACATCTAGTCATAGGGTTTGGGTAAATCCATTGTGTAGTTTGTTCGCTCTGAATATAGTAAGATCTCACACTCCCCTCCCTGAATCAATCGAAGATTTTGCCCCATAGATGGCGCAGCTTGATGGGAAGGGAGGGAGCTTGTCGTAGTGTTAAAAGGGTAGGACACAATGGGAGGAGGTGACGTAATATAACATACAGTGACGAATGTTAAACTTATTTACTTCTACTTGTTCATACAATAATGTTCCCGAAACTAATTCGTAATGAACAGTAGATTCCCTCTTTCAGTAACTGAAACGTCTCTCTCTCTCTCTCTCTCTCTCTCTCTAGGTTATAAGAGGTATACAGAATGTTGAAAGTAACACTATTATATATATCCATTTACACCTTTAATGAATCACATTATGAAATTTATTCAGCAATATGATGAGAACTTGAGAAGAATATATTTTGAAGTAGCACCACGAAGTAACATTATACTGACGCGGCCATGTATAATTATCCACCTTCCTCTCCCTCTCCGAGCTCGGACTTTGTTCTATCCTCTAGTCTATTTTTTCCCAGCTGAGGGTAAATTGTCATGTTTCTATCTTTGTTACTCGGCTATAAGGTAGATTGTGTAGCGAAAGATGATGTTTATTCTGAAAACTTGGCATTAATATGACACAGCCATAGTAATTTCATATATTTCCATTAAGTATCGAGAAATCAGCTAATAAGAGATTCAATTTACGATCAGCTGGAAAAAATAGAGTATAGTTGTCACTAAGGGATGGAGGGACGTAAGGGTGGCGAGGTGACTAACAAGGTGGGTGGAGGTGGAGGAGTTGTGGTGGGATTGTTTAGACTGGTGGATGAATGTATAATAACTAAATTTAGGATATTTCAGTGTGTGTGTGTGTGTGTGTGTGTGTGCTTAAAGGGCGATCGGGACACGAATGCATAGAGGTTTTGTGTTCGTGGACGGGTGGAAAATTATAAAGCTAAATTTATTTATGTACTATATTGTATCTCTTTTTATACTGGCATGGCCTTACTTACTCTTTACTTTGTATTAGTTTTGCACACATTTTCAGCATATTTCACTATTTGGCTTAAATATAGTTATGTTTATATGAATGATGCATTAGGATCCCTTTGGACGATCCCCTGTTCGCTTGTTTATGCTTCCTCTTACAACTTCGGTTAATCATTGCACACAAATCTTGATGTCATATCATATTTCGTGAACTCGCTAATCTGATTTATCTATCTATCTATCTATCTATATATCCAACTATTGCCAGACAACCTTATCTCCCGAGAGGAGGTGGACGTGAAAGTATCACCTTCATAAGCTTCTATATGCCGAGGTAAGTCATTCGATTATCTAGCTTTTTTTCAATTAATTTCAAAATAAATGTGTAGCTTGATCATACAAGATTATTGCGCAATGCAATATAACAATGACAAATATTAATTGTCCTGTTGATAAACATTATGTTTGCGGTAATATGAACAATTGATAAAGGTATACTCAATTAACTTCAGTAATTATATTTATTTAATTGATATTTATTAGACAGTCATAGTAAAGTAAATAGATCAAGGAAATAATGTGTTGGGGAAAAAATGGATTGCAATTCTTGAGGGTAATTTACTCTAGGTAAATATCTCCCCCTGTATCACATTATCTTATATTATCAGACTTGGCAATATGTAACAAACCACATGCAAAGAGTATAACATATCAGTATAAATAACTATATGTGTGGAATAATATTATCTGTGTATACCCTGGTCTATTTGTGATATCTAATAACCTGAGTTTACATGTAGTTACTCATAGTCTCACTGTTACCAAGGTAATGCACAAATTATTTATCAATACCATATTTACTACATAAATCGATTAACACAGTGCAACTTCTCTCTCTCTCTCTCTCTCTCTGAGAAACCAGACTTGGCTCTTCCGTGATACCAACAGATTTTTCATATACTTTAGTAATTATTTTATTTATTGTTTCTAGGTTAGCACACATCAATTATTAGCATTCGTCTATAGAGCAAGTTAATCAGAAAGAATTAGATTGGTATACTATAGCTGAATAGTTAAGGTCATAGAATTTACCCTAATAAATGTTGATAAGCCTGTCGAGTAGGACGTGTGTATTTTCAGCAGAGGTTTTGGTAAGGAGCTCTTTATGAAGATCCATACTAATTTCAACCTAATGTCAGAGAGCAATAAAGGTGAAACGAGACTCAAACTATCCATTTGGGGGAGGGAAGGGGTAGTTTACCCTGATGCACAGGAAAATCGACTTTAAATCGCCATAAACAGAGAGGAATTTTGTATCTAAGTTTAAACACTGTTGCCAGCTACTCTAAATATACTGATATTCCTGAGGGAAATGCTTTATCAACAAATTTGCCTCGATGTAAATTAATTGTTAAATATATAAATCAGACATGCCATACCTCTACCATTTGGCTTAATGTAACAATGTGATCATATGCAATGTTTTCTTTCTGACCACAGGTAATCTAGAATCTTGATAATGATATTACCAATCTAAATGATTCCTGATCAATGTAATCAATATCCCACCGACTCAGTATTAACTGTGACTCTCATGCTTGAGGTAAGTCATCCACAGATCGACATATTTTGACATTACAAAGGTAACTCATCTAAATAATAATAGTTTACTACTTCTGTTAATCTAATTTGTCGCTAGTTTGTAGTTTGCTAACAAAAGGTGTATGTTATATATTATATAGTATGACCTGTACTATTATTTTATTCATACCAATAAAGTGGGTGGAGAGAGAGAGAGAGAGTGACGTTTCAGTTACTGAAAGAGGGAATCTACTGTTCATTACGAATTAGTTTCGGGAACATTATTGTATGAACAAGTAAAAGTAAATAAGTTTAACATTCGTCACTGTATGTTATAGAACGTCACCTCCTCCCATTGTGTCCTACCCTTTTAACACTACGACAAGCTCCCTCCCTTCCCATCAAGCTGCGCCATCTATGGGGCAAAATTTTCGATTGATTCAGGGAGGGGAGTGTGAGATCTTACTATATTCAGAGCGAACAAACTACACAACGGATTTACCCAAACCCTACGACTAGGTGGCCCACGCAGAATTGCGGCCAAGTGTACATGCTCTCTATATCATTCACACACTGTCTGTATTACTCTCACGCTCTCTTTCACTTCCTCCACCTCCATTGAACTGAAGAAAGTGATCGTCACCATGCCTCGTGCCTGTACGAACTGCGCCGGTAGGTTTGGTGCTTCCATGTTTGCTCCTGCCGATCCACAAGTCTGCCGACTCTGCCAGCAACGAGAGGATTTGACAGCAAAATTGGATGAAGCCCTCAACAAGATCAACACCCTCACCAGGAAGCTGGAATCACTCCAAGAGTTTGTAACACTCAACGTTGGAGTATCACTAACTCAAATTGTTTCAACTCCAGCATCCACCACCGCCCCAACGTCATCTGCCAACAATCCAACACCTGCAGTAGACACTGCAGCAGATGCTTCTGACGAACCTGAGCCGACATCAAACCAGGACAGCCGCCCTGTTCACCTTAGTCTCTCCCCCACTCCTCGTGCAAGAATGCTGCTAGCACGAACAGTACCAACCCCTCGCCCCCGTTCTAACCACTCCTCTCCCCGACCTGTACGTAGAGTCCCGCCACCACAGGTTTCCGGATTTACACCAGTGAGGAACGGTGCACGGCCAACGCAGAAAAGGTCTCATCTACCAGTCACAATGTCCAACAGATTTGAGATATTGGTAGAGATGGAAGACGAACCAGAAGAGACCAGGCTCGTTGGGGATTCCATCCTACGAGGACAGGTCGAAGAGTTCTGCGACAGAGTCCCAAATCAACGAAAAAGATTTTGCATCCCAGGAGCTGGACTGGACGACATTGTGGAAGCCTTCGAAGATACCACAAAGGATGCAAATGAAAATACCCTTTTTGTCATCCATGCTGGTTCAAATGACGTCATGCGCACCAGATCCGAAGAGTTGATGGAGAAATATCGCAAGATGATCCAGCACTACAAAAACAAGTCAAGGAATATCATCATCTCAGGCATTCTCCCCAAGATTGACGCACCTGACAAATTCTACGACAAGGCCTTCAGCACAAATAGCCGACTAAAACATTTGTGTCTGAGGGAAGAAGTTGAATTCATCAACCTCTGGGACAACTTCTACAACCAGCCTACTCTGTTCCGCAAGGATGGCACTCATCTAAACCCTGTGGGTTCAGCACGCATGGGTCGTCTCCTACACGAAGCAGTCCGCAGCCATGGATCAAAAAACGCCATCCGAGAAGAAGCAGCAGTGACATAAATCATCCAACGCCAAGAAAAAAACAGAGGCAACCGAGGACCACCAGCGATAAGGACCGAAGACAGCGAGGACCGAGGACAGCCATGAACATAAATGTAGATCCGACAAGAACCAAAAATATTATTAAAGAGCGTTCCGTGAGTTCTAAAATAACAAATTTAAAGGTTTTCTATGCAAACGCTCGTAGCATACGCAATAAATTTTCAGATTTAGAGGAGCTAGTGTTTACAGAAAATTATGATGTGATTGGCATAACAGAATCTTGGCTCAATACAGAAGATAGAGACTTTTTAGCAGAGTATTCACTTCCCGGTTATGTAATGTTTGAGAAAAGCCGAATAAATCGAAATGGAGGTGGCGTTTTACTTTATATCAAAGAAAGTCTTAACCCTACCCTCTTGTCAAAACCTCAAATTGTGAACGTCGACGCATCTTTTGTGCTAATAAAGAATAATAAAGGTACCAAAATAATACTTGCATTAATATACAGACCTCCAGCTCAATCAGTGCAAACTGACCGAGATATTTATGAACAAATTGCAGATGTAAGTAACTCGCAAGATACCGTAATTTTTGGTGACTTTAATTTACCTGTGACCAAGTGGGGCGATACTCTTACTTCACACTCCGGACATGACTTGTATACGAACTTGCAAGAGAGTTCGCTTTATCAATTTGTTGGAACGCCGACCCGTGGTAATAACGTTCTTGACATTGTACTTGCAACAAAAGAAGAATTAATAGAGAATTTGAATGTTGGTGATGAATTCAGTAACAGCGACCATCGTACGATAACTTTCACTTTAAAGTTTACTAGTAACGAACCAAATAGTAGCATCGAAAAAGTCCCTAATTTCAAGAAAGCAAACTTCCATAAACTTAGAGCTATGTTTAAAGAAACTGACTGGAGCTTTTTAATTCACAATAACGACATAAATACATCTTGGAAGTTATTCGAAGCCACTTACCTAAAAGCAGTGCAAGACTGCATACCATCAAAAACTCGGCGTCCAGGCCATAATAATAAGCCCAAATGGTGGAATAAAGATATTTCAAACTGCCTGCTTGCTAAAAATTTGCTAATGATAGATTAAAATCCTCACAAAATGACGAAGAACGGCTGAAATTTGTAGAGCTACGACGCAAAGCCAAAAAGTTAATTAAGCAAAGTAAAAAGACCTTAGAGTTACATATTGCGAATCAAAGTAAAACAAACCCGAAAGAATTCTATAGTTATATCAGAAAGAAAAAAGTTGTTACTTCAACTGTTGGACCGTTAGTCGATGAAAATGGAGAATACACCAAAGACGAAGAACAAATGAGTAATGCCCTCAATACCTTCTTTGCATCAGTTTTTACAACAGAAGACCTCAGTGATATCCCTACACCATCGCCGATTCAGATTGATAATTCAGATGTTCTAAGCAATATCACCGTTACAGAGAGAGAAGTATTGAATTGTTTAGATAAACTCAAGGTAAATAAAACGCCTGGACCTGATACAATCTCGCCTAGAGTTCTAAAGGAAGCTAAGGATGAGCTCTCTAAACCACTGACATTACTATTCAATAAATCCTTGCAGTCTGGAACTATGCCCGATCAGTGGAAGCTAGCCAACGTAACACCGATATTCAAAAAAGGCAGCAAATCCCTACCCAGTAACTATCGTCCAATTAGCTTAACCTCAGTTGTATGTAAAATGCTAGAAACGGTCATACGAGACAGACTCGTAAATCACTTAGAGGAAAATAACATACTTAAAGATACTCAACACGGCTTTCGTAAAAAACGTTCCTGTTTAACAAACCTCTTAGACTTCTTCCACGATATCCTCAACCTCTACGATGAGAGTAAAGCTGTAGATATTATATACCTTGATTTTCAAAAGGCCTTTGACAAAGTTCCCCACAAACGTTTACTGCTAAAACTAAAAGCGCATGGAATACAAGACGGTGTGTTGAAATGGATAGAAAATTGGCTCAGCGACAGAAAGCAAAGAGTAGTCATAAACGGTAAGGCATCAAAATGGACCAATGTAAGCAGCGGGGTACCCCAGGGATCGGTACTAGGACCAATTCTCTTTCTAATTTACATCAACGACATAGATGAGGGTCTCACCTGTACAATCTCAAAATTTGCTGACGATACAAAAATTGCAAATAGCGTACTCTCAAAAGAACAAGTTGACGATATGCAACACAATCTAGATAAATTGTCATGTTGGGCCCAAATTTGGCAAATGAGTTTCAATGCGGATAAATGTAAAGTACTACATATCGGATACCTAAATGAGAAAGCAAACTATTCGATGAATGGCACTCAGCTTAAGAATGTAAACAGAGAAACCGATCTGGGAGTAACAATATCGAGTAACCTAAAACCGAGTCAACAATGTTCAGAAGTTGTTAAGAAGGCAAACAAAATAATTGGCTTTATAGGCAGGTCATTTGAGCATAAATCCAAAGAAGTTATCCTAACCCTTTACAATTCATTAGTCCGCCCTCTTCTGGAATACTGCGTTCAATCCTGGTGCCCTTATTACCAAAAAGATATAAACAAGCTAGAACGAGTTCAACGTAGAGTTACCAAAATGATACCTAGCCTAAAGAACAAACCATACGAAGAGCGTCTTAGAGAATTAAATCTATTTCCTTTAACCCAGCGCAGATTAAGAGGTGACTTAATTCAAGTGTTCAAAATCATCAAAGGCATCGACAATATGAACTGTAGTAAGTACTTCACTATTGACCAATCTAATTACACGCGGGGAAACGGTTGCAAAATTATTGGTAAATCTTTTAACTCACACGAATCTAAGAATTTCTTCTTCAATCGAGTTGTCAACTTGTGGAATGGGCTTCCCCGAAACGTTATAGACTGCATCACCGTTGATTCATTTAAACTCCGCCTAGACAAATATCTCGCATCAAACCCGCGACTGACTGCGTTTGTAAATGAATAACTTTATTTTATCCCCCCCTCAGTTACTAACCCATCTGTCCCCTACTAACTTCCTAATCCTGCCACGGACATTAGTTCCAGGGCAGTAATTCCCTTTCCAATGTTCCCTTACCCACTCTAAACCACTGTTTGGACACTTGATCCTCAGTGTTTTGGAGGACAAGCAACCTAGAAGGGTCACTAGATCTGTTGTTGCTTGATTTCCTTTGTACTCCTTTGTACTCCATCCACCCGTACAATTCAGCGCCCTCCCTGACATTTTTATTTCTCTCCCAACACGACTGTCATATGGGAACGCCTGAAAGCGAATTTTCCATGAAAGCTTTTTAAATTGAACCGGGCCATTAGTAGAGTAGCTTTTTGTAGTAAGCTTAGCCTTCCATTTTGTACTTGTATTGATCGGTTTACTTCTACAATTCCTTATATACTTGTATTTGCTTTTCTCTATATCCAGATGTCCTGATCTACAAGGAGGGTGACCACGAACGAATCACCTCCATTTCACGAACTCATTCATTCGATGCTCGGGCTTCATTTCGAAAGAGGGTTGCTAGCTTAATCTCCAAATATGGTTATACATTTCGTTCTATCCATAATAATTTTCTTAAACTTTCGTAGCTACCACATATTTATTATAATCGTCTTATTAATTGTTCACCTAATATTTGCATGTTGAAATTCATTTTGCTGCTTAAAGGTTCACTTTGGGCTAGGATTAGTGTAATTGAGTGGATATGGTAGAATTAAACAAATGGCATCGCATAACTTGAATGTATAGATATGTTGACCGACCCCATTATTATGTCTCTTAATATTCAATACTAACATACAATATTTTACGTACACTTTGTATTATATACAATACAGTATAACCATGATGAATATTTTATAATAAGAACGCTATCGCAGATATATTTTATAATAAGAACGCTATCGCAGATATATTTTATAATAAGAACGCTATCGCAGATATATTTTATAATAAGAACGCTATCGCAGATATATTTTGATATTCCATATACATTTCAATTTCATGTCCAATTTATTGGCTGGAGCCATTTGTCCATATATGCAAAAAGGTATGTTCATTCGAGCATAAATTTCATCATCTATGCAAGGTTCCATGCTGGTTCGCCTCTATCCGTTCATTTATTCGTTTTCCTTTAAGGGTTAAAGGTTGTCATTTTATTAACTGACATCTCTCTCTCTCTCTCTCTCTCTCTCTCTCTCTCTCTCTCTCTCTCTCTCTCTCTCTCACAATTATATATATATATATATATATATATATTGTATATATAATTATATATATATATACTGTATATATATATATATATATATATATATATATATATATATATATATATATATATATATATATATATATATATATATATATAATGAAGCTTAATGCCTAATATATTGAATATTCAAGTTATTGTATGGACTAATAATTGACTCACAAGGTATGCAGATATTATGATAACGAATAAAATGTATAAGGATGGGGAAAATCTTACAAGTAGGGAATTGTACTAATACATTTGTACGCGTGTTTTCAATTGTTTTCAATAGTAAATGTGCATGAACACAAATTTTCGGTTGAAACTAAAATTGATTTATAAATAGTATGACCGTTAACACCTTCTATATCGGTGACGTCTTTTTCATTTTATTCTGGCGAGACGATTTTATTCAGCTCCAATTACCTCTTTTTACTACCACCTATCCTTCTGAAACTGCACACAATCGTCTAAATATAACTAGAATTATATTAAAAAGAGGTACCAGGTATCCTTTTGAAACTGCACATAATTGTCTAAATATAACTACAATGAAATTATAAAAAGGTTGCAGGTGCAGAAGGGAGTATTTTGTCTTTGTTTATTCGATGTTCAAGTAAGAGATCAGTTCTTGGACGACAGGCTGACACACGGGAGACTTAAATAGCCAAGCCAAATATTAAATATCTTCATTGGACCAGGGACACGAGTCTCGCGTCGTGGCTATTGACTTTAGTTCTGCTTTTGATTTAGTCAACCATAAAGCACTTCTGTTTAAGTTACAGCTCATTGGTATTGGTGGCAATTTTTTAAGGATCTTTGAAGAATTTTTGACGAAAAGATCTCAGTCTGTGGTCATTGATGGGTGTCATTCCCCTTCTGTTACTGTTGTTTCTGGTGTTCCACAAGGCAGTGTCCTTGGGCCTTTGCTTTTTATTATTTTTACTGCTGACCTGTGTTCCGAGCTTGAAAATAAACTAATCTCCTATGCTGATGATACAACTTTATATGCGTCAATTGCATCACCAATAGATCGACACGTAATTGCTACTGCTCTGAATAGGGATTTAGCTAAAATTACATCATGGTGTGAACTTTGGGGCATGAAACTTAATGCTAGTAAAACACACTCCATTATCATCAGCAGATCTCGTACCTTGGATCCTCCCCATCCTTATCTACAAGTTTCTGGCGAGCAAATTGAGAATGTGGATACTCTGTGTTTGTTAGGAGTTACTCTTGATCCCAAACTTACTTTTGAAATGCATATTCGTTCTTTCTCCTCTTCCATTTCCCAAAAAATTGGTCTGCTTCGCAAGGTTTATAAAACATTTGCTTGTGACGCCACAGTTATCAAGTCTTTTTATACTTTTATTTTGCCACATTTCGAGTACTGCTCACCTGTCTGGTTGTCAGAAGCTGACTGCCATCTCAAGTTGCTTGACAGGTCGCTTAATTCCATCAGTTTTATTCTACCTCATTTGTCTCTTGATCTGTGTCATCGACGTAAAGTTGGTGCCCTTAGTCTTTTATTTAAAGTTTTTAACAACCCTCAGCATCCCTTACATGGGGTTCTGCCTGGGCCCTATGTCCGGGCTCGTGCAACTAGATTCACAAGCAATATTAATGATCTTGCCATGAACCGTGTTAATTTATCTACTACACAGTTTTCACGGTGTGTTGTGCCGGCCATGGTTGACTTGTGGAATAAGTTGCCAAATGAGCTAGGCAATTATTCAGCTAATATCTCCATTTTTAAGTCGAGAGTTAATGCTTTTTAGCAGCATTAATTCTAATTTTTAAACTTATTTTATTCTATTTTATTGTATTATATTTATACTTGATATCCTCCACTGCATAATATGTTATCTGTGTTTAATGTGTGTATATGTACAGTACAGTATACAGTATATGTTTTTATTTTTTCCCAAGTTGCCGTAGTCTCTCTCCAGTGCCTCCGGGTGTTTTGTGTGGATTGATCTTGATGGTGTTTCTGCACCCTGGTTGGAGACTTCGGCATCTCATATAATAATAATAATAATAATTATAAGAGGATCTATGCTTGTTTTTTGGTCTATGTATTATATATACCGGGTGGATGGGACTCGTAATCCTTGGTCGGTAGCCCATCTAGGGGAGACAACCTTACAAAAATCCGGGTGGATGGGACTCTATCAGCCTTGGTCAGCAACCTTTTTTTTTTTTTATTCCAACTTACTCCCTCTCGGGCATAGGCTGATAGCCTGAGCATTCACAGCTGTACAATGAGCAGTGAAGCCCGTGAGGTCTTGTTCCAGTCTAGGGAGTGAGACATGTGGCACGTAGAGTACAACGAGCACCTGCCATCTTGCCTTCACATGAGGCATGGTGCTCACTCATGGCCCGAAGTGATCCCATCTCTGAAGCCACCTCGTTCCCGTGCCTCACTGTCTCACTGTCTCACCCCTTACACTCGGACTCTTACTCTTACACACACAACGCCACCTGTTGAGCAGATAACTCACCAGGCATTGCACCCCTATAGCATATTTTGAATATGGGAATATTCATACAGTGCTATTTAATCAATAAACAATGAGGGTATTTTATTAGCGTTTCGGTGGGCTTTGTGGTAA
Organism: Paralithodes platypus; assembly: GCA_032716605.1. Taxonomy (NCBI): domain Eukaryota; kingdom Metazoa; phylum Arthropoda; class Malacostraca; order Decapoda; family Lithodidae; genus Paralithodes; species Paralithodes platypus. The sequence continues at coordinate 33,227,608 of CM064527.1, read as the reverse complement.
TGCACTGATACTAGGTACAGCACAAATTCGATCCCAATAATATCTTCCCATTGATACATCGGGATTTGAACCAGGGACCTTTGGATTACCAGGCCAGTGGCAAGACCACTCCGCCACACCTCCCCTGATAGAGTAAACCTAATACAAATCCGTACTGCTTACATAAGGGTGAAGCAGCTTAGTGGATGGATTAGCCGAACACCACTGTAGAAAGATAGTGCTAACAAACATACATTGAGGGCCTCGGGGTCTGACGGACACTAAATTGAGTGTTCAGCCATGTAAGTCCTTCAGTTAACTAGCATGGGTTGTCTCTCTTACAGGGGATAGGTCCACTTGAGGGCTTTCTGTGCATGGCCACCCTAATTAGGTGGAGTAAGGCGTCGGGCAATGTATAGATAGATAGATTAATATATTATTTTGTTTCAAAGATTCCTCGCTAGACCTCCATCAAGCTTCAAATATTACCCCCCAGACCCCCTCTCAAGATAAATTTGTAAATTTGTCGATATAAAAATGTCCCGGCCGAAGGCCAGTTTCTTCTAAAATTAGAGGCTCGCTTTCGCTCGCCAGGAAAAGATCAACAAAGTAATGGAACGGACGTCTTAATATTTATAAACAAATATGCTAAACATGAGGGAGAAGGTGGTCCATAAAAAGCGACTACCTCCCCCCTTAATTTATTATTATTTACCCTTTGAGGATTTATTCTGGCTACTATTAGATTATTGTTTTCTGATTAGGAAGGGTATCTGAAAATTAGAGGGTTAATTGAGATAGTCTTGAGCCTTTTAATTCCCACAGATCCTTCCAAAGCTGTATAATATCGTCTCATGATAACCATAATAAACTGTTAAAACGCATCATAATCCTCAAGTGGTCAAATATATCAAGTATATGTTATGTTCCATTGTTCCCTTTATGCCTCTGGAAATGTTTAACCTATTCAGTACCGGTGCCGTCCTTTTAACTTTACTCTGGATACTATTAGACGAATATTTCCAGTTTGAAAAGGACCTCCGGCAATTATCAGGCTTCGAACTATCTCAGTTACCCCTTTTTACTGCGACAGAACCTTTTTAAACTGTACAACATCGTCTAAATATAGCTAGCACAAAATATATAAGACGTCGCCGGTACAGAAGTTATTAATGGTCAAAACAATACTTCTGCATTCAAATTGTCCTGCATTCCTCTAACACTCTAGTCAGGCCCTAAAAGGCTGTGTTGGACGAGTGTGATTTCGTCTATGTTAACGGCAATTATAGCCTGGCAGTTTCGAAATGTGAAGTTTTTTTTCTTCAGAATTCAGCTAACTAACATAATCTACCATCAATCTAGTTTCTGATTCCAGTGCGCAAGAGGCTCAAAATATTACGAGAACATTTTGCTCATCAAAAATTGACGTAAAATGTGCTCGTGTGACACTGGCTTAAGCAACATTGTCCCCTGTTGCTAAACTATTGGACACAGTCCAAGTTTTCAAGAGGTGAGATTTAATGGTCGCCGATGCCAGCAATATAAGTGTCGTGAACATGTCCTTCCTCCGTTAACCCTATTTAATACAAGTGAGGTAATGTTGGACCTCCCCTCCTTCGACCGGGGCATCCGAATGAGGGTCTGGCTTGTATTGAATTTGGTTTAATTAATGAATGTCTAGGGAGGAAACTAAAGCAAATAACGAATACATCAATCAATAAAACAACAAACTAATACAAATCTTCCCTGAAGGGTGGATTCGTAATTTGCTCCTTAGACCTCCATCATGCTTTAAAGATCCCCCCTCCCCCCCCCCCCAAGATAAATTTATAATTTTTCGGTAGAAAATACGTCCTTGTCGAAGGCCGCTTCGTCCTAAATTGCAGACTCGCTTCCGCTCGCCAGCAAAATATGGCCCTAAATGGTACGAATGGTCTCATAATTGACAAAGAAATGGGGCAAAAGATATTTAAATCGCCAAACTAATGGGGCCTACATCTTAAAATAAAAAAAAAAAAATAATGGACCTAAACATGAGAGAGAAGGGGGCCCAGTACAATTCAACCTCTATACAAGTGTCTGCCCCTTCCTCCCTTTTGTCTCCCTGTACCGCGTTGTCATCAACTGGCTAAGGCAGCCAGTTGATGACAACGCGGTTATTACGCGTCTCATTACTTCTTAATTGTTCCCACCTTTATAAATGCTAATTTGTTCTTCCATGATTATCTCTTCATCTCTTTTTCTTAATCTAATATTTTTCGATTTTCCTTCGTTCGTTGTAATGTATTGCCCCTCAACAATCGCTCTCGGTTTCATGCAATCTATAGTTTTATTTACAATTATATTTTATTTTGCTGCTGAGTATAATTATCTAATATTGTAGTTGATAAGTTTATGCTTTAATACTATCTGGTCGGACGTCTTGTGGGTTATGATAATGGGTATGATTGTTATTGAAAATGTTGCTTGGTTTTGCCATTTGTGTGCAATGTATTTTAGTTTGTTCCCTAGGCTAACAAATGCACCTTCCCAGACTTCCTTAATTAAAACTAAAGCCCTGATCCCCTTTCGAGTTAAATTTGTAAATTGTCCTGGGTGAAGGACGATTGCTTCTAAGTTAAGGTTCGCTGTCGCTCGCTGAGAAAAAAATCGACACCTAAATTGGATGAATCACCTTATTATAATCTTGGCCACCCCTCCGTGGATCATGTTGTCTTGCAATACATAGATAACACTTATTATCGCCAAACAAATGAGGCTAAGCGTCAACACTAACGGAGCGAAACAGGGAAGCTCCCAAAGTACCTCCCTCGGACCAAATAGGGTAAAGTTTGCTTCATTGCTGAGCATTTTCCTTCTCATTTACCTTTATTTTTAGGAATATATGTTTTCAATACTATTCCATTAATTTTCTTGATTCTTTTCCTCCGCCCTGTTATATCTCTTGTCATTATTCTGTTCTTTGCGAATACATATTTAATACATGTTCTATTTTGTATAGTGTTTAGGGTTTTTTTCTGGACTTCGTTCTCCCTAATGCTTAGTTAGCCCCATTAATTTTACAATGTTAAGACGTTCCCGACATCAGTTTGGCGTTTATAAGACCTTTCGACCCATTAATTTGCCAAATATTAAGACCTTTCGTGCTATTTAGGTGAAGATATATTTCCTGGCGAACGATAGAGCCTGTAGTTTTGGAGGAACGGCCGGGACACTTTTCTACCGAAAATGTACGAACTCATCTCGAAGGTGGGTCTTGGGGGGCTTGATGGGGGTCTAAGGAGCGAAATAAAGACCTCCCCTTAACGTTGGAGGTGCGTGGATGTTAAGACTGGCAATGAGAACGCCCTTTACACACTCTGAAGGCTTCCTGTCTCTCTGTGGCTCTGACATTGAAGCTAAAGACCAGTTCACATGACCGATGTTTCCAGTATTCTTTGTAGGCATTTCATCTCTAACCTTCTCAACCAATTCATCTCTAAGATTCTGTAATCAAGTTTTGCAAGATTTCAGCCAATAACACTATTATAATAACAGTAAGGTTGTCAATAATGATGAAATAATGTTTCAAAAATATATTCAATAATAAAAATGCCAATCGAAAGTCGCTCAAAATAATCGTTCGTGTGAAACCGCAGTTTCCCGTAGAATTTCCCCCCTCCGACCTAATCTCAGTAATATGAGGCTCATCTTAGACTCGCTACTCAATGTCTGTGGTCTAATTAACTTTCACCTCCCTCTTCCCCATTCTGAGCACGTCTTGTACAGGTGGTAGGGCCAACATATTTACCACAGAAGCCTTCTTGTAAACCTTAGGATTTAGGCCATTAACATTTTGAGTACCTACTTCAAACCTTTTCACATATTTGTTCTGGCTATTGGTTTAGGTAGTTTTAGTCAGCTTTCACTTCCAGTTGACATCAGGAGGAGAAGGGAGAGCCCAAGGAGAATTGGTAGAATGAAGGGGAGACACAAAGAGAGATATATAGGAGAAGGAAGGCAGAGAGCAAGACAAAGACATAGAAGGAATAATAGTAGTAGCAGCAGTGAAACAGGCTTCTTTCACGGGTTCAACAATACACTGATTAAGGTAGACTAATTTATTGTGAGCAAAGGACTAGTATAATTGAATACATGTCTGTATTTGGGAAGAATTTTCATCATGTACGGCTTCCACTGCACTCTTGAGTCTTTGCGGTTCGGAAGACGATTGGCGGACTCTGGTGAGGACAGTGGTGTAGAGTCAGATTTGTACATATTCTGTAGATGAAGGTGTAGATGGTGTGGCGCTGAGGGTCTCGTCAACCAGTCCTTCATTCTCGTATTTTAGTTTTTCTTCGTTGGTCAGAATCGAGGCTGGAGAATAGTCAAGGGTCATGATTACAGGCACTTCTTGTGACTTACGGCTGCGTTTTCGCATTTCATACAAAATGCTGCAACTGTTGCATGCTTCTTGCGATGCACTGCTGCCGGTGGTAATATTGCAACAGACTTCTTGTCCCTTGCTGGCAGGGGCCTTAATTGTCTGTAATTTGGTGTCAGTGTTCCTTTATGATGCGTGCCTTTGTTGGTTGACAACATAAACCTGTTGAACAGAGTTTTTTGGTTGGTATTCATGGTTTTGTGTTGCCATCGGCTGTGGAGTTGCTGAGTAGAAAACGGGCAGCCACGAACAGCAACAGCGAGAGCAAAATTTTGATGGGCCCTTTTTGCCTGAGGGGTGCAAGCGAGGACCCTTTGGTGGTGATTGGTACTGGTGTAGGGCATTGCTCATGTCGATCGATAATGCTGCTCTCTGGAATCTCATTTTTTCAGGGGGAACATGTTTTGCGGTTTTCCATAGAGCAGAGAAGGGGAGGGGAGGGCGGCTATTTTTTTTTAACGCAGATCAAGTAACATGAGGAAGATAAAGACGCACTTGGGGTGAGAAGGACTGGGAAAAGGAAGCTAAGCAACAGGAGGAAAAAAGAGAAACACGAGAAGAGTGAAAAGAAGGTTGGCAATAGTAAGACCAGGAGAAGGAGGGAGCAGGAGGAGCAGATGAGAGCTAATAAAGTATGTAATGTCAGGAGTAATTTGTCAGCCGCACACAACAGCTCGGGAATATTACTAGTTTACTACCCAAGATGTTAAACCTGGGGCGGTATTTATAAAGCACTTTTAGGCCTAAAAGTAGCTTTTAAAGATGGCGGCAACTTTTAAAAATGAAAAAGTTGGGTAAAAACACTTTTAACGGCTAAAAGTTGCAAAGCGTTTAAAAGTTACTTTTAGACGACGACAACATGGCTGAACAACAACATATCCGTCACCGCCTGCCAAGAAATGTTTGTGTTAGAAAAGACTTATTGGATGAATATAGCGACTCTGAGTTAATTGAAAGATACCGCTTAAACCGTGAAGGCATCCTTATGATAACAGACTTGTTGAGTGAAAGTTTACAAAGCCAAACTGAGAGGAACCAAGCTCTCACACCCGAGTTGAAAGTGTGTATTACCCTACGTTATTTGGCAACGGGAAAAATGCAACTGTGCAATGCTGACGATGTTGGAGTATCGCAGCCAACCGTAAGCCATGTGATTAAACAAGTATTAGATGCTTTCTTGCAACCAAATCTATATGCAAGGTTCATCAAGTTCCCATTCACTCTACCAGAAATTCAGAGAAATCAAGCCCAGTTTATGGACATTGCAGAGTTTCCCGGAGTTGTGGGGGTTATTGATGGGACTCATGTTAGAATAATAGCTCCAAATTAATATGAACCCGAGTATGTCAATCGGAAAAGATACCATAGCATAAATGTTCAAGTTGTGTTTGATGCCCAGTACAAAATAATTGATATGGTAGCAAAATGGCCTGGATCAGTTCATGATTCTCGAATTTTGAATGAATCTGGGTTGACAGTAGTATTTGAACATAATTATGTTCCACCTAAATCGTGCCACCTACTTGGAGAGAGTGGATATGGCAGCAAGACATGGTTACTGAGTCCATTTCTAAATCCTCAGCCTGGCTCACAAACCAACTATAACAGGTAAATGTACACAATATTTGGTAAGGATGTAGTATTCGGCCGTATCACCTGCCTAGCAGGCTTACTGACCCCTTTTTTTTACATAGGTCTAGCCTAGTGCCACGCTCGCAGTTACAATCGCGTTTAATTTGACTGCTATTATTTGCCCCTGTTGGCTGTTGGTAATACATATGATGTGTCGTAATGGCAATAGGCTAGGCCTAAGTCATGGGTGAGGGGGACCAAGCCCCCCTCAACCCATTAAGGCCATGTGTAAGGTAAATTGTTTTCTTACCGGTCGGTCGTGGATTACAATAATGAGTTGAGAGGGCCTTTGCCCCCTCACCCACCATGACTTAGGCTAGGCTAAGCTATATTACCAGCAGGAGCAAATAACAGCAGTCAAATTAGATGCAAATGTAAGAGCGAGCGACTAGGTCACTAGGCCTATGTAAAGTTGTAAACAAAGCGGAAGGTACGCCCGCTAACACAACTTTTACCAAAATTGCAATACGCCTTCCGGTATATTGTTATTAGCCTATTATTATTTTATTTTTTATTTATTTTTTTGGTAGCCTAGGCCTAGCCTAAGTGAATGCAAAATATTTTTCTCTGGATTTACCGGTAGGCCTATGTTATCAAAAATTAGGGTAGGATACTTCTGTTTTTGGCCTACAATGACCCGATTCTAGGCTAAGTCGGAAAATTAGGCTAGGAAATAGGTATACTTCCCTCTTTGGCTTATTATCGCCCAATTATAGGCTAGGTAATAGGTACCAGTACCGGTATACTTCTCTTTTTGGGTAAGATTTTACAGTGTGACACCCGCGAGACTCATGCATTTTTGTGTGGCCTACGGAATTGGCATAGGCCTATCACATAATCCATTAGCAAATACTGTATGTCTATAATGTCAACAATTTATTAGGCTATAAAGGATTTTTGCCCCCTACTGTTAAAATATATGAGAATGTCAATAAGTCCGGGGGGGCTTTGCCCACCCTCAATCAACTGTGAATCCCACGGCAAACGGTTATTGCAGCTAATTAGAGCTTATTTTTTCACTTTAGCCTATCCTCTTTAACCCTACATTTTCCATGATCTTTATAGCCCTCTCCACAAGTGGGGGTCGTGTTTAGCCAATAGATTGTTATATAATGGGTTAATACTCACTTCCTGCATACATACTGTATAATTATGGTAGCCTATGTGTTAAAACTCTTTGCTGTCTCGTGGTACAAATTTACCCCGTTTTAGCCCACTAATACCCAATTATAGGCTACGGTATGTCTGAAAATTAAGCTAGGTAGCCTAATAAGTATGCTTCCATTTTCGGCCTATTACACAATTATATGCTATGTCTGAAAATTAGGCTAGGTAACACGTACTGTATGCTTCCCTCTTTGGTCTATTACTTTCTATTTATTGGCAAGGTTTGAAAATTAAGCTAGGTAATACCAGTACTTTAGGTAGGCCTGTAGAGTAATTCCCTTTTCAACCAATTATCCTATCAGTGACCACCCATAGGCTATTATCACCCAATTATAGGCTAGGTAATATATATACTGTACCGTACTTGTAATTTTCGCAAATTTGGCCTATTATGACTTAAGTGAGGCTGAGCCTTCGCTGAGCCCAGATATCAACATTTCTAATTTTTGTGTTCTTGTTCTATAATGCTCCTTTCAACATAGGAGAATAGCATAGGCAGGAACAAAAAAAACATATCGCATCCATAACCCCCGGGGCCGGGGGTTCGACCTCGGCCCCCGAAAAACTTAAAAAAATTCTTTCAGCCACCCAAATGTTTGTTTTGTGTCTGTAGTCTAAAGGGCTGCTGTAAGCAATAGGAATTATCATATGAGGGCATAAACGCTCATATGACTTCCCTAGGGCCCCCATGGGGGGGCCCCAAAATCATGGATTTTGGTAAAAATTTGTCTAAAATAATTCTACAATGTTTTCCCCTGACGAAAATTTTGTTTAGTTGGCCATTATTCTCGATCTTCTATGTGCGTGCTATGGCAGAAAACGGAGGCTAAGGAGGACTAACTATTTTATCTACCCCAAAAATAATTTGGACTGATGAAAATCTTTGATTATTGCTTGCCAGAGATCATATTTTGGCACTTACGAGATCATCTACTTTTGTGTTTATTGCTCAAATTCATTCCCCTTCCACACACTATATATAGGACTACATAGCTACTGGAAAATGCAGAGATAATGGCATTATCTCGCATATTTTTCAAGATTCGACATTGTTTAGGTTGAAATGTTGGCTAAAAAAACATATATATATATTATATAGTTTTTTCAGCCCCTTCTATTATGCAATATGGTAAAACTGGTTAATTTTCTTGTAGGGGATGCAAGTAGAATATGCCATGCAAAAATTGCGGGAAATTTGAACCATTTTGAGTGAGAAGATGATATTTCAAATATTTCAATGAAATTTTGCGCGCGCGCACATAGAGAGCTGATTTTTTTTCAGCAAGTCTTATTATTTCCATTGGTAACAAGATGGTATAAGTGAAGAAAAACACTATCTCTTATACAGGCTGACTTGGGGGTCAAAGCTTCAGCCTCCCTTTATCAGCTATGTTTGAAAATTAGGGTAGGTAACAGGTATAGGCTACCGTACTTCCCTTATTAATTATCGGCTATGTTTGAAAATTAGGGTAGGTAACAGGTATAGGCTACCGTACTTCTCTTTTCAGCCTACCGGTATTATTTTCCATTAATAGGCTAGGTAACAGATATACCGGTACTGTACTTCCCTTTTTGGCCTATAATTGTCCATTTATAGGCTATGTCTGAAACTTAGGCTAGGTATATACTTCCCTTTTTGACCTATTAATGCCCAGTTAGCCTATAGGCTAAGTATCATCAGGTATACTGGTACTTCTCTTTTCGGCCCATTATATATCACAAGTATAAGCTAGGAAATATATATACTGTACTTCACTTTTTGGCCTATTATCACTCAATTATAGGCTATTCAACTCCTTACCAAAGTTCACACACTCAAGCCGGTCATTCATCACGCGTTCACCTTTGCATAGGCCTACTATCATACAGTATAGCCTATACCGTTTCAATTGTCTCAACTCCCAGTTTCTTCCTCGGCAATTATTATTGTTAACTCGGCGAGTAGCCCCCAGTTGGTTATGTTTTTCACTAACCTTGCATTTGTTTTATCTGGAGGTTTTTGTTGTTATATAGTTTACTATACCTTGCTTTTTTTTCTTTATCCAGTGCCCACAAAACGACACGCAGTCTAGTGGAACGAGGAATTGGTCAACTGAAACACCGATTTCACGTACTACATGGAGAGATCCGCCTCAAACCGGCAAAGGCTTGCAACGTCTTCTATGCATGTGCGATGTTGCATAATATATGCAAAGACCGTAACATCGCACAACCCATTGAACGACCACCCATAAACGAGGAAGAGGAAGAGGAGGAGATTTACAACCCCAACCTGCATGGTGATCTTGCAGCTATTCAGAATGGTCTCCAATACAGATTGGCATTTGCCAACCTTCACTTTTAAGGGATTCCTACTATTGGCATTTCCCAACTGCCACTTTTAAGGGATTCATACTACATACAACTTATCCTCCTGCTTCCTAGCCTCAATCTCCTGCTTCCTAGCCTCAATCTTAGCAAGCTCAAGTCTAAATACCATATCTGGAGACAGGCAGGAAGAGGGAGCTGCCACTACTGAAGGAGGGGGGGCAAAAACTGGGGAACCACCATGTGCACCACCCGAGGGCACTCCAATCTGCCAATTCTCATCCCTCTGTGGGAGAGTGCTAACCTCCGGTAACTGAGTGGACGGCACTGTGGGAGTCGAGTGAGAGGGGATCTGGGGAGGAACCCCCCAAACGCCCTCTCCTCCGAAAGCCCATGTCGCCCACGCAACACCCAGGAAATCAGCTCCCCCTTGGACATCCCTACTACATTGGAAATGCCCAAAACCTTGGCTATCAGGTGCAAGCCACAAACATCCACCCCAGTCAGCCTCTCCTCCGTCACGTGGTACCGCTTACTCACAAAAACTCTAGCATCCTCCTCACTGGTTACTAACGGCACACCTTCAAATGGCATCTCTCGCTCATCGTCAGTGCTAATGCACGACATACTGAAGTCCACAAAAAAATTCTCGAGACAAAAGTGTTAAACTTCCTATGCAAGCACTAATTACTAAATTAACTGGAGTCTCTTAAATGCTTTACTAATTGCCATACAAAAAAAATATTCTTCAATATGCACGCTAAAATACAAACAAACAAATGTTGTACAACTCTGCAAAAATTTATACTGTTCACAAAATCCTAAGCAAGGTCGCCATTTGTTACGACCTGGCACTCGGGTACACAAGGGCTCTCAATCAGGACTCGAATACGGCTCGCTGCCACAACGGAAACACACTATCCCAACCCCTGAGTACTGCCAGCCGAACAAAAAACACCAATACCCTCCAGAGTTCAATCTGCTATAACGGGGTATACAAGAACTCGGTACTAGTGTTCAACAACAGACTAATAAAGAGACAGGAATTCTCTAGTCTGGTCAACAATCAAACAAAGAAGTAAGAAACAACAACACCAAAGAATAGTGTTGGCCGAAGCCGAAGTAATCCACCCTTGACTAAGAACTTAAGAAGTCCTCCACCCTCTACTTCGGATCGGCACTATTACGTTACGTTAATTAATAGTCCTTAACACCTTCGAGCGGCCTATGCGGTTTATGTGTACCGCACAGCGGGGTGTTTTTAGCCAAAATAGGGCTGTTTACGTGATCATTTTCATGCCTAAATAAAGAACGTAAACAAGTACCTATCCTGAAAGGGCATAACAGAGCTTCGAATGACACCATAAACGATCCTTGTATGATGGATAGTTTTCTTGCAATAACCGTGCAACGCGAGTGCAAAAAGCAGGTAATTCGGTACTTTCAGTACATAATTGAGTATGTAGCGAGTGAGAGAGGAGGGAGCTGAGATTGTGTCAGTAGGTTCGCCGCGGTGGTCTGGAGCAGTCATACGCTCGCTAGTCTCCTGCCACCACTTGTCTCTCTCTCTCAGCCACATTACGTGCTGAAATTGCCACTCGAGTTATGTCGAGCGCCGCCACATAGTCCAGCTTTTTTTAACTCGACTTATGTTGCTCGCCGCTAATTAAGGGTTAAGCATCGAGCAAGGAATCTTCTGAAAAAAGTTAGATGCTTCTCGGATGCTCGTAGGAAGTACGTATCGGATTTTGAACAGTAATTCAATAAGAAAAACACTGGCAATTAAATACTATTAAAGGTTTAAATTGGCATAAGAATAATTAAAAGAATATGCAATAGTAAATGTAAAAAGAAGTACTCCGCAAATGCAACGGCAATAGCCTACTCGGATTGTGCTCGTGGGCCACTAATCACTAAAGTAGCCAAGCTTGCAACACATGAAATCAATAGTGCATAAACAATATCATACATAAGGAAAGCTTCAATACTATTCTGTATCTACTAATCGAGTAAAGTCTAGCTGGGGTACTGTGGGCAAAAGGTAGCAGTGACTGAGCAAAAACGGCTCGTAGCCTAGCGAAGTCCTCACAACTGTTTAAAGTATTACGTTAACACTAACAAGTGCACTTTGAGAAATCCAGATCCCTTGTATCTGGTTTTCTCCCGGCTCCTTGACAAAGTAAAAACAAGCTGTTAATAAAATACAGGGTGGTTAGGCTCTTGCCCTCACGCACTGTAAATTATTAACTCAACACAGTCAGCCGCGAAGACAACCTAGGCTTCACTGAACCGAAACGAGTATGCAGGTTTATCGCTTAACCACTGCATCAAACAACAACTCGTAACACAGAAAAGCCTTACCCCAGTCTAGCATTACCTAGACTAGCAGAAAACAGGAATAATAATAATAACACACAGGGAAATGCATAGACAAGTGCAACAAACATAAATCAATCCTATTCTAAGTTAACCCTTCCAAAATAGGCTATCTAATAGGCATGTATCTCATGAGAACTCAAGCGATAATACGTTGGCTGACTAGCTCTGCACCAACGGGACCATGGAAGTTAAAAAGGGTAGGGAAAAGAGGAGATAAGAATGTAAGGTAGTAGAGAAAGTTCACATCAGTCAGAAGAATATATATAGTTAGCAAGGGAAATGAGAAGTCGCTCTGCCTAATGAGTTCTGATCAAAAAATGGCTAGACTTCCCTTTTTATACTCGGCCCTCTAGTGAGCCCAACGTGAACTACTAAGGACCGCCCACTGACAATCATTACGTAATTTCTCTCTCTCCTCTGGGATAGACAAAGGCTTTCCTAGCACTGAGGGGAGGGGGGAGGGGGGGGGAGTGCTAGTGAGTTAGGCCCACCTCCCGCATGGCGCACCCACTGACCCCCAACTGTGGCTGCCGCTTCTCCCATCATTACAAATAAGTTTTACACACAATACTTATAACTAATGATATAAAATAGAACTCGTTGACTCAGATGAAAACAAAATACATATTCATATTACTTATAGTACAACGGCTCACATGAACTAAGTTAGGAAACTCTACATAGACTACAGCCAAAGTTCCTGCCCTGACGATCCTAGCGAGAGTGGGGCATGACTAGGCGTTCTGTACAGCATGCTCACACTGGACATGCGTCACAAGGGATACAAAAACGCTTCCTGGTCTTAGGTGCCCTGGCGCAAAACTCTGTGAGCTGACCACGTATCATCGAGTCTCCCACGAGCCGGACTTCTTCTATTTCCTCTTCGTCATCTGGGTCTGTGAGTATCTGGAAACGGTTATGACACTCGGTAATCGGTATGGGTTTCTTGGTCTTGGGGCAAACGTTGTTCCTCACGACACGGAAGTTGTCTTGAGGGGGAAGAGAGTCACTATTTGTATCTTGAGTATCGGAAACATCAGCTGAAGTGGCTACTGTAGGCGTTGAATTGTTGGCAGTTGACGTTGGGGCGTTGGTGGCTGCTGGAGTTGCGGTGACAATTGAAGTTTGTGGTACTCCAACGTTGAGTGTTATAAACTCTTGGAGTGATTCCAGCTTCATGGTGAGGACGTTGATCTTGTTGTAGGCTTCATCTAATTTCACTGTAAAATTCTCTCGTTGCTGGCAGAGCCGGCAGACTTGAAAATCGACAGTAGCAAACATGGACACACCAAACCTACCGGCACAGTTCGCACAAGCGCGAGACATGGTGACAGTCACTTTCTTCAGATCACTTCACTCACTTAAAAAACACTTCACTCACTTTAAAACACTTCACTCACTTTAAAAACACTTCAATCACTTCAACCGAAAACAAATATGCTGAAATACGCAGAAATAGGTTATCAGGGGTGATAGCCTAACCGAAAACAAAAATGTTGAGATACGCAGAATTAGGCTTCCAGGGGCGATAACCTAACCAAAAGATTTTTTTTTTTTAAATTGAAATACGCAATAATAGGCTACCAGCGTTGAATAGCCTAACCGAAAATAATGAAATTGAAATTCGCAGAAATAGGCTACCAGGTGTGATAACCTAACCTAAAAAAAATATATGTATAACAGAATATGTAACTAAATATACAATTCACCAAATAGAGATTATATAAAAATAAAGTGTGACTGCACACAAGGGGTTAATATACTGTGTCAACAGATGGCCCTGGTGTCGCTGTAGCCTAGTAAAGCAGTAGCCTACTCTTTTTAGATAACAAAGTGTTTCAGTCAAAGGTTATTACAAGATCGTGCAAGCAACAAATAAAATTACAGATATATATACTGTATAGCTACAGTAGGATACTAAATACAATATCTACAAGAGTTAATAATAAAACAGATTGGCTGGCTATAGGCTAGGCTAGGTTTGGGTTAGGTTAAAAGCTTGGCAGGTTGGGTTAGGCTAGGTTAGTTTGTACAAATACCACCCTTAGCTTAAAGTAAAATCAGTCTGAGGAGAAAAAGTCAAGAATATATCTAGGGGGAAAAGATAAATGAATGCACTTAAATTTGGTACAAAATTTGCTGGTATTTAATATGTATAATCCCCCAAAAAAGTTTGTTTACAAAATGGCTTCGGCGTTAGTCCCTGTAGGCAGGTTAGTTAGTAAACAATATTGTTTATTAGCAAATTAATATGCAAAGCTTTACTTACATACAAGGCAGTTAAATAGATACTTACTACAGTAGGTAATGGGTAAAATTAGGGGCTACGATTTTATATAAAATAGTAATAGGAGAGCGTTTGTTTACAAAGCAAAACAAAACAATAGATGGCGCTAGTGGCGCCCTGTCCGAGCAGGAGTCTTGTGATAAACACAAAGTTTATCAGTCAATACACAGCGAAATATCGTGCAGTGTTACTTACTAAGCTACAGGATGGTTAAACGTGCTCTTAACCACCTTTCATGCACAAGAATGAAGAGGATGAGTAGTTAATACTCAAATTATGATCGATATCGTGAGAGCGTTGACAGAGCGTCTGCAGCGTCTGGCGGTAGCACGGGTACGAGCACGGGCACGTACCCTTTATAGGCTAGGCCCCATCTGGCATCATAAATGCTGATTTCAATAAGTCACAGGGCTGAGGGCTAAAAGCCCCCCTCAATCCATCATGTAGGCTATCCCCTGGCAAAACAAACGTTTTTTTTTTTTGCTCTGAAAATCCTGTAAATCCGAGCTAAGTCTTGAGAAAACTTGGTTCGGGTTCTCTAATTTTGAACTTTGCTTAGGCTAACTTAAAACAAATGAAAACTCAAGCATTCTTATTTATTTTGTTTTTATTAGCCTAGCCTAGGCATAGGCTGTAAGTCTAGGCCTATTATCGTTGTATTACATCTTAAATTATCCCATATTTTCCCTGATATTCATAGCCTGCCCCAGTATTGGGGGCCATGTCACATCTCTAGGCTATAATGAATAATTTCCTCAAGAAATAGATAGGCCTAGGCTAGGCCAGGCTTCATCAAAACACACATCATGATGAAATTATAATATAGGCTAGCAGAAAACGGAAAAGAGTATTTTTACTATTGCTAAATAATGGTACACTTATAAATACTTACCCTAGCCTAATAATTCCTTACCTGTAGCACACAGATCTGAGTTTAGTGCTGATTTTTTTTTTTACAGCTTTACTTTTTGTAGAAAACCATCTAGCTTGACACTGTTGTACAGTGACTTTTCTTCTGGGAAAGGAGGCATTTACTCTCCTCGTTACCTCTTCCCAGCATTCCCTTTTGTCCTTTGCGGTTAATACAGGACTTAATTTCCCCTTTAAAATGTTTGTCCTTTGGTTGACTAAGCCAACCAAAGGTGAACATTCATCGTCTGTCCAATTGCTGGTTCGCTCCCTCTTTATCTTAGTAGACACAGATCCACTTGAAGAAGTTGAAGGTGAAGAATCCATTGCGAGCAGTAGACGGTAGATCGAGAGTTGTTGTTTGATGCACACGTGTGGAAATACCTTCCACGTTTACACATTTGAAGAACCCGCCGAGCGGTCGAACTGCTTTGCGAAATATTTTTGATATGGAAAATATATTACCCTTTCAATTTGGCAATATACAATCGATGTTGTACTAATTTCTTTTTGCATAATTACCATTTTGATTTATAGTAATTATTATATGACATTAGAAGCCTTTATTTACATATTTAACGTTATTCGTCAATTGCAATTTTGCTACATGTAGCTATGTAGCGGCTTTGGCAACTTTCTTAACGCTTCTACTAAAAGCTATTTAATGAACAACTTTTAAGGATTTACTTTTACTTTTAAGGATTTTATTTTAGTTAAAATTACTTTTAGGGACATTTTAAAATTATTTTATAAATACCGGCCCTGGTGTACAAGTGGGTTACCAGTTATATATTTCTTAGTTATTAAATACTTGTCCGTTTGTTTACTCCCAAATATAAATTGTTTGCTACACATGAAGCCCGACCTGGTTAACAAGGAGGTTACCAGTTGCTTACTTCTTGCTTGTTATTTACTTGTTCATTTGTTTACTCCAGAAAGATACTTGCTTACTACAGAAGACACCCCAACCAGTAAACAAGAAGGTTACTAGTTGTCTAACCCCTTTCAGCCCCGTGACACCATTTTACGTTTGATTCTGGCAAAAGTTAGACGGTTTTATGCCGTTTAAGAAGGACCTATGTTATTCAGAGGGTTCAAGAGATCTTATTTATCCCTTTGAGTCCTAGAGGTAAAATTTAAGCTATAGAACAACCCCTAGTGGTAGCCCGAATAGGATGCGAATTGCGTAATGGTGCTGAAGGAATGAAGGGTTATTTGTTTTGGGGGGAGGATCGAGTTGCTTATGTCATATTTTAGAGCCTTTTGGGTGGTGTGTTGCTCAATTAAATTCTCGAGGCAGATGTATTTATAAATAATTATGACCATGTGTGTAATTTTGCGTATTACTTATCGCCTCATTGTTCTACAGCCATTTATTATATCCTATTGTCCCTTCACACTGTCCCTATATAACTTATTATCATAATGTGCTTATATTACGCAGAATGTCTGTATCACTGTTTTAGTAATTCCAACTATATTCATCTTTCTACTTCATTCTGCTAATGTATTTTTTCATGAGTGTGTAAAGGAAGGACTGTGCGTAGCTTGGAGGACCATGAGGTGTTTTAGAAGTTTCTTCTGGCTATATTTACCCTTCAATACAGCGTAGGAAAGACCTAGTGCAATCAAAGAGGTAAAGTATATCTCAATAAACCTTTTGACTCATGCAGACCCCTTCTTCACTTAATAAAATCGTCAATAATAACCAGAATGAGCTGCCAAAAAACGCGTCACAATCCTCAAGGGTATGATATAGAGAAACATGGAGTCAACCACACATGTTAGCTGAATTTAGTCTGAGGCGATAAAGTTGTAAATATAAGGAATAGCACACTATATTGGTGTGCAAATGTTAGCATATGAAGATGGGTTGGAAACTAACTTATGATAGCAACGTTACTATTCCATTTAGATGGAGGTGTTGTGCATGCAGTAGGTTTGTAATCATATTTAATTTATGCATTAGCTAAGAATGTGTTGGGTAATGTTATGAAAGTATAACGTACGAATTATGATGATTGCAATAATTAACTTAGTCCGCCAGTACTTCATGAATTAAAATAGAAACGTCTTAGTTAATGACTGATATAAAAAGTAATTACAGTTTGGTGAGTGCATAATTATGATCAGTTACATTATTGCTTTCAGGACATAGACTTTCATGAACGTATATATTTTGTATGTAAGCATCAATGCATATAAGCATAATATACTGTATATTTGTGTTTGAATTTGTTTTCTGTCGATACATGCATGCATAAAACTAAAGTTTGCCCGACTGTGCCAACTTCCCTACTGCAGTTATCTGTTCTCCATTCTCATTTCCTTCGCCACCCTCTCCTCCTGCAGCCTTCATTTATACATTTAGATATTTTTTTAAATATGTATGTTGGTAGCTAAAATGTAGTAATATTCTAAACTGGCTAACAAACTTAAGTAAATGTTTGAACACAAACATTAATTTTATAGGCAGAGCAAAGCAATGTAAAGCGCCGAGGGCCACCGTCCAACGCTGTCATTGGTCCAGATGTTCTAAGCCCTTCTCCATCTTCCTACTTCCCTGTTTGTTTGTATGGTTGGAATTCCTTAGATATATAGGTGATATTAGACATGCTGACAATTTGATGCATGTCTTTGAAAGGCGACTTAAATACAGTGGTGACTTTAATACAGTGGTGACTTGAATGTAGTGACAACTGTAATTTACTATAGAGTCGTGATTTCAATATAGCAGTGACTTTAATACCTTGGTGATTTATAGAGTGGTGACTTTTATAGTGGCGTCTTTATTATAGTGGTACTTTTAATACAGTAACGACTATAATGCAGTGGCGAATTTAATACAGTACCGATACTAATACAGTGGCGACTTTATTGCAACAACTACACTATTGTTGTGGGCAGTCACGTGGGATATGGTGCAGCAATAATTCTATCTATCTATCTATATGCTCAGGCCCAATCCCCATTTTGGGGGTAGCCGACTCAAGACAGAGCAAGAACAGGGAAAACACAAAACAACATAAAACAACAAATAAACACAGATAAAAAGCACAAACTCACACACATCCAGGTCACCCAGGAGAAGACCCAGAGACCAGGGTCACCAAGGTCGCTCCAGCACTCCCCCGGCCCCCGACCACCCGGAGAGGTTCCGATCTCGGCAGGCAGACATGCAGCGGAGCCAAAGCCACAAGCCCTCCCACCACACTTCCAGGCGCACCCTTCATATTAATCGTCTCCCCGGGCCAGGCGCCTGATGGACTATTATCTAGTCCAACTTGCGCCCGACCCCTTACTCCAAATTACCACGTGTTCACTCAACTATTCACAAGCATTCTCCATTCACTCCTGTCCACCACCACTTCCCCTGCCTGATCTATAGTCATTCCTCTATCATCCAAAGCCTTTCTTACACAGTCTCTCCATCTCAATGGGGGTCTTCCTGCCCTTCTATCTCCCCTTGTACCTGACTCACATATTCTCTTTGTAAGCCTTTCATCTCCCAATAATATCAACGCTAATAACAACAACAACACGAGTGATACTAGCACTGCAATGGTTCACGGCAGTTTCCGACGGACAAACAAATTATGTTGCTAGCCTGGATAACTAAAAGACAACACAGTACCTATTGGACATTGATTTTTTGATTGACTTAATTTTATGTTGATTCATCCCATACCATTTCTACATGTTTTCTTCATCTGTTTTGTTTTGTTTTTGCTTCCGATCCTTTATTTGTTCTTTCTATCTTCCTTTTTTGTTAGTGTTTATTTACGGGACTCCCGTATTTGCAGTCTCATATTTTAGCTCTCCCCTTTTTGCGTTTCTTCTTAGTTTGTTTTCCTTCTGTGTACACACTTTCCAATAACCCTTTTATGTTCTTTGTTATTGCCATATGCTCTCTTTGTCTAGTCAAGGTGTTATTTCTTGTACTACTACTACTACTACTACTACTACTACTACTACTACTACTTCTAAGCTATCACTCAGTGCCACACACACACACTCTCTTTCTCTCTCTCTCTGCACCATCACCTCTGCCTTTTACCTTCCACTTATTGGCATGTCACTTCACGCTCGTCTTTCTCTTTGTTTCCTTTCTTTCCTTTCTACATTCTTCGTTTGTTGCTATTTCTATGGACATAGTTACATTCTCCTTATCTGTCCTCATTTGATTTACACATTTTGTGACAACCTGTCTGTTTGTCTGCCTTTATGTTTAATATACATTAAATAATTATGTAAAACGGAAGGAAAAGGAACACACAGAAGCAAGATAGAGTCAATCATACTATATTACTCTGTTATACATCTACAAACAACTAATATCGATGCTAAGAATACATGAAGAGAGAGAGAGAGAGCGGGGGGGGCTTCAGGTTAGAGGGAGTGTAGAATAAAGATAAAGAGGGATTAACGGTAGTAAATAACTAAGGGAAGGGGAGTGAAGCCAACATATGTGTTCTGCTCTTCTATTTATTTTCGTTCTTCTTTCGATAGTACTGTACATGCAATCCTTCAGCTTATGCTTTCATTAAGTATATCTCTTTTTCAGGAGAACATGTGTTCTTTTTCATTACTATTTCTATCTTGTTGTAACTCTGTTTTGTATACTACATCATTATGGAAACATCCCTCGACCTTTCTTCATATTCATCAAAGTACTGGTATTTATTTGGTAAACATAGATTAGACCTGTATATACATAATGCGAAGATAAGCCACACTCCATAATTATGTTCCACAAGTAATGTATAGGAAACCCAAGAAACTACTTGGTATTGATGCTAACAGGAACTCCAACTTGGATTGTCAGGAGCCACAGTCCCTTCCGAGTATTTTAGCAATTTGACTAAGGTGATCAAGGGAAGTTGTTGATTTTATTTTATTTGCTGATGAGGAAGACAAAAGACAATACTGCCTGTGACGAGTGCCTCTCCCAGAGTTGAATGAGTGACCCAGCAAAATCAAGGTTTGTTCGAGTCAAAATACATGGACACATGGAGTTTGAAGCACTTTAATTCATAAGATGAGGGAAGATGGTTGAATAGAAGAAAGATTGGGAATATCGTTTCACTCTTTGGTTGGAGAGTTGCACAGAGTAGGAGTGCTATAAATTAAAAATTATCGAATAAACAGTACATGTTTCATCACACAACTGTTTATTAAATATACCCTTTCTTATTTTACTTTTTCATCGCTCTCGCTCTCTCTCTCTCTCTCACACCAGTTCTTTTTCATCGCTCTCGCTCTCTCTCTCACCAGTTCTTTTTCATCGCTCTCGCTCTCTCTCTCTCACCAGTTCTTTCCTGTCTCCCCTCTTATATCCCTTTGTCTCTCCTCTTCCTACATGCCTATCAAGCCTTTCGTATTTTTCCCCTTTACTCCATATCTCGCCTTCTCCCCCTCCCTCCTGTCCTCTCTTCCAATTTACTTAGTTGTGTGAAGCTTTCCATTATGATTCTATTTTGTATATCCCTCTCTCATTCTACTTATTTCTCTGTTTTTTCTTTACTTATATAATTATGTGTTTACGTTTTGTATTTGTTTATTCTCTTCCAACTTACTTGCTCATGTGAATCTTTCCTTTATTCGTTGTCTTTATTTATTTGTGTAGCATATATTTTTAACACAATTTACATATCCTTTCATTTCTTTATTATGTGTATTCCTTTCCTATATGTTTTCTTCATTACGTCATTATTCTAATTTTGCTTATCGTTCCTTAGCTACCTTTTATTGTGTTCTCTTTCAACATTTTATATTTTTCCTTTTCTTCCAGTTTACTTACTCCAGCGAAGTTTTCCCTTAGTCTTCTCTTCTCTACATTGTTTTAAATTTGCTGATTTTTTTAACCGATGTTGTTGTTGTTGTTGTTGTTCCCCAGGCTGTCTGGCCGAACAACCCCAAGGTCTCGAGCAAGGCCAAGGCCATAAACGAGCGCCCCCACAAAATCCTCTCTGCTTACCACTAACAAAGCCCGGGTGACCGAAGCCACTCCAAGGCAGGGAGCTGAGGAGGGTGCGGAAACGCCCGGGAAACCAAAGCCCCACCCAAGGCCCTGTGCCCCTCAGCAATTATGAAGGGAAAGTTGAGGGGTAAGGGAAAAATGTGACGCTTTGGCTCCCAATCTGCCAACTTCTAGGTTGGCAGTAGGGAGGTCAATCCACGGAAAAGACGCCGTCACTTGAGAACTAGAAGATATATAGTAAAAGGAACAGTCAGAGTAAGCTATGGGTATGGCAGAGATCGCTCAGCTCTCACTCTGATAGGCCAGCCCATCACCACATGACTAGAACCCAATCCTCTCAGCATCAGCTAGGAAAGGCCCTAGAAAGCCGCCTTTGGCGGGGGGGGGGGGGGGGGGAAAAGCAACCCTATTTCAACTCCTTTCGGGGTTGGGCACCCGCCCAATGTTGTTTACCGATGTTGTTTATATTTTCATCATTAACTTATTACATTTACCGATTCTTCTGTGTTTGAATTATCACTGGTATAAAGCTTTCACTTATTATTTGTCTTCTCTTTCTGTTGTTTACTTATATTATAATTTTACACACTGTATATACATGGTTCATGTTCATATTATTGTCCTATGTTCTCTTTTTCTTGCATTATTTCCTTTTCCTATTGTTCTGTTCATCTGTCATCATTTATCATTGCTTTTATTTCCTCTCTACCATATAATTTCTTTAATCTGTTCCTCTCAACCATATAACATGCCATGCTGTACGTTCACAATCAATAGTTCGCTACAACATTTCTCATAAACTGTGAAACAGTAGGGTATATTTTTTCGTTGACAGTCCTCATTTTAATTTTCCATGAGCAGTGCAATGTTCTTCAAGCTATACAATGGTAAAATTAATGTCCCTCTTTATATAGGTCATAAACATTTGTACCAACTCTTGATTTTAACTGTACAAAGAAACCGTCGATTAAAAAAAAAAAATCTTGAACCAATTTCCCATAAACCCATATTTGTGCGTCATCTGCCTATACCACTTCTTTTCTTCTGTTGTTGAATCTTTCATTCGTTGCCGCTTGCGAGTTTAATTTACTTTGCAATTTTGCTTTTACATTCTGTATATTCTCTGTTCTTCCCCTTTCATTAGTCATTTTGATCCTTCGTGTTATACATGTCCTAATTTGTGATATTATTTTAAGCTGTAGCAACGAAATTACTTACTATATAGGAAAATGTACATCTCTCTCTCTTTCTCTCTCTCTCTCTCTTCTTTAGTTGAACAGCTAAGAAGAGAATAAATGTTACTTATATTAACATATCATATAACCAAAAATATCTAATAACTATACAATGGCACCACACTGTGTTGTAAGTTCAATAAAAGATACCTTAGGTAAATGCTTACTTAATGACGAAGTATAACTCGCCTACCGTAGACATGCCTGCTTAGTCTGACAATCATAAATGCATGTGATACATTACAAAGGAATACAAAGGAAAATAAGGAACAACAATCCTAATGGGCCATACTAGGCTATTTGCAAACAAAACAAATATATATACAAAATAATACAAACATTGCACAGCTATCAACTGAATGGCTTCAGCTCCAGAAAGACTGCATAACGTGATTAACAAGACACATGCTTTTCAATTTCCTTCATTGAAAAATCTAGATAGAGGAATTACTGTACTCTCTTCTTGGTTATGGCAGAGGAAACATGTCACATTCATTACTCTCCCTGAACACTTAACCCAAGGGTTGCAACACTCCTTACGGAAGGTTTTACTGGGTGAATGCGAATGCGAAGCTCCTTCCGGTAGATAGCATACCATGTTTTTGTTTAGTTTAGTGAAGAGTTCGAGACATCTAAACAAAATTGCAATCCTATGACATTATCACTCACTCACTCACTCACACACTTTCTCTCTCTATCTATCTCTCTCTCACTCTCTCTCACCTTCCTTTATTCATTTTCCTACTTATTCTACCAATCCCTTTCACTCCCTATTATTCCACATTCCATCCGCCTGCCATCTTCCACATTTTATCCACACATCTACCAGACCTTTCATCTCTTATCCAGTTAAAAAAATAAAAATAAATACAAAAATCAAATTTTCCCTTTCTGCCACAAATCATTCAACTTTTTCACCAACTCAGCTTCCCGGCTGTTACCACTCGAAGCCGGGTAGGAGAAAACCCTAGCCTTTTGCCAGAATCTCTGTGGAAGATTTATAATCACAGAAACCCAGTGGACGATTTGTACTCCTAGAAACCCCCAATTCGTCCATTCAGTTACTATTATTACACGCATTCATACACAATCACACACACACACACACACACACACACACACATATACACAACATATACACACACTCTTGTACATTCCCCTCACGCACTGTTAGGTACTCTGGAATTCTATCACACGCTTTCTGTCTCTCCTAAATTTCCTCAAACTCTTCCCTTCCGCTGCACATATCTTGCTCAAATTCCTCACTTTATTTCTTCATGCTTATTCGCATTCTTACTGTCCCAATTATTGTTGCATACACTTAGCTATATTCTTTATGTGTGCGTCCTTTCACTGCATTCATCATTTAGTGTCCGCACAATTATTATCAGTCGGAGTTAATTATCATGAAACACATCAAGAACGTTGAATATCTTGCGTTCAAATATACACATATTTCCTATTTAGGGATTTTGTTTTATTATAAACCCTCTGCGTAGGCTATGAGTTATTGTTATGGATGTGGAGGTGTTGTGGGATATTTGCAACTGACTATACAGCCAGCAACATAGTCGTGGTCATCTAGAATTGAACACCTTCTAATGATAAAAACAAGACTGAGAACATTTACCTCTTCTGTACTAGCGACGTCTTTTTAATTTTATTATAGCTATATTTAGATGGTTTTGTGCGGTTTGAGAAGGATCTGTTGAGAAGGGATAAGTGAGATATATAGTTTGAAGCCTGTTAATTGCTGGAGGCCCCATTGGAACTGAATATAATCGTATAATACTAGCCAGAATAAAGTTAGAGGGATGTTACAGGTACTGAAGGGGTTAACTAGTAAGACGATAGAATACATTCCTTTGGGCGAAAGTCACTGCATTTGAGTGAAATAATATAATGACAATAGTTACCACATATCCAATTCCACTCCAACGCCATAATTATAATATAACTATTTTAGTAAACAGTGGTAATCTATATTATGATATTTTGGTTATTCAGACCAATTTATAAAGCTTACCAAGGTTCTATGAGAGATAAGGACACAATTTAGATCGAATTTATCCCTTTCATTGCTAAGGACACAATTCAGATCGAATTTATCCCTTTCATTGCTAAGGACACAATTAAGATCGAATTTATCCCTTTCATTGCTAAGGACACAATTAAGATCGAATTTATCCCTTTCATTGCTAAGGACACAATTAAGATCGAATTTATCCCTTTCATTTATAAGGAGACAATTAAGATCGAATTTATCCCTTTCATTGCGAAGGACACAATTAAGATCGAATTTATCCCTTTCATTGCTAAGGACACAATTAAGATCGAATTTATCCCTTTCATTGATAAGGACACAATTAAGATCGAATTTATCCCTTTCATTGCTAAGGACACAATTAAGATCGAATTTATCCCTTTCATTGATAAGGACACAATTAAGATCGAATTTAACCCTTTCATTGATAAGGACACAATTAAGATCGAATTTATCCCTTTCATTGCTAAGGACACAATTAAGATCGAATTTATCCCTTTCATTGCTAAGGACACAATTAAGATCGGATTTATCCCTTTCATTGATAAGGACACAATTAAGATCGAATTTATCCCTTTCATTGCTAAGGACACAATTAAGATCGAATTTATCCCTTTCATTGCTAAGGACATAATTAAGATCGAATTTATCCCTTTCATTGCTAAGGATACAATTAAGATCGAATTTATCCCTTTCATTGCTAAGGACACAATTAAGATCGAATTTATCCCTTTCATTGCTAAGGACACAATTCAGATCGAATTTATCCCTTTCATTGCTAAGGACATAATTAAGATCGAATTTATCCCTTTCATTGCTAAGGACACAATTGAGATCGAATTTATCCCTTTCCTTGCTAAGGACACAATTAAGATCGATTTATCCCTTTCATTGCTAAGGACACAATTAAGATCGAATTTATCCCTTTCATTGCTAAGGACACAATTAAGATCGAATTTATCCCTTTCATTGCTAAGGACACAATTAAGATCGAATTTATCCTTTCATTGCTAGAATGTCTTCCTTACCGGTATTGTATTGATGCATGACAGTCAGAATAAAAATCCATAACATCATATCATACTGAAAGGGTTAACTCCTACAGCACGATGACGTAATTTTCTGTATATTCTGGTTACCATTGGACGATTTTCTTTGGCATAATATCCACCTTTAGGACCCGAAGAGGTAAATAAGATCTCAATAAATCCTACGAGTAGTACACGTCCTTCTTAAACTGCATTAGATCGTCAAATTTTACCCGGCATCAAAGGTAATAAGGCGTCATCCTGCTGAAGGGGTTATGCTCACGTAACATATTTTAAGTGTTAAGCCCCACTAGTGTTCAGATTTAACGTTCGGCCTATTAATTTGGCGATTTTACGAATTTTCGACCGATATCTTTGTCAACATTAAGACCTTTCGTGCCATATAGGTGTCGATTGTTCTACCGAAAAATGTACAAGTTTATTAGAAGGGGTTCTTGGGGATGTGTTTTTTAAGATGGATAGAGGTCTAGCGAGGAAACTAAAACATGAATAACTAAATAAATAAATAGACAACACATAAATAAATAAATCTATACGCTCACGCACCCTATCTTGACAAATAACTAGTACACACATAATATTATTGTTACATTGAAACCGTGAATATTGGTTGATGGAAAACACTCACTCCCTTTATGTTTCTAATTGTAACATCAACGTGTCCAAGTTGTTCACGCTATTTCTCTTTACTTATTATCACTACAAACAGTTATACAGTAGCGGTCATTAATTCTGATACGTTTTGAAATATCGAACTGATTGCATGAACCTCCGAAAAGCAAACAAATGGTAAAAAATTAAAAAGTAGATTAAATTCAGCCAAAGACAGGTTCAAAAATGCATCTATTAAAATTATTGACCGTGACTGTACATAAGAACAGTCACAGCACAAAGATTCCCTCACCACAAAACTCTCACCAGCTTCACCATCATATTGTCATCAGAAGGAGAAGTAAACAAACGTGTATTTTATGAGTGTCCATTCTCTGTATTATTCTTAACTCTGGCGTTGATGTTTTGCCTTAAGGGGGAAGGGTTTATTTATTGTTCGATTTAATCATCTAGTTATCAATTCCTTAGTGTCCTCCCTATACCTCCATCAAACATAACAAAACCTCCACAAGATCCCGCTTGTAGATAAATGTGTAAATGTTTCGGTTGAAAAATGTCCTGGCCGATGGCAGGTTCCTCCTATATTACAGGCTAGCTTTAGCTCGCCAGGAAAATATTGACACCTAAATGGCACGAGAGGAGGGCGAAAGGTCTTAAACTCGCCAAACTAATTGAGCGAACGTCGTAAAATCTGGACACTAATAGGGCTAAACATGAGGGAGAAGTGGGGCCAGAAAAAACCGACAATCTCCCCTTAATCCTACAATCTGGAAACTCCCCCTCTCTGCTGCACACATTTCTAATCCTGACCATTTATCTCTCAAATCCGTCTCAGGATATCTAAATAATTTGTAGAAGTTAACCCTTTGAGTTCCAGCGACGTGTGTTATATCTTATTAACTACATTTAGAAGATGTTTTGCAGTTTAAGAAGGATCTGCGGTAGTAAAATTGGTTAAGCGAGATAGCTCCAAGCCTGTTAATTGCTGGAGCCCCTGTTAAAACTGAATACAATCGTTCAATGGTAGCCAGAATAAAGTTAAATAAAACGTCGTCAATACAAAAGGGGTTAAAAATGTTAAAGTGTTCCCGTTGAGCTCTACCCAAGACCTTATAGTTTTTAGCTTTTACAATTAGCATTTTTTCTTTTCATTAACTACCTTCTGTGCCGGCAACATCTTTTAAACTTTAAGCTGGTTACTATTAAACAATTGTATTCAGTTTCAAAAGGGCCTCCAGCAATTAATAGGTTTCGAACTATCTCACTTAACCCTTTTTACTACCACAGATTCTTCTTAAACTGCACAAAATACTCCAAATATAGCTAGAATAAAAATTAAAAGACGTCGCCGGTACATAAGAGGTTTACTACCTTTATATAGGGGATGTTATTGTTACAGTCAGGCTTTATATAAAATCCACGAACCCAATTCACTCACTCACGATACCATGCCGTACCCTTTCCTTCAATTCTGGCTAATAGTAGACGATTGTATTAAGATTAAAAAGGGGGTATGGATTAAAACGGCTAATTGATGTAGTTGTACCGTTTGTTTGCTTACCGTTTGTTTGCTAGAAGGCTTTCCAATGCTGAGTTCAATCGCAAAATGATAGGCAACATAACCGGAATAATGGTTTTATCATCTAATAGGATTAATAGAGAGCATACAAAAGTTGGGTTTGTTATTATGTCCCCCCCCCCTCTCTCTCTCTCTCTCTCTCTCTCTCTCTCTCTCTCTCTCTCTCTCTCTCTCTCTCTCTCTCTCTCTCTCTCTCTCTCTCTCTCTCTCTCTCTCTCTCAATTGTCTCCATAAATATTTCAAACTACCAGTTGCAATACATTTCCCTAAGCCCGTTTTAATTCATTGCTACTACCTCATCTCTTCACCATTTAAAAAAAAAACTATAACCATTATAATGTCCTAAGTTTTGTCAATCACTTAGTATCTACCTTAATAGTTCCACAATGAACTACCACTCTAGAACCAACTAGATTTTCATTTCAGCCGTCAGATTACACCTTCAATAATTCAGTAACCACTTAACGTTTTTGTACTCCGTAATTTAGTCACCCATCCCTTCCATCACACAATACTCACGGGTAGTATTAATTAAGAGGGAACAGTATACTGTATATATATATTATTTTAGTTTGTCTTCATTTTTTTGCCTAGAACGTCATCAAACTTAAAATCAAATCATCAAATTCCCCCTTTTATTATATATTTGTACATTCATCGGTAGAAAACAAATCGAGCCTAAGGTTGGTCCTTTTTTCATTAAAGGCGTGCCATTGCTCGCCATAAAACTAAATCGACACCTGAATGACATGAAAAGTATTTATAATGACAAGGAAATGGGGTGAAAGGTCCTAAAATCGCTAAACTAATGGGCCGAACATCTTAAATTCTGAAAACTAATGGGGCTAAACATGAGCAAGAAGGGGGAGTAGAAAAAAAAATACCTCCCCTTCAGATGAAACAAACCACAAATGTGTTCACCGTGTTGGAATGTAAGGCCCTTTAATTAATTTATATTAGACTACGAATATAATTTATTACTTGACCGTTTGTTTGTTTACCATACACGGAAAACGTCAGTTTAATAATTTAATTGTATGAAGGGCATGTGTAGTATACCAAGGATGGTACTTGGTATAGAAAATAGTATACATTTGTCTAGGTAGGCTGATACAATTTAGCAGAACAAATACTGTATAATTATGGTATTGGTAGAGCGACCAATTGCTTGAGGCACTAGCCTTTTCAATCAGATGTCGTCAATTTCTATTTAATTCCGGCTGCCTCCTGAAAATCTTCAACTTTGGAAGTCATACCAGCGTTAAAGAGTTAACTATTAGAGCAATTATATATTTGATTTCTATAGGTCCTTCTTATGCTGAGGAAAATCTTCTGATAGGATAAATAAACTAAAGACAAATGTCGTGTAATTGAAGGGGAGCCTTCCCTTGTTACTCAGCTTATTGTTCAGGCCACCTACAGTAAGATCATTTGATAATATTATACGCATTAGGGTAGGCTTGCAAATGTGTACGCATTGGTCCAATTAACACGCAAGTTTGAAACACGTATTCACACAATATATTAGAGCCAAACTTAAATTTAGTGCCAAAATATATCTTTATTATCATCTATTTTGTAACAAAACCTATACATCTAACTCGACCGTTTATATGGGTATTTCTATATCGATGTTAAGTAGCAAATAGACTACAACGTACGAAATTATAGTTTACTAAAAGAGAATACCTTTAACAGGATCAATTGACCGCTCACGACGTTGTTAATATTATTATATGAAAGTGCAACCTTTAAGTATTGATATACAACCTTTCCTGACACACCATTTGCTCTCTTTTCCGTCTCTCTGCCAATCCTTTCTCCCCATTCGTTTCCTACCTCACTCTGCCTCTCCCTTTATCTCTTCCTTCCTCCCCTGTCTTTCTTGTCCCTTCTGCTCGTGTCTTCTCCCACTGGTGCTATAGGTACAGGATAGCTCCCCAAGTTGTTATAAGCCAGCGGTATGTCACTCTCTACAACGACTGGCACTACTACTTTCTTTTACTTACATTTGTCTTTCCCTGACCCCCCTCCCACCTTTTCCCTTTCTTTGTTTCCTTTGTTCCTCTTCCTGCTTATCATATGCATCCACCCCACCCCTTTCTTTCCTTGTCTCCCTTCTTCCTCTTCCTGCCTAATATCTGCCGCTGCCCCCCTCCCACCTTGCCTTCCTTCCCTTTCCGGGTCTCCCTTCTCCGTCTTCTTGTCTCCCATCTGCCTCTGCCTCTCCCAATCTATACATACCTCCCTTATCTCGGCCTCCCCTGTCTTTTCCCTTCTGGTGCTATAAGTAATGTATGGTTCCCAAGGTTGTCATAAGCCAATGGCATGTGTCTCACCCTCAGGAACTGCCACTACTTCGTATGCACTCTGCCACAGTCTCTCATCCATTCTCTTCATCTGCATCTCTCTCTCTCTCTCTCTCTCTCTCTCTCTCTCTCTCTCTCTCTCTCTCTCTCGTATACTCCTCCCCATCGCTTATTGTCATGCTAAAAAAATTCTCTCTCCCCTCGCTCACTTTCCTCATTATGATCCATCTCTCCTGTACAAATCCCGTATTCTCCTCTAAAATTCAATCTTACCCCTAATTTTTTACCATGCTAAAGTGTTCTCTCCTTCCATCATAGTCTCACGCTATAATCCTCTGCCTTCAAGTGTACTTCCGTTCTGTTACATAGTTGTGTGTAATATTATTTTTCTCAAAGCCTCACTTAGTCTTTCCTTTATGGTCCATGCCATTTCCATTATAAAGCTCTATCCATCTTCCATCCCATACCTTCTTAAAAATGTCTATCCCATCTAAGTCCATTACAAGCGGTTTCCTCATTTCTTCCCAAGCTATAATGGATGCCACTTCTCTCACTAACTCTCTTCAAAAATGTAGTCTTCTCCTTTCTCACTCCTCTCGTTCATTTCTCCCCATGCTAATATTATCTCCTACCCCTCACTCACTCCCACTCGTCACCCTCATATCTCTGCTAGTATTCTTTCACTCCCTCTTCACACTCATTTCTCCCCTCGCTAATGTTCTCTCTCATCCCTATCTCCCCTTCTCCTCTCCTCTCCTCCAAGTGGCCCTCTTCTCCGGGCCTCCCGACTAACTCTTTGAGGATTATGACACGTTTTGACAGTTTATTCTGGCTATCATTAGACGAATATATACAACTTAGTAAGGTTCTCTAGACATTAAAGTAGGTAACATTTATCTCAATTAACTTTCCAGCTCCCACAAGTTCTTACTAACATGAATATAAACGTCCAATAACTGCCAGAATAAACTGTTAAAATGTGTCATAATGTTAAGTGATTCCGGAACCCCTCAGCTCTTACCCGGCTCCGAGTCCTATGGTCTTATGGTCGTAGGTCATGTCTTAATTACCTCCCTCCCACTCTCACTTAAGGCCCCCTCACACATTCACGACTTGAACGGCGCAATGGCCCGACTTTTGTGTTGTGATGATGTCGTAATTAAATATGCGACGTCTATTTCCATGTCTGGCAGTCTCGCGAGATGTCGTCGAATACCGAGACATTTTAGTGTCGACACTAAAATCTTGTGCTGAGTTGTGACCTGACTTTTTGTCGTTGCATTTTTGTTTTCTATGTGATTGAGGGAGGCATAAGGCATAACTGCCTATAGCGAGTGCCTCCCCCATAGTTGAAAGAGTGACAGGGCCAAAATCAAGGGACGTTCGAGCCAAAATGCCTGGACTCTCGGAGTTTGAAGCAATTTAAGTCATAGGAAGAGGGGAAGACTGATTCTGGGAGAGAGTTCC
This sequence comes from Paralithodes platypus, assembly GCA_032716605.1. NCBI lineage: Eukaryota > Metazoa > Arthropoda > Malacostraca > Decapoda > Lithodidae > Paralithodes > Paralithodes platypus. The sequence continues at coordinate 33,196,250 of CM064527.1, read as the reverse complement.
AGAGCTCAGCTGTTGAGTAGAAGAAAGTTTGAGAGTAACGTTTCACTCCTGGGTTGGAGAGTTGCACAGAGTAGGGGTGGGATTGAGTGCAAGACGGGTACCACGTGCCCTACGTAAAGGAGGTGGTATGCACTGGGATAGCTCTGAGGAACACTGATTATTATAGTAGCGATAGAATAGCGAGAGAGATGCAACATTGCGGCGGAGAGAGAGAGATTGCAGAGAGTTGGTGAGTGGACGGGAGTTAATGATACGAAAGGCCTTCCTTTCAACTTTGTCTAGGAGAGCGGTGTGAGAGGAACCTCCCCACACATGTGAACAATACTCAATACAAGGGTGCACTATGCCCGTGTACAGAGCAAGAAGCTGTGCAGGGGTAAAGAACCCCCTAAGGCGGTTGAGCAAACTCAGCTTCTGGGAGGCTGCCTTAGCAAGACTGGTAATATGGTCCTTCGAAATGAGAGCAGAAGAAAAAGAGACACCAAGAATATTGAGAGAAGATGAAGGGTTGATTTTTGTATTGTTGAAGAATAAGGGATAGTCCGTTGGGAGATCCTGACGGGTAGATAGATGGAGAAATTGGGTTTTGGAAGCATTAAAGTTAACAAGGTTTTCTCTGCCCAATTGGAAATAGTATTTAGATCAGAATTTAAGAGTTCTATGGCTTCATTACGTTTGTCGTTGAGGGATTGCTGGCTGGAGCGTTCTGGAAAACTAATGGAGTACTGTAAGGTTGAGTCGTCTGGCGTATGAATGGATGGGAATAAAGGTGCAGTTAAGGAGATCATTTATAAAAATTAGAAAGAGAATAGGAGATAGGACAGAGCCCTGAGGAACACCGGAGTTTATAGGGTGAGGAAGTGAACAATGGCCGTCCACAACTGCGGCTATGGAACGGCCGGAAAGGAAATTAGAGACAAAGGCACAGATGGAGGGATAGAAACCGAAGGAGGGTAGTTTAGAAATTAAAGATTTATACCAGACTCTATCGAAGGCTTTCGATATGTCTAGTGCAATAGAAAAAGTCTCACCAAAGTCCCGAAAGGAGGATGACCAAGAGTTAGTAAGATATGAAAGAAGATCACCAGTAGAGCGGGTCGCTCTACTGGTGATCTATAAGTTAGCCATACTGGCGATCTGAGAGCAGATTATGAGAAGAGAAATGTTTAAGAAATTTGGAAGCAAGAATAGTTTCAAAAACTTTAGAAAGACAAGAGATGAGAGCAATTGGACGATAGTTGGAGGGTTGAGAGCGGTCACCCTTCTTTGGGAAAGGTTGAATGTGAGCAAACTTCCAGCATGAAGGGAAGACGTTAGAGGATAGACAGAGACGAAATAGTTTGCCTAGGCAGGGAGTCGGCACGGAAGCACAGTTTTTGAGAACAACAGGAGGAACACCGTCCGGACCGTACGCCTTATTAGTGTTAAGCCCAGAGAGGGTAGAAAGTACATATTTAGAAGAGATTAGGATATTAGGCATAAGTAAGAGAGAGGAGGGCGGAGAGGGAGGAATAGCACCGGAATCATCCAAGTTGGAGTTTCTAGCAAAAGTTTGAGCGAAGAGTTTAGCTTTGTCAGAGGAAGAAGTGATGGTTGTGCCATCAGAGTGGGAAAGGGGAGGGAAAGACGAGGAAGAGAAATTGTTGGAGAGGTTTTTGGCTAGATGCCAGAAAGCTTGGGAAGAGCTAGAGTTGGATAGTTCAGTGCATTTATTATTGATGAAACAGTGTTTGGCAAGTCAAAGAACAGATTTGGCTTGATTCCGGGCAGAAACATAGGAAGAATGAGAGTCTTGAGTTTTAAGGCGTCAGTAACATTTGAATGCTTCCTCCTTATTGCGGACAGCAGTAAAACAGGCATGAGTAAACCAAGATTTTTTAGCATTAGTCTGAGAGAAAGAGAATGGAATGTATGCTTCCATGCCCGATAGGATTACCTCGGTAATGCGTTCAGCACTCTCCTCGGGTCCTCGGCCATGGAAGCAGAAATAATTCCATGGGAAATCAAAGAAGAACTGCCGGAGAGCCTCCCAATCGACAGCGCCAAAGTGCCATAAGCGCCGCCGGCTAGGAGGATCGGGTGGCCGTACTGGAGAGATAGGACAGGTGACAGAGATAAGTTTATGGTCGGAGGAGCCCAAAGGAGAGAAAAGATCGACAGTATAAGAAGAAGGGTTAGAAGTTAGAAACAAGTCAAGAATGTTGGGCCGATCTCCGATGCGATCCGGGATACGGGTGTGTTGCTGAACTAACTGCTCTAGGTCATTTAGGATAGAAAAGACGTAGGCTTGTTCACCAGGTGGATCAGTAGTGTGAGAGGAGAGCCATTGGCGGTGGTGAACGTTGAAATCTCCTAAGATGAGATTTCTGAGAAAGGAGAAATGGATAAAATGTGTTCCACTGTAGAGTTTAGATAGTCAAAGAATTTGGGAAAGTTGGTAGAGTTAGGGGAAAGATAGACAGCACAGAAATATTTAGTAAGAGAATGACAGGAAAGTTTGAGCCATAAAGTTGAGAATTCAGAGGAGTCGAAATCGGGAACACGAGAGCGAGTGAGTTTGTTGTGCACATATGCACAACATCCGCCTTTGGCTTTGAAATTAGGATAGAAAAAGTAGGAGGATACAGAGAAGGGGCTGCTGGATGTTGCTACAGACACCTGAGTTTCGGTGAGGAAGAGAAGATCAGGTTTGTAGGAGGAGAGATGGTGCTCAACAGAGTGAAAGTTCGAGGAAATTCTGCGAATGTTGCAGACATTAATAGAAAGAGTAACAGGCCGAGGTCCAGGTAATTGTGTGGGGTCGTCAGGGGATGGTCGGTCGAGTGTGGGGGCATTTATGGTCCCCCCCCCCCCCTGGGCACTCCGAGGCTGGGCTAGAATTCATCATTTTGTTTTTTTTAATTTTGGTGTGGAGGAATGAAGTGTGGTGTGCATGTTTAGTGTAGTGAAGTGGATAGGAGGAGGAGCTGTTTGTGAGAGCTAGCTGGATTGCTCTCAGTGTAAATGAGGCACAAACAAAATCAGTAAGAGAGGCCAAGCAAATGAAACAGGAGTTCCAGCGACTCTTTATCACATGCCTATAACCTCACCTGGGTCTAGCCCTGATCGATTGGTGCCTACAATCTCCCCAATCTCTCCGTTGTAAGTACATACTGAATTCTTTCATTACTGTGTGGTGTCTAGGTGGCGTCGCGGCATGTTGTTGGAAGTCGCGCGGCATCACCCTGAGAAAAACGTTACGACTTGTGAGAGAGACCAGCTCATAGTCATCACGTAGCGTCACATAGCCAGACCGAACACCACGTACCCACACAGACTATATCCGGATATCACACCAACATTTCTTGACCCAGTGATGCCATAAAATCAGTTTCTCATGAAATTAGTATGTACACACACAGTACATACATAGAACGTACATGGCGATACCATCCAGACAAGTGAAGAAACCAATGCGCAGGTGTGGGTCCCTCCTTTTTATATTGGGCCGTGCTATTGTCACGAAACCTAGACGTAATCAGCACGTACCCGGTCCGACGCGTACAGGGTACATTGTAGGTACGTTGTAGGTACGTTGTAATGTTTTGTTGTTTCTTGTTAGTGTAGCATGCTTCGAGCTGGCATCGCCCACGTCTCTGAGTGAAGTCACGATGCCTTGTATTGGGTACGTTCTGTCTTCGGTTTCAGTACATGCATGCTCGTTCTGGAAACGAGATGTCCTCGTGAGGGCCTCTAATCTTAATTTGTCATTCTCCAACTCCCCGACTTTATCGCCAAACTCAATACGTGCCATGTCACCGTCCAAGTCATGAATGTGTGAGGGGGCCATAATTACCCCCACTCCCGTTTTCTCTTATGTATTTTCCATCTAAATTCTTTTTGAATATTCAAGCATTCAATATTACTCACTCATCCCTTTAACCTTACTTATCCTATGGAGCTCATTTAGCCCCTCTCCTGTTTTGTCCCATTTTCTTGGAGAACATAAAACATTTCCCCCCATTTAGGTTGGCGATCATAAGACGCATCGTCCCATTCAGGTGTCGATTTCTTTGTTGGGCGAGCCTGTAACTTAAAAAACACTGGTCTTCGGCCGGGACATTGTATATATAAAATTATATAAACATTGCATAAAAGTTGGTCTGGGTGAGTCTTTTTTTAGTTTGAAGGAAATCTGGGAAGGCGAATTTGTTAGCCTGGGGGACAAACTACAATATATTGTTCGAAATTGGTAAAACAAGCACCATCCTCAATAGTAATTAAGCAAAATATAAGAACCCCCAAGACGTCGTACCAGATACTGTTAAGGTGCAAGCTGTTTCTTCATATAATTCTCACGTCAGAATTTACTTGAATTCATGGAGCCGAATTTCTTGAAATTGACAAACTAATGGCACGAAATAGTTAAGCATCGATAAACTAATGAGGTTTAATAAGGGGGTCAACCCGGATCCCCCAGCTCATACTCCATGCTATACCCTGTTCCAAATCAGTAGTCTAGAAATCGTGAACTATAACCTTTGTAACTCAAAAACGGCTGTAAATTTCCCCACCTATTCCTTGGCTAACTCTTCCCAAATGGTATAAATAATAGGTAGATTACTCTAGTCGTTTGTGAGTTATAGAGATTAATGTTCAAAAGTTTGTGCCTACTTAATTGAATTAGGGTAATAGCTAAGTGGACGGAACCGGCGAGGGGGCGAAAATACCTCACTTATCCGGGCGGTCTGTAATTCGGTTCTGACACAAAACAAAACGTAAAGAAAACCTGACCAACATCGCCATAAACTACTCACCAACAATACAACGCTTATTACTCTTGTACACTTATCCAGCCCTCAAGCCTTAACGAGGAAGTTGCTGGACCCCCTTCTCCCTCATGTTTAGCGTCATTTGTTTTGAAATTTTAAGAAATTTGTCTCATTATTGTTGTGCTTTGAAGAGCTTTCGTATCAATTAGGTGTCGACTTTTTCCTGGTGAGCAATAGCGATCCTCCAATTTAAGAGGAGTCGGCCAATGGTCGGGGTAGTTTTCTACCGAAAAATTTACAAATTGATCTCGTAAGGTGATCTTGGGGGTATTCTTTTAAGCTTGATGAAGGTGTAGGGAGGAAACTATAACATAAATTATGGATAGATAAATAAACAAATAAATACAAATCTCCCCTTAATCGGATATGATATGAAGGAAACAGGTAGATATATACAATAGACAATAATTAAACGCTAATGCAATTCGGATAAACAAGGCAAACTACCAAAACTAACAATTACTTACCTTTATCAATCACTTTTCTTATTCATTTCACAACCCTCAACGATGAATCGGATAGTATTTTTTTTTTTTTTTTTTTTAAGAGACAATGAACGGAGGAAGGAAAAACACAGATAAAACAAAAAGGTCCATGTGCCTAAAGGCATCCTCCATTCATAAAATGTTTGTAACAACTGGATTTAAACATTTGTAGATTGTAAGTTTGTGGAAAGCAATTCGAGGGAAGTGAATTCCAAAGAGTAGTAGCTCTGGGGATAAATGAATTTGATAAGCAGAAGTTCTGCATTGTGGAGGAGAAAGTGTAAATTCATGGGTGCTCTCAGCTGCCCTAGTTCTACGGGGAAAGATGTGGAGAGGCGGCACAATTGAAGCAAGTTCCTCGGAACAATTGCTGTGAAAATATCTGTAGAATAATGCAAGGGATGCAACGTTTCTTCGTATGGATAATGTAAGAAGGTCCTGTGTGATTGCAGGGTTATAGATTAATCTAATAGCTTTATTTGAATTTTGTCCAACTGCCTCAATGCAACCACTCCACTTCCACCCCACAGAGGTGAACAGTAATCCATCTGAGAACGCACATGACTTTTATATATCACGGCCAACTGCTCGTCAGTGAAGAATTCTCGAACTCTGTACAGGAGTCCCAGTTTCTTAGAGGCATTCTTAGCAATGCTTCTAACATAATGTGTCCAGCTCAAGTTAGTAGTTAATGTTACACCGAGAATGTCAATACTAGGGGAAGTGGGAATATTACATCATTAAAAAATATATGGGAGTCAGTGAGATTTCTGTCGGTTAGAAAATTGAATGTATTTGGTTTTCTGTGCATTAAAGGAAACTAGATTTTTTTGTCCCGATCCATTAATTCTAGAAAGGTCCTGGTTCAGAGAAATTGCAGTGTTTATTTTTGAATTTATAAGATCGGGTTGGGTGAAAGAATTGGTAAAATGTGAAGGAACTGTCAGGAGTGTTGAGTCATCTGCGTAGGAATGTATTGGATTATGAGTGGTAGATATGAGATCATTGATATGAATGAGGAACAGAATTGGGGCCAAAACTGATCCCTGGGGAACACCAGCATTTATTGAGTGAAATTGAGAATAAAGGCCATCTACCATTACACGTATTTTTCTGTTATGAAGATAAGAAGAAATTAGTGGAACTAATGATGCAAGGCCGTAGTGTGACATCTTCGACAATAAGGATTTATGCCAGACTCTATCAAATGCCTTTGATATATCCAGTGCTATTGTATGTGTTTCACCATGTTGGTCTGTAGCTTGGTTGATTTGATGCGTAAGAAGGCAAAGCATGTCTGCAGTTGATCGACATCGTCTAAAACCATATTGCCTATCACTGATTAATTTATTATTCTCAAGATGCTTAATTATGTGATATTTAATATAATTTCAAAGACTTTACCAAGAGTGGAAGTTATAGCTATTGGTCTGTAGTTTGATGGATCTGAAGAGGCACCTTTTTTAGGAACTGGATGGATGTTTGCTTCTTTCCAGGGTACTGGGAAGCATGAGGTATGAGTACACAGACGGAAGAATTTTGCCAATACAGGAGCGAGCACCAAGGAGCAATTCTTAAGTACTATTGGAGGAATTTCATCTGGACCAGGAGCCTTATCTACTGAGAGATTCTCCAAAATAGTTTTGACATGTCTGGTGTGGATCTTAAGTGAGGGAATTTCAGGCGAATTAAAATTAAGTACAGGGACATCTTGATTTATTTCATCTAAGGTTGAGTTGGTGGAGAAAATATCCGCAAGAAGGTTAGCTTTACCTCGTGGGTCACTTACAAGATTGCCAGTCGGAGATTTTAATGGTGGAATGGATGAAGCAGTAGTGAAGTTGGATTTAAATGAGTTAAGAGTAGACCAAAATATTTTGTTATCATTTGGATTATTTAGAAGTTTATTTGCCTGCTTGTGGAGGAAAGTTTGATTTAGTTAGGTTTAATACAGTTTTGGCATGATTTCTGATGTTTCTAAAGTAATTAAAGGCTTCCTGAGTTTTTGATCTTGTGTATGCATTGTAGGCTATTGCTTTTTGTTCAGTTACTCTAGCACAATTATGGTCAAACCATTTAGGTGAATTAGATCTTTTACTGTACTTTTGATGAGGAATAAAAGTTTCCATTCCAATTTTTACAAAATCTTGTATGTGGCTCAAGGTGGAGTGTGCATCATTAGAAAAGAAAGAGGTCCAGGGAATATCAATAAAGAAACCTTGAAAGACCCTCCCAGTCTGCCCTATCGTAATGCCATTTAGTCACCAAAACAGGTTCAGAGTGGGAAGGTGTGGTAGGTGATAGAGATGTGGCCTGTATCAGACAGTGATCAGAAGATCCAAGCGGGGACCTCACTGTAACATCATAATTTTCTGAATTGGTTGTTAAAAATAAGTCCAGTAGGTGGGAATTATGATTAGGATTATCTGGTACACGGGTGGGTTGGTTGACTAGTTGAGTGAGATTAAATGAGTCTGCAAATAGCTCACATTCAAGACCAGCATCATCAGTCCTGGCTGAATGAGTGAGCCATTCAACATTATGGACATTAAAATCACCCAACACAGTGATTTCAGAAGAAGCATTTAAGTTGAGGACACGGAGTTGTGAGGACAGAGAATCAAAAAGACTTTGCTCTGGAGGAGTATTTGGGGAACGGTAGATGCAACATATGTATTTAAATTACCAGCAGAAATTAATTTGTATATAGAATAATCAAAATAGGGACAATTGAAACTAGTAACCTCCTCCAGGGCAATTTCAGATTTTGCGAAGCAACATACACCTCCTTTAGGTCTGAAATTTTGGAGCAGTTGATAACCTGGAAAATTAAATCTAGACGTGTCAGATGTGGATGTTAAGGTAGGTTCACACATAGGCGAGTCGGAGCGCGAGGCCAACGCGAGTCACACTCGCCGCAAATCGCCGTTGATGGAGCCCGAACCCAACGCGAGTAGCAGCTGATGCGAGTAAACACGCATAGAACACGAATTGAACACGAGTTTACATGAGTTTACACGAGTTTACGCGAGTGTTGGCGAGTGTTGGCGAGTTTAACACGACCCCAACACGCACCGCCAAAATTTGAAAAATAACGGTCAAATTCCAGGGTACGAATAGTGCGAGTCTACAGGAGTCTACATGAGTGTCACAGGAGTTTACATGAGTTTACACGTGTTTACACGAGATGTGAACGCGAGTCTACAGGAAGTTAACAGGGGTGTATATTCTATTTAATTTATATCTTGTATTTATTTATATTTCATGTTGGATATCAAACTGTATATTATTATTTGTCATCATATAATTATCCTTTGCATATATACCACATCATTATTATTATGTATGGGTAGGAGGGTGGTGGCAGGGTGGTTTGGGGGATGGAATGGGGAAGGTAGAAGCGTAATTGACTCATGTTACAAATATGAAGCCGATTGGTAAGGTAGTTTCGCAACCACGGATTTTCCTTTTTTTCCTTATCTTCGTACGGATACGCTGGAAGTGGGTGGTGGGAGGCGGTTGGGGGTGTGGTGGGGGGAAGGCAGAAGGGTAAGGGACTTGTCACACAAATATGGAACCGATTGGTGCAGTCGTTTCGCCGCCACAGATTTTCCTATTGTTTCCTTCTGACGGGACCGACAGTCAGCGAGTGGGTGGGAGGAGGAATTTGGGATTTTTTTTGTGGGTAGCCAAAAAGGTAAGGTACATGTGGTAAAAATATGAAAGCCATAGGTGCAGTCGTTTCGCTGCTACGATTTTTGTTGATAATATAAACAGACTCGTGTGACACTCATGTAGACTCGTGTGACACTCATATAGACTTGCGTGACACTCATGTAGACTCGCGATCATCAAATTTCTAAATAGTACAACGTGACTGTCACGCGAGTCTACATGAGTGTCACATGAGTCTACAGGAGTTTACTCGAGTCTACGCGAGTCTACGCGAGTCTACGCGACTCTATGCGAGTTGGCGTTCTACTCCCACTTGACTCTCCAATTTTTGTGTCTGCACAAAAATTTTGGCCGCGTTCGCGAGTCTACGCGGTCCACCGCGAGTCCACGCGAGTCTGTGCGAGTGTCGGCGAGTGTCGGCGAATTTGGGATAATCATTGGCGAGTGCAAAAAAATCATCACTCGCGTTGGAGTTGCGCTCCGACTCGCCTATGTGTGAACCTACCTTTACTTGAGTCTCTGTCAAAAAAAGGAGAGTAGGGGATTCTGCTTGAAGAAATTGGTGTACAGAATTGATGTTAGAGTGAAGTCCCCTTATATTGCTAAAGAAAAAGCTGCACCGACGAGCAGCTTTGGGACGTTGCAATGCTCTTGACACAGTCGCATGATGACGACCAGGAGGGCCCTGTGTCAATGACCCAACCCTGCCGGGGGTGGATATCCGAGGGACCACCAGGTTTGCTCTTAACAATTGTACTGCCATATTTATTGGGTAAGGTGTATGGTGTTACATGTATGATATGTAGTGGGAAGAGTAGTGTTTTATGGATAGAGGATAGCAATGTCGTGAAGTTGGATGTGTATGTTATATACAGAGGGTTTTCCTGGTACCCCTGATGTGTGAGGCAGAAAGATATGCATCCAGCTACCAAGGCCTGGGAGAGAAAATGGAATTCAGGCTATTCCCTGAGTCTCCCGAAACCTTGGCGGTAGTACTTCCCTGGGCGGGGCTGCCTACCCCTACTACCTACAATATGCAGTTAAAAGGAATTCAACACCAACAAAATTCATACCCCCCCCCCCCCCCCCCCCAAAAAAAAAAAAAAAAAATCACACACACACACACAAAGCAACAATTCACTTCCATTAGCATACACTTTTGTACACGTGTCTACCTCCCCAAACACACACTGGGTTTCTTAAAACAACATCCCACCCATCAAAACAATGAACTCGACTCTCACAAACAATGTAACGACCTCTCTCAAAACATCAAAGAGCGTCCATCACAAGCAATTAATATGCACGAAAATAAGTTAGGGAAAATAAATGAGTAATTGTATTATACATGGCTGCGCTCGCTTTGTGTGTGTGTTTTTGTTTGTGTTTTTTTTTTCTTTTCCGGATGGTACTTTAGAAAGGAGGGAGCTTTGGTTGAGTTATCTATGTTTTTACATCATGTTGAATTTAATGTGATGTATGTCTTTGATGTATTCATTGTTTTTAGGTTACAACGGTCATAGTTTTACTCATTCATTACATGTCTGACCTACTGTAGTTATTCTGTACCATTTTGTCTGTGTGTTGTGTTAGGCATAAATATTTTACTCTTTGATATTAGGTTAATGACAAACATGTATTAGTGCCACACGTGTTCACCAATATCACTTATTTCATTAACCCTTTCACGCACGAGTGGACGCAGGGGTTGCCGATTAGCACTCAAAAACAGAGTTATCTCAATCTTAGAATTACCTCTCCAAAATTAGTTTTCTGCCCACAACTAACTCAAAGATAACTGCAGAGGTTGTAGTAACTAAACTATTGGTTTCTAAACACCCCTGATGGTTACAAAGGTTTTAAAGTATCCCAGAATAGGCTCAAATCACGTCCTGTGCGTGAAAGGGTTAATTAGGTTTATTTGTAAGTTAATTTGTGGGTTGGTGATACTATGAATTACAATGACAAATTTAATCATACCTACAAATTTATATGCTATTCAGAAGCGTATTTGATATTTCGTCTTTAATTTTGTTCAGTGGACACATTATATTCTTTGTAATGGTCTGCCCATTACCTTTACATAATCATACCCAGTGCTGTTATAAATGCAGTTTTTTATTGTGTTATTCACATATCAACTGAACATTCCCTTACCAAAACATGCACTCACTCAAATCACCGTAATTATCTATCTATCAATCTACAGTATATATTTATATCACTCTCTATCTCTCTATACTGTATATGTATGAAAGGGGTGGATACAGATAACAATTTGTGCTCGAACAGTGGAACGAAGAGAAGGGTAGACAGGAAGAATGAAGACGTGTTTTTTCTTTGTAGATGAGGGAGACAAGAGGAAAAACTGCCTGTGACGAGTGCCTCCCTTGGAATTGAATGAGTGACAGGGCCAATATCAAGGAATGTTCGAGCCAAAGTGCCTGGACACACGGAGTTTTAAGCAATTTAAGTCATAGGATGAGGGAAAGATAGATTCAGGGAGAGAGTGCCAGAGCTCAACTGTAGAATTGAAGAAAGACTGCGAATATCGTTCCATTCTTGGGTTGTAGAGTTGCACAGCCTAGTGGGGGGGGGGGGGGGGGAATTGTGTATCAAGACGGGTGCTACATACTCAAAGTAGAGGTGGTGGTGTACTTAATATATTTGTGATATGACCCAGCCAGGGCTTACACCCAGGCCAGTAGTGCAGCACTCCAACACCTTAACCACTAGGCCACCGAGGCGCTTTAAAAGTAATGGAATCATTTGGAATCGGATCCCATCCACGACCACCCACTCCGACTCGCGGTGCCATGCACACATACACCTCACACAGAAACACTATCAGCTATGTACTAGAGAAGGATACTTGTAATCTGGGGCACATTTAAGGCTCTGAGAGAGCTCTGACGAACAATTATTATTGTAATAGCGGTAGAATAGTAAAAAGTAAAGTAAAGTAAAGTAAAGGTATTGCCATAATAGTAATTACATATATAGCGGTTACAAGGTTATGTTAGTGTAGTCTAGTCTGCTGAGCCAAGGCTCCTGAGTAGACACAATAAATATTATAATTAAGACAAAAAACAAACACAGCAATACAACAATATAAATACCACTAAATGTAAGTATCTATAAACGCCAACACAGTTTACATAATATATTTAGTTGGTCTAACTCAGAGAATGTAGGATAACTCGATTCCAAATACTATAATACATTCAATATCGAGAGAGATGCAACATTGCGGCGAAGAGATAGAAAAAGATAGATTGCAGAGAGTCGGTGAGTGGACATGAGTTAATCAGACGAAAAAAAAAAAATCTACATTGTCAAGAAGTGTTGTGTGAGATGATATACCCCGCACATGCGACAAACATTTAATACATGGATGCAGTAGAGTAAAAGATGTAAGACTATCTGCGTGTATATACAGTATATATACCGGTATATACAGTATATATACATATATTATATACTGTATATATACAACGTTTTGTCTGTACTATTTTCATATTACGTTATGAATAAGTGTGTTAATTTGTAAGCGTGTGTCTGACCAAAGAGTTTATAGAGAGCAACAATCATACAGTTCGTTGGACAAGGCAGGGAAGACTTTTTAATCAGATTTGTTTTATTTGCAGGGATGGTGGAAAAAATTAATATACTTTATGTGAGGCATTAATTTTATAAATGTTTGTAATGGAGCTGGTGGTTAGGGGTTAGTATGTATATCTGTAAGCGGTCAGTAGTAATATTTGGCAAGATGTGCTTTACTCTGGGTATTTTCTTTATTTTGTTTTAGATAATACAAAAATGTATATTTATAATATATATATATACAGTTATGTTCAATAGTAAGTATGTAGATATATTGCCATATAACACACACACACACACACACGTGTGGACGAAGTTGTGACGTCCCATCTGGGGTTGGTGATCGGTTACAAGGTGAGATGGGTATCGTACTGGTCAACCTAAGCCTTCGGGTGAGACTGGTACCGTAGTGAGAATGGTACCGTACAGATTAACCTTAAGCCTTCGTTTCCAGATGTCGCCAATTGGCTAAAATACAGACTACACACACATCCACAGCCATTCCAACGATACATAAACACGTAACATGCATTTCACGCAGTACATTCCCAGTTAGGGAGGCGCGATAATAATGAGCTTAGCTCGCATTGCGTGGATTCCCCTTGACAAACAAGTGAGTAACACACACACACACACACACACACACACACACACACACACACACACACACACACACACACACACACACACACACACACACACACACACACACACACACACATGGTAGCCCCGTGAATTAACCCCGTCTGTACCGACGACGTCTATTTAATGTTATTCTAGCTATATATAGACGATTGTGTGCAGTTTGAGAAAGATCTGTGGTAGTAAAAAGTGTTAAATGAGATAGTTCGAAGGCTATTAATTGGTGGAGATCCTTCCTAAGCTGAATAATATCATCTAATAGTTGCCAGAATGTAACACAAAGGACGTCACCGGTACAGAAGGGGTTAAGTACTCTGTATTTGAAGTCACTATAGCTTCTGTGGTGAATGTTCGAGCCACATAGAATACCTTAGCAGCTGATTTGTCAATATTTAAAGGAGAAATATAAGATTAACATTTGTCTTCGTTATAGTAATTCAAATTTTAAATTAATATTCCACTAACATTTGTTCGTGTTGGTTGAGTAATGAAGATGGAGACATGCTAATTTACCGTTAGCTGACAAATAATAACTTATTATCCCTTCTGTACAAATTAAAGCCTCGGCCACCAACTCTGGTTGATTATGATCTCTATTGTTCGTAATAAAGCAATACTGGCTACCTAAATGAAGATTATGGGAAAACAAATGATTAAGAAATGTTGAGTTAAGAATAGATTCGTTGTTATTGTTGTTTTGGTCATCTTGCTTTGCAATTATTGTGTTCGTTTTTAGATTGTTTGTTGTGTACGACTTGTTGTTATTGTTCCTATGGTATTTATTGTTAAGTGATGGTATTTTGATATTGTTGCATATAATAGTATTTGTGAGATCGCTGTTATGATTGGTGTTGTTATTGATATTTATATTATTGATGTATTCCCAGCAGAATTGACACTCCAGACACCCAGCCTACTAAAACAAAACCTCAACAGAGCAATATACAGTATATGTCAATGCAAATAGAATCTCCAAAGCCAGAACGATGACTGACAGAAGACTTGTAACCAAAATGTAAGTAACATAAAAACAAGTGCAACAGCAACGATAAATCAAAGCGAGCGAGTTAGAGGGATATTTAATTGGCCTAATGATCGAAATCGTAAGTGAAATGTTTATTCCAGTATATAATATTTGTAGGATGGGGAAAATAATGAGGATTCGCTTTTAAAATTGTATTCGTCATTACTGTTAATTGAGAACCAGAAGCAATTATATACAATAGTACAGTAAATGCCAACTTTCCCTCAATATTTTCTAGGAATTTAATTTATTTAAGATGTTTGTTTTCTTGTCATTACCTCCATTACGTTCGCTATTTACCGTCATCCTCTTGATTGTTTTTTCAAAAAACATATAATTTTTTTTTTTTTTTTTTTTTCAGTTGTGGGAATGTCCCTTTCAGTTGTTCTCTGATCTCTGTCTCTGTCTCTCTCTCTCTCTCTCTCGCTCTCTATATATATATATATATATATATATATATATATATATATATATCTCATCTGCTCTTACTGCTCCCGTCATTCTTCATCTCTCTCCCCTTATATTCTCGCACTTTCTCCCCTATTGTTACTTCCTTCACTTACGTATCATTCTTTATTCGCAGGTATTCGTGTCTTATACATTTGTTACATCGCTTTTGCCCCCCCCCCCCAAAAAAAAATTTGTTTTGCCTTTCCCACCCTTCATCCTCCTTTGTTCACTAACCCTAACTCCCTCTCATTCTCTCCCTCTCCCTCTCCCTCTCTCTCTCTCTCTCTCTCTCTCTCTCTCTCTCTCTCTCTCTCTCGTCCCCTTGTTCCCGCCCTCTCCTCTGCTACTAAGACAATGCAGTTGGTTTGTGCGTTTTTTTTTTTTTTTTTTTTTTTTTTTTAAGCCAATGAGCGGAGGAAGGAAAAACACAGATACAACAAAAAAGGTCCATGCGCCTAGAGGCATCCTCCATTCATAAAATGTTTGTAACAACTGGATTTAAACTGTTGAAGATTGTAAGTTTGTGGAAAGCAACTCGAATGAAGTGAATTCCAAAGAGTAGTAGTTCTGGGGATAAATTAATTTTGATAAGCAGAAGTTCTGCATTGTGGAGGAGACAGTGTAAATTCATGAGCGCTCTCAGCTGCCCTAGTTCTACGGGGAAAGATGTGGAGAGGCGGCACAATTGAAGCAAGTTCCTCGGAACAATTGCTGTGAAAATATCTGTAGAATAATGCAAGGGATGCAACGTTTCTTCGTATGGATAATATAGGAAGGTCCTGTGTGATTGCAGGGTTATAGATTAATCTAATAGCTTTATTTGAATTTTGTCCAACTGCCTCAATGCAACCACTCCACTTCCACTCCACAGAGGTGAACAATAATCCATCTGAGAACGCCGATGCCTTTTATATATTACGGCCAACTGCTCGTCAGTGAAGAATTCTCGAACTCTGTACAGGAGTCCCAGTTTTTTAGAGGCATTCTTAGCAATGCTTCTAACATAATGTGTCCAGCTCAGGTTAGTAGTTAATGTTACACCGAGAATGTCAATACTAGGGGAAGTGGGATATTTACATCATTTAAAAATATATGGGAGTCAGTGAGATTCTGTCGGTTAGAAAATTGAATGTACTCGGTATTCTGTGCATTAAAGGAAACTATATTCTATTGTCCCTATTCACTAATTCTAGAAAGGTCCTGGTTCAGAGAAATTGCAGTGTTTATTTTTGAATTTATAAGATCGGGTTGGGTGAAAGAATTGGTAAATGTGAAGGAACTGCACAGTCAGGAAATGTTGAGTCATCTGCGTAGGAATGTATTGGATTACGAGTGGAAGATATGAGATCATTGATATGAATGAGGAACAGAATTGGGGCCAAAACTGATCCCTGGGGAACACCAGCATTTATTGAGTGAAATTGAGAATAAAGGCCATCTACCCATTACACATATTTTTCTGTAATGAAGATAAGAAGAAATTAGTGGAAGTTATGATGCAAGGCCGTAGTGTGACATCTTCGACAATAAGGATTGATGCCAGACTCTATCAAATGCCTTTGATATATCCAGTGCTATTGTATGTGTTTCACCATGATGGTCTGTAGCTTGGTTGATTTGATGCGTAAGAAGGCAAAGAATGTCTGAAGTTGATCGACATCGTCTAAAACCATATTGCCTATCACTGATTAATTTATTATTCTCAAGATGCTTAATTATGTGATTATTTAATATAATTTCAAAGACTTTACCAAGAGTGGAAGTTATAGCTATTGGTCTGTAGTTTGATGGATCTGAAGAGGCACCTTTTTTAGGAACTGGATGGATGTTTGCTTCTCTCCAGGATACTGGGAAGCATGAGGTATGAGTACACATACGGAAAAGTTTTGCCAATACATGAGCGAGCACCAAGGAGCAATTCTTAAGTACTATTGGAGGAATTTCATCTGGACCAAGAGCCTTATCTATTGAGAGATTCTGCAAAATAGTTTTGACATGTATGGTGTGGATCTTAAGTAAGGGAATTTCAGGCGAATTAAAATTAAGTACAGGGACATCTTGATTTATTTCATCTAAGGTTGAGTTGGTGGAGAAAACATCCGCAAGAAGGTTAGCTTTACCTCGTGGGTCACTTACAAGATTGCCAGTCGGAGATTTTAATGGTGGAATGGATGAAACAGTAGTGAAGTTGGATTTGAATGAGTTAAGAGTAGACCAAAATATTTTGTTATCATTTGGATTATTTAGAAGTTTATTTGCCTGCTTGTGGAGAAAGTTTGATTTAGTTAAATTTAATACAATTTTGGCATGATTTCTGATGTTTCTAAAGTAATTAAAGGCTTCATGTGTTTTTTATCTTGTATATGCATTGTAGGCTATTGCTTTTTGTTCAGTTACTCTAGCACAATTATGGTCAAACCATTTAGGTGAATTAGATCTTTTACTGTACTTTTGATGAGGAATAAAAGTTTCCATTCCAATTGTTATAAAATCTTGTATGTGGCTCAAGGTGGAGTGTGCATCACTAGAAACAAAAAGAGGTCCAGGGAATATCAATAAAAACATCTTGAAAGACCCTCCCAGTCTGCCCTATCGTAATGCTATTTAGTCACCAAAACAGGTTCAGAGTGGGAAGGTGTGGTAGGTGATAGACAGGTGGCCTGCATCAGACAGTGATCAGAAGATCCAAGCGGGGACCTCACTGTTACATCATAATTTTCGGAATTGGTTGTTAAAAATAAGTCCAGTAGGTGGGAATTATGATTAGGATTATCTGGTACACGGGTGGGTTGGTTGACTAGTTGAGGGAGATTAAATGAGTCTGCAAATAGCTCACATTCAAGACCAGCATCATCAGTCCTGGCTGAATGAGTGAGCCATTCAACATTATGGACATTAAAATCACCCAACACAGTGATTTCAGAAGAAGCATTTAAGTTGAGGACACTGAGTTGAGAGGACAGAGAATCAAAAAGACTTTGCTCTGGAGGAGTATTTGGGGAACGGTAGATGCAACATATGTATTTAAATTTACCAGCAGAAATTAATTCGTATATAGAATAATCAAAAGAGGGACAATTGAAACTAGTAACCTCCTCCAGGGCAATTTCAGATTTTGCGAAGCAACATACACCTCCTTTAGGTCTGAAATTTTGGAGCAGTTGATAACCTGGAAAATTAAATCTAGATGTGTCAGATGTGGATGTTACTCGAGTCTCTGTCAAAAAAAGGAGAGTAGGGGATTCTGCTTGAAGAAATTGGTGTACAGAATTGATGTTAGAGTGAAGTCCCCTTACATTGATAAAGAAAAAGCTGCACCGACTAGCAGCTTTGGGACTTTGCAATGCTGTTGACACAGTCGCATGATGACGACCGGGAGGGTCCTGTGTCGATGACCCAACCCTGCCGGGGGTGGATATCCGAGGGACCACCAGGTTTGCTCTTAACAATTGTACTGCCATGATTTATTAGGTAAAGATATGTATGTGTTGCATGTATGATATGTAGTGGGAAGAGTAGTGTTTTTTGGATAGAGGATAGTGATGTATGGCAATGTCGTGAAGTTGGATGTGTATGTTATATACAGAGGGTTTTCCTGATACCCCTGATGTGTGAGGCAGAAAGATATGTATCCAGCTACCAAGGCCTTGGAGAGAAAATGGAATTCAGGCTATTCCCTGAGTCTCCCGAAACCTTGGCGGTAGTACTTCCCTGGGCGGGGCTGCCTACCCCTACTACTCTTGACATTGATTGCTTCCGCGGGGACCTCCACCCCTTCTGCTTCTTGCTTTCCCTCTGAATTTGCTTTCCCTCTGGATTTGCTCTCTCTCTCTCTCTCTCTCTCTCTACGAGGACAGGTCGAAGAGTTCTGCGACAGAGTCCCAAATCAACGAAAAAGATTTTGCATCCCAGGAGCTGGACTGGACGACATTGTGGAAGCCTTCGAAGATACCACAAAGGATGCAAATGAAAATACCCTTTTTGTCATCCATGCTGGTTCAAATGACGTCATGCGCACCAGATCCGAAGAGTTGATGGAGAAATATCACAAGATGATCCAGCACTACAAAAACAAGTCAAGGAATATCATCATCTCAGGCATTCTCCCCAAGATAGACGCACCTGACAAATTCTACGACAAGGCCTTCAGCACAAATAGCCGACTAAAATATTTGTGTCTGAGGGAAGAAGTTGAATTCATCAACCTCTGGGACAACTTCTACAACCAGCCTACTCTGTTCCGCAAGGATGGCACTCATCTAAACCCTGTGGGTTCAGCACGCATGGGTCGTCTCCTACACGAAGCAGTCCGCAGCCATGGATCAAAAAACGCCATCCGAGAAGAAGCAGCAGTGACATAAATCATCCAACGCCAAGAAAAAAACAGAGGCAACCGAGGACCACCAGCGATAAGGACCGGAGACAGCGAGGACCGAGGACAGCCATGAACATAAATGTAGATCCGACAAGAACCAAAAATATTATTAAAGAGCGTTCCGTGAGTTCTAAAATAACAAATTTAAAGGTTTTCTATGCAAACGCTCGTAGCATACGCAATAAATTTTCAGATTTAGAGGAGCTAGTGTTTACAGAAAATTATGATGTGATTGGCATAACAGAATCTTGGCTCAATACAGAAGATAGAGACTTTTTAGCAGAGTATTCACTTCCCGGTTATGTAATGTTTGAGAAAAGCCGAATAAATCGAAATGGAGATGGCGTTTTACTTTATATCAAAGAAAGTCTTAACCCTACCCTCATGTCAAAACCTCAAATTGTGAACGTCGACGCATCTTTTGTGCTAATAAAGAATAATAAAGGTACCAAAATAATACTTGCATTAATATACAGACCTCCAGCTCAATCAGTGCAAACTGACCGAGAATTTACGAACAAATTGCAGATGTAAGTAACTCACAAGATACCGTAATTTTTGGTGACTTTAATTTACCTGTGACCAAGTGGGGCGATACTCTTACTTCACACTCCGGACATGACTTGTATACGAACTTGCAAGAGAGTTCGCTTTATCAATTTGTTGGAACGCCGACCCGTGGTAATAACGTTCTTGACATTGTACTTGCAACAAAAGAAGAATTAATAGAGAATTTGAATGTTGGTGATGAATTCAGTAACAGCGACCATCATACGATAACTTTCACTTTAAAGTTTACTAGTAACGAACCAAATAGTATCATCGAAAAAGTCCCTAATTTCAAGAAAGCAAACTTCCATAAACTTAGAGCTATGTTTAAAGAAACTGACTGGAGCTTTTTAATTCACAATAACGACATAAATACATCTTGGAAGTTATTCGAAGCCACTTACCTAAAAGCAGTGCAAGACTGCATACCATCGAAAATACGGCGTCCAGGCCATAATAATAAGCCCAAATGGTGGAATAAAGATATTTCAAACTGCCTGCTTGCTAAAAAATTTGCTAATGATAGATTAAAATCCTCACAAAATGACGAAGAACGGGTGAAATTTGTAGAGCTACGACGCAAAGCCAAAAAGTTAATTAAGCAAAGTAAAAAGACCTTAGAGTTACATATTGCGAATCAAAGTAAAACAAACCCGAAAGAATTCTATAGTTATATCAGAAAGAAAAAAGTAGTTACTTCAACTGTTGGACCGTTAGTCAATGAAAATGGAGAATACACCAAAGACGAAGAACAAATGAGTAATGCCCTCAATACCTTCTTTGCATCAGTTTTTACAACAGAAGACCTCAGTGATATCCCTACACCATCGCCGATTCAGATTGATAATTCAGATGTTTTAAGCAATATCACCGTTACAGAGAGAGAAGTATTGAATTGTTTAGATAAACTCAAGGTAAATAAAACGCCTGGACCTGATACAATCTCGCCTAGAGTTCTAAAGGAAGCTAAGGATGAGCTCTCTAAACCACTGACATTACTATTCAATAAATCCTTGCAGTCTGGAACTATGCCCGATCAGTGGAAGCTAGCCAACGTAACACCGATATTCAAAAAAGGCAGCAAATCCCTATCCAGTAACTATCGTCCAATTAGCTTAACCTCAGTTGTATGTAAAATGCTAGAAACGGTCATACGAGACAGACTCGTAAATCACTTAGAGGAAAATAACATACTTAAAGATACTCAACATGGCTTTCGTAAAAAACGTTCCTGTTTAACAAACCTCTTAGACTTCTTCCACGATATCCTCAACCTCTACGATGAGAGTAAAGCTGTAGATATTATATACCTTGATTTTCAAAAGGCCTTTGACAAAGTTCCCCACAAACGTTTACAGCTAAAACTAAAAGCGCATGGAATACAAGACGGTGTGTTGAAATGGATAGAAAATTGGCTCAGCGACAGAAAGCAAAGAGTAGTCATAAACGGTAAGGCATCAAAATGGACCAATGTAAGTAGCGGGGTACCCCAGGGATCGGTACTAGGACCAATTCTCTTTCTAATTTACATCAACGACATAGATGAGGGTCTCACCTGTACAATCTCAAAATTTGCTGACGATACAAAAATTGCAAATAGCGTACTCTCAAAAGAACAAGTTGACGATATGCAACACAATCTAGATAAATTGTCATGTTGGGCCCAAATTTGGCAAATGAGTTTCAATGCGGATAAATGTAAAGTACTACATATCGGATACCTAAATGAGAAAGCAAACTATTCGATGAATGGCACTCAGCTTAAGAATGTAAACAGAGAAACCGATCTGGGAGTAACAATATCGAGTAACCTAAAACCGAGTCAACAATGTTCAGAAGTTGTTAAGAAGACAAACAAAATAATTGGCTTTATAGGCAGGTCATTTGAGCATAAATCCAAAGAAGTTATCCTAACCCTTTACAATTCCTTAGTCCGCCCTCTTCTGGAATACTGCTTCAATCCTGGTGCCCTTATTACCAAAAAGATATAAACAAGCTAGAACGAGTTCAACGTAGAGTTACCAAAATGATACCTAGCCTAAAGAACAAACCATACGAAGAGCGTCTTAGAGAATTAAATCTATTTCCTTTAACCCAGCGCAGATTAAGAGGCGACTTAATTCAAGTGTTCAAAATCATCAAAGGCATCGACAATATGAACTGTAGTAAGTACTTCACTATCGACCAATCTAATTACACGCGGGGAAACGGTTGCAAAATTATTGGTAAATCTTTTAACTCGCACGAATCTAAGAATTTCTTCTTCAATCGAGTTGTCAACTTGTGGAATGGGCTTCCCCGAAACGTTATAGACTGCATCACCGTTGATTCATTTAAACTCCGCCTAGAAAAATATCTCGCATCAAACCCGCGACTGACTGCGTTTGTAAATGAATAACTTTATTTTATCCCCCCCTCAGTTACTAACCCCTCTGTCCCCTACTAACTTCCTAATCCTGCCACGGACATTAGTTCCAGGGCAGTAATTCCCTTTCCAATGTTCCCTTACCCACTCTAAACCACTGTTTGGACACTTGATCCTCAGTGTTTTGGAGGACAAGCAACCTAGAAGGGTCACTAGATCTGTTGTTGCTTGATTTCCTTTGTACTCTCTCTCTCTCTCTCTCTCTCTCTCTCTCTCTCTCTCTCTCTCTCTCTCTCTCTCTCTCCTCTCTCTCTCTCTCTCTCTCTCTCTCTCTCTCTCGACCTAGGGGTACTAATATCTGAAAACCTAAAAACTTCCGACCAATGTATAGCAGCTGCAAATAAGGCAAACATAGCATTGGGCTTTATTAAACGAAAATTTACATATAAACATGAAAACGTAATAGTGCCACTGTTCAAAAGTATGGTGAGGCCCCACCTTGAATATGGTGTGCAGTTCTGGTCACCTTATCTGATCAAGGACATTGTAAGACTCGAGTCAGTACAGCGTAGAGCGACGAAGATGATACCCTCATTAAGAAATAAACCATATGAATAAAGACTTAAACGATTGAACCTGTTCTCATTAAAAAAGAGGAGGTTGAGGGGTCAGCTTATTGAGTGCTTTAAGATACTAAAAGGTTTCGACAAAGTCGATGTAAATGCACTATTCACATTAAACAATACTAATCAAACTCGCGGAAATGGAATGAAATTAAAAACCAAAAAGGCAAACCTAGATGTCACAAAGAGTTTCTTCACCTACAGTGTGGCGACAGAGTGGAATAAACTACCAGCGAGAGTGGTGGAGAGCGACACAATAAACGCCTTCAAGGGAAGGCTTGACCTCTATCTGCAGAGGGCTGGGGTGATATGAATGGAAAAAAAAAAAAAAAAAAAAAAAAAAAAAAAATGTATATGTATGTGTGTGCACTGTACAGTATGTATATATATACTGTATATATATGTGTGTATGTATGTATGTGTATATGTATGTGTATATATATGTATATATATATGTATATGTATGTATGTGTATGTGTGTATGTGTATATATGCATATATGCATATTATAGTTTGAAAGGCCAGACTGCCTAGTAAGGACCTTGAGGTCTGTGTGGTCTGTGTATCTATGTAGCTCTATGTAGCTCTCTCTCTCTCTCTCTCTCTCTCTCTCTCTGCACTTCTTCCCCTATCTCTATAGACTCTTTTCTTGCTGGTGTTACATTGTCGCTTTCTCGTTGCTTCTCCCGTTGCATATATGTTTGAACTCGAATTCCAACAATAATAAGCTTTACTTATTGGTTTTCTTCACCGGTAAAAAATGTATGTGCATAAATGACCAATTAGTGTGCTGAATATTCAACGTAGTGTTCTGTTTGGCACATTTACGAATTTCAGCAATACAGTATAGGCATCGTGTTGTCTGTTGTTACTTTCCGTAAAGCTGTATACTTGATGTGCACTTTCAGTTGCTGAATATTGCTTGCTTGCATGATGTGTGAAATCATCGGGATCGAGGTGTACGAATGTCTGCCAGAGTAAATACTATCTGCATTGGTGTAAGGTGTATAACAGGTACACTTCGTATATGGTTGCTTTAGTTTACTGCATCTGTTTATGTTTGTCAGTAGGTGATAAAACAACAGATAAAGCTTTATTAGCAGAGTATGGAGAAGTCTGTCTCACGAGGTTGAAGTGTAAGATGCCATTTTTTTTAAAGCTAGTAACGGTACGTGGGTATGTCAAAAATAGTATTCACCATAAATATTATGTTATCATATATTGAATAATTTAATTGCTAAATACCTTGCCAATAGCATCGCACACACACACACATTTATGCAATACTCATATGCATATAAAATGTAGATATACACGTATTGATATAAATAATTAAACGTAATGAAGCCATGCAACACTTATCTTCCGATCTAACTACTATTTCCAATTGGGGCAGAGAAAACCTAGTTGCCTTTAATGCTTCCAAAACCCAATTTATTCATCTTACTACCCGTCCGGAACTCCCAGAGGACTATCCCTTACACTTCAACAATACAAAAATCAATCCTTCATCTTCTCTCAATATTCTCGGTGTATCTTTTTCTTCTGCACTCATTTGGATGGACCTTATTACCAGTCTTGCTAAGGCCTCCCAGAAGCTGGGTGTGCTTAACCGCCTCAAGGGGTTCTTTACCCCTGTACAGGGGCACAGTGCGTCCTTGTATTGAGTATTGTTCACATGTGCCAGGAGGATCCTCTCACACCAAACTCCTAGACAAAGTAGAAAGGAAAGCCTTTTGTATCATTAATTCCCGTCCACTTGCCAACTCTCTGCAATCTCTCTCTCTTCGCTGCAATGTTGCATCTCTCTCGCTATTCTATCGCTACTACAATAATCAATGTTGCTCAGAGCTTTCCCAATGTATACTACCTCCTCTATGTAGGGTACATAGTACCCGACTTGCAACACAATCCCACCCCTAGTCTGTGCAACTCTCCAACCCAAGAGTGAGACATTATTCTCAATCTTTCTTCTATTCAACTGCTGAGCTCTGGAACTCTCTCCCAGAATCAGTTTCCCTCTTCCTATGACTTAAATTTCTTCAAATTCCGTGTGTCCAGTCATTTTGGCTCGAACGTCCATTGATTTTGCCTTTGTCTCTCTTTCGACTCTGGGGGAGGCACTCGATACTGGTAGTTTTGCCTTTTGTCTCCCTCACTTACATAGAAAAAAAATATATGCATGCATAATATAATGTATAAATACATACACTGTATATAGTCAACAAATTCCCGTGAACAAACCACACACACACCCACACCCACACCCACACCCACACACACACACACACCTACCTTCTGGTGTGTTGTGGCCGCCTCAATAATTCCTTACTATCGTTTTAAACTCTCATTTTGTCCTAAACTATTTTTCCCTCCCTCCATTAGCAGTGATTGCCCTTACCTCCTCCACCACCACATACTCTCACTCACTTACTTACACTCACTCTCTCTCCCTCTCATACACAACCACACTCTCCTCCTCCTGTTACTTTCACTTTCTCTCACTGTGCTTCATAGTATTATTTGTCTTACTCACTCTATTAATTCCACGAATTTCTTTGTTAATATCCGACTAACTTTCACTCACACTCACTCTCACTCTATCATATTGCGAACAATGAACTAATTCTTCCTTATTTCTATCTATCTATATGCTCAGGCCCAATCCCCATTTTGGGGGTAGCCGACTCAAGACAGAGCAAGAACAGGGAAAACACAAAAACAACATAAAACAAAAAATAAACACAGATAAAAAACACAAACTCTCACACATCCAGGTCACCCAGGAGAAGACCCAGAGACCAGGGTTACCTAGGTCGCTCCAGCACTCCCCCGGCCCCTGACCACCCGGAGAGGTTCCGATCTCGGCAGGCAGACATGCAGCGGAGCCAAAGCCACAAGCCCTCCCACCACACTTCCAGGCGCACCCTTCATATTAATCGTCTCCCCGGGCCAGGAGCCTGATGGACTATTATCTAGTCCAACTTGCGCCCGACCCCTTATTCCAAATGACCACGTGTTCACTCAAGTATTCACAAGCATTCTCCATTCACTCCTGTCCACCACCACTTCCCCTGCCTGATCTATAGTCATTCCTCTATCATTCAAAGCCTTTCTTACACAGTCTCTCCATCTCAATGGGGGTCTTCCTGCCCTTCTATCTCCCCTTGTACCTGACTCACATATTCTCTTGTAAGCCTTTCATCTCCCATTCGTTCAACATGACCATACCAGCTCAGCACCCTTCTGTCCACTCTGGCTGACAAATGTTCCTGCTGCCCCACTCTCCTACGTATCTCTTCATTCCTCAATCTGTCTCTACGAGTAACTCCACACATACTCCTCAAGCAGCTCATCTCCATCACATCCAGCCCTCTTTTCTCCTTTTTCTTCAGAGCCCATGTCTCAGCCCCATACATCACTGTTGGCACAACAATTCCTTGATACAGTGCACTTTTTACTTTCACTCCGAGATTTCTCGTCTTCCACATACTTCCCATTGCTCCGAAAACCTTCCTTCCTTCACACACTCTCTGTTTTACCTCCACTTCCATACCTCCACTCCTGCTTATTGTTCCTCCTAGATATTTAAAACACTCTACTTGTTCCAATATTTCCCCATCCAGTCTCACATCTAGATTCACCCTATGCTCTCCCCTATTACACACCATTACTTTACTTTTATTGACGTTCACCTTCAGTTTCCTCCTTCCACAAACCACACCAAACTCTTTGACTACCCGCTGCAGTTTCTCATCAGAATCCGCCACCAATGCTGTGTCATCAGCGAACAGCAACTGATTCAACTCCCAATCTCTACCATTCTTTCCTACTAAACCCAATCCTCTTCCCATAGTTCTCCTTTTCACCTCCCTCACCACACCATCCATAAACATATTAAACAGCCATGGTGACATTACACAACCCTGTCGCAAACCTACCTTTACCTCAAACCATTCACTCAACTCACCATTTCCTACTCTCACACATGCTCTGCTCCCTTCATAAAAACTCTTAACTGCTTCTAACAAATTTCCTCCTATTTCATAAATCCTTAACACCTTCCACATTGCTTCACGGTCCACACGATCATACGCTTTTTCCAAGTCCATAAAAGCCCAAAATATCTCCTTATGCTTCTCTAAATACTTCTCGCATAACTGTCTTACTGCAAACATCTGATCCACGCACCCTCTTCCCCTCCTAAAACCGCACTGTTCTTCTCCTATTGCAACTTCTGTACACTTTATTATCCTCTCTATCAACACCCTGCCATACAGCTTTCCAACCACTGACAATAAACTAATACCTCTATAACTTGAAACACTCCTGCCGATCTCCCTTCCCCTTGTACAACGGCACAATACATGCACTCTTCCAGTCTATTGGTACCATTGACACAGCAAAGCACACATTGAAAAGTCTCACCAACCAATCTATTATCACATCTCCACCCTTCTTTATACACTCCACAGCAATACCATCCAAACCTTCTGCTTGTCCCGCTCTCATTTGTTTCACTGCTTCTTTCACCTCATTTTCCTCAATCCTTTCATTCATTCCCTGCCACCTGGGTGGCCTGGGTAACCTATCTCCATCCACCTCTGCTTCAATCACTGCTTCTCTTCCATCTCTTGTATTTAACAAAGATTCAAAATACTTGGCATATCTTTTCCTCACTTCAACTGGTTCCACTAGTAATTCTCCATTTTCATCTTTCACTGACTCTTCCCTCTTTTGTCCTCCTTTCCTTACTTTATTTACCTCCTTCCAGAACATCTTCTTTCGTTCTTCAAAATTCTCACTCAGCCTTTGGCCCCACCTTTCGTTTGCATCTTTTTTCGCTTCTCTAATTTTCCGTTTTGCCTCTCTCCTTTTCTCCTTGTACCTCTCCCATACCTCAACACTACCATCCTGTAAAACCCTCTCAAAACACTGTCTCTTCTCCTCAACTGCCTTTCTCACCGTATCATTCCACCACTCGCTTCCCTTCCTGATACCTCTGCCTCCTACTTTCCTTTTGCCGCATACTACCTCTGCACTTGCTTTCACTCCTTCCTTAAACTGTTGCCATTCAACCTCTACTTCTCTCTCTTCCATCTCTCTCACTTCCATCCACTTTTCATTTAGTCTTTCCTTGTACTCCCTCTCTTTTTCACTCTTCTCTAACTCACTAACTTTTATTACCTCTCTTACTTCACGCTTGTCTCTTATTCTCCTGTTACTCTTAACTCTTAGCTTTCCCTCCACCAGGTAATGATCTGACATACCCTCCGCCTCACCTCTCATCACATTCACATCCAGCAGTCTACACAATCTTTCCCTTGTCACCAGCACATAATCCATCAATGCCCTCTCTACAATCTCTCCCCTCACAAGTCTATGCCAGGTGTACTTGTGTATATGCCTTTTTTTGAAGAACGTATTACCTACACTCAATCTACACTCTTCACATACATTTTTCAGTCTTTCTCCACTCTCGTTTACACCATCCACACCAAAACTACCGATGACTCCCTCAACAGGCTCATTTCCTACCCTAGCATTTAGGTCCCCTAAAACTATAACATTTTCATTTTCATCAAACCCTTGTAGATAATCTCTCAAATCCTCCCAGAAACCCTCTACCTCGTCTAACTCTCTTTCACTTCCTGGTCCATACGCACTTACAAAAACCCACCTTTTACCCTTAAACCGCATTCTCACCCACATTAGCCTTGATGACACCTCTTTCCACTCTTTTGTAAACTCTCTCAACTCCTCCTTCACAATAATAGCCACTCCTTCTTTCCCCCTGACTCCCTCGTCTACTCCAGACTTTCTACCTATCACGTTTCCAAAATCCACTTCTCCCTCTCCTTTCATCTTTGTTTCATTCAGTGCAAGGACATCATACATCCTTCTTTCTAATAACCTTCCAATATCCTCTCGCTTCTCATTCGTACTACATCCACGCACATTCAAAGCTCCTATTCTTAGGGTCCGGGACCACGAACGCGTTCCCTCGCCCCTATCTTATTTCTGTTCCAACTTTTTTGTCTTCCTCTTTCTCTCCTTCTTGTATAGCCTACTCAATTTGTCTCCTCCTGTTTCCTTATTTAATAATGTCAGTCATTTACTCTCTTCACTGCTTCGGTTGTCTCCCATATTCTCCTATTTCTCTTTACAACTGTGCATATATCTGATTCATATGAACGATTTAAAATAACGAAGTTGTTTAATCAGAGTGACAATATTAATGTACAAGAATTCTTTATCCGATAGGGACACACATTTTGTCAATTTATCTTACATGTACAGTATTCATATTGCCTAGCTTTCTACAATTATTATTATTACCTAAATGTATATCTCCCAATTTAACTTTCTTCCCTTCTACTTCAAGACAGCTCATTTATGTTTTACTCTTCTTTATATTGTACTCATTGTAACAGATGTCTTTCCACTTCCTTCCCTACATCCCTCACAACCCCTTCCTTCTCTTGCTCATCTTCCTCTTCCATTTACGTCACCCCTTCCTCTTCCCGTTCTCTCTCCTCGCCATCCTTCTATGTTCTCCTTTCCTCTCTGATCTTCATCCTCCATTAACGCCATCCCTTCCTCTTCTTCTTCTTCCATTTCCTACACTTACGTCATCCTCTCCTCGCCTTTCATTTACGTTTTCATATTCCTCTTTCTTCTTCTCCCTCCTTGTTCTATTTCTACTTCTCCTCCTCCCCTTTCCTTTCATTCACTCTCTTCCTGTACTATTTTTATTTTTATTTCGCCTGCTCCTCCTCCTCCTCCTCCTCCTCTCTCCTCCACTCCCTGGTGTGGAGTAAGAGGTTAGGATTCTCCGAAGACCGTCTTCTTTACCCTCCAGGTCTTCATTACTCTTTCTGTTTCTCCTCCCCTTCTTCCTCTTCAAATAGTTCATCTAGCTCTTCTTCTTATTATTTTTTCCCTTCCCCCTTCTCTTCATCTTATGCTGTCACCTCTTCAAATTCCTCTGTCTTCCCCTCCCTCTCCTTTTATTCTTCCGCTTCTTTTTCAAATCCCTTCGGTTTATACTTTTGTCTATGTTTTACTTCTTCTTTCTAGTGTTCTATTTCCTTACCTTCCTTCCTTAGATAGACATGATAAACATGGAAGAGAAATAGAATCTAACCGATATAAGATATAAACACACAATTGGTGTACATTTGTGCTAAAATAAAATATTACTTATAAATGTAGATTTAAGAAATAAAACACAAAAAACTAAACAAAACTCGTAAATCATGTAAAGGAAACATGAACAATATATGGAGTAAAGATTCAGGCACGAAAACACTTTGCTATATGTAGATAAAGTAAACACAAATGTGAACAATGAAATGAGAGAAACTATAGCAAAAATTAATATATACGCTACAAATCGCGACGAAAATACAGTCACAGATTTGATGAGAAAAATGTTCGGATGTGCAAATGGAGAATGAAAGGGAATTACATGGGGCTGGTGAACAAAAGCTGAGGGATTGAGGAAACAAGAGGGACAACAGTCGTCACATGTGGGGAGGGAGAGAGAGAGAGATTGGAATAGCAAGAAGCTATAGCACCCTGAGGACCATGTGGCTCGTAGGGGGGTGGGGGGGGGGGCTGTGTGATATGTGAGGGGGACGGTGCCCCCTGCTCTAGAATATTAGCACATCGCACTACCGCTAGATATACTGGTCTGGCTAAACGAAACAGGGGTACTGGGGTGGTGAGGTAGACTGTGTACTAGGTCAGGTACAGAGGTAGACAGTGTACTGGGTCAGGTAGGGAGGTATAATGTGTACTGGGTCAGGTGGAGAGGTAGAATGTGTACTGGGTCAGGTAGAGAGGTAGAATCTGTACTGGGACTTCTAGAGAGGTAGACTGTGTACTGGATCAGGTAGAGAGGTAGAATGTGTACTGTGTCAGGTAGACTGTGTACTGGGTCAGGTAGGTAAACTGTGTACTGGGTGAGACAGGGAGGTACACTGTGCACGGGGTGAGACAGGGAGGTACACTGTGCACGGGGTGATACAGGACGGTAGACTGTGTACTGGGTGGGACAGGGAGGTAGAATGTGTAATGGGTGAGACAGGGAGGTAGAATGTGTACTGGGTGAGACAGGAAGGTAAAATGTGTACTGGGTGGGACAGGAAGGTAGAATGTGTACTGGGTGAGACAGGAAGGTAGAATGTGTACTGGGTGGGACAGGGAGGTCGACTGTGTACTGGGTGAGACGGGAAGGTAGAATGTGTACATGGTGGGACAGGGAGGTAGAATATGTAGTGGGTGAGACAGGGAGGTAGACTGTGTACTGGGTGAGACAGGGAGATATACATTGTAGTGGGTGAGACAGGGAGGTAGACTGTGTACTGGGTGAGACAGGGAGATATACTTTGTAGTGGGTGAGACAGGGAGGTAGACTGTGTACTGGGTGAGACAGGGAGGTAGACTGTGTGCTGGGTGAGACAGGGAGGTAGACTGTGTACTGGGTGAGACAGGGAGGTAGACTGTGTATTAGGTGAGACAGAGAGGTAGACTGTGTACTGGGTGGGACAGGGAGGTATAATGTGTACTGGGTGAGACAGAGAGGTAGACTGTGTACTGGGTCAGGTAGGTAGACCGTGTACTGGGTAAGACTGGGAGGTGTACTGGGTGATACAGTGAGGTAGACTGTGCACTGGGTGAGACAAGGAGGTAGACTGTGTACTGGGTGATACAGGGAGGTAAACTGTGTACTGGGTCAGGTAGGTAGACTGTGTACTGGGTAAGACCGGGTGGTGTACGGGGTGGGACATGGAGGTAAACTGCGTACTGGGTGAGACAGGGAGGTAGACGGTGTACTGGCTGAGACAGGGAGGTAGACTGTGTACGGGGTGAGACAGGGTGGTAGACTGTGTACTGAGTGAGACCGGGAGGTAAACTGTGTACTGGGTGATACAGGGAGGTAGAGTGTGTACTGGGTGAGTCAGGGAGGTAGACTGTGTACTGGGTGAGACAGGGAGGTAGACGGTGTACTGGGACAGGTAAGTAGACTGTGTACTGGGTGAGACAGGGAGGTACACTGTGTACTGGGTGAGACAGGGAGGTACACTGTGTACTGGGTGAGACAGGGAGGTAAACCGTATACTGGGTGAGTCAGGAAGGTGGATTGTGTACCGGGTGAGACAAGAAGGTGGACTGTATTCCTGGTGAGACAGGGAGGTAGACTGTGTACTGGGTGAGACAGGAAGGAAGACTGTGTACCGGGTGAGACAGGGAGGTAGACTGTGTACCGGGTGAGACAGGGAGATAGAGTGTGTACTGGGTGAGACAGGGTGGTAGACTGTGTACTGGGTGAGACAGGAAGGAAGACTGTGTACCGGGTGAGACAGGGAGATAGAGTGTGTACTGGGTGAGACAGGGTGGTAGAATGTGTACCGGGTGAGACAGGGAGGTAGACTGTATACTGTGCAAGACAGGAAGGTAGACTGTGTACGGGGTGAGACAGGAAGGTAGACTGTGTACTGGGTGAGACAGGAATATAGACTGTGCACTGGATGAGACAGGGAGGTAGACTGTGTACGGGGTGAGACAGGAAGGTAGACTGTGTACTGGGTAAGACAGGAAGGTAGACTGTGTACTGGGTGAGACAAGGAGGTAGACTTTGTACTGGGTGAGACAGGAAGGTAGACTGTGTACCGGGTGAGACAGGGAGGTAGACTGTGTACTGGGAGAGACAGGGAGCTAGACTGTGTACTGGGTAAGACAGGAAGGTAGACTGTTTACTGGGTGAGACAGGGAGGTAGACTGTGTACTGGGTAAGACAGGGAGGTAGACTGTATTCCTAGTGAGACAAGGAGGTAGACTGTATTCCTGGTGGGACAAGGAGGTAGACTGTGTACTGGGTGAGACAGGGAGGTATACTGTGTACTGGGTGAGACTGGGAGGTAGACTGTGTACTGGGTGAGACAGGGAGGTAGACTGTATACTGGGTGATACAGGAAGGTAGACTGTGTACTGGGTGAGACAGGAAGGTAGACTGTGTACTGGGTGAGACAGGAAGGTAGACTGTGTACAAATGAGTACAAAGGAAATCAAGCAACAACAGATCTAGTGACCCTTCTAGGTTGCTTGTCCTCCAAAACACTGAGGATCAAGTGTCCAAACAGTGGTTTAGAGTGGGTAAGGGAACATTGGAAAGGGAACTACTGCCCTGCCACTAACGTGGCAGGACTAGGAAGTTAGTAGGGGACATATGGGTTAGTAACTGAGGGGAGGATAAAGTTATTCACTATGTCGTTGATGTAAATTAGAAAGAGAATTGGTCCTAGTACTGGGTGAGACAGGAAGGCAGACTGTATACTGGGTGAGACAGGAAGGTAGACTGTGTACTGGGTGAGACAGGAAGGTAGACTGTGTACTGGGAGAGACAGGAAACCAATATAGACTTATCTAACCATTCCTAGATTATGTCAAAAGTGCAGTAAAGACAAAGAGGACAAAACATTATAACAAGTTAAGGGGGAATTTTCATTTGAGGGTTTTTTTCTGAAACCCCTTCACCCTCAGTTTAGCCCCATTAGTTTTGAAATTTATGACATTCATCACATTAGTTAAGTGGTTTTTAGACCTTTCGCCCCATTTCTGTCAATTTTAAGACCTTTTGTGGCATTTAGGTGTTGATTATTTTCCTGGCGAGCGAGAGGGAGCCTGTAATTTAGGAGGAACCCGCCTTTGGTCGGGAAATTTTTCTACCGAAAGACGTACAAATTTATCTTGGGGGTATTTTATTAATTTTGATGGAAGTCTAGGGAGCAAACTGAAAATCTCCCCTTAAAGTTAAAATAATGAAGACAAACAGATACAAAAAGTAGAGAGGGTACTGGAGAAGGCAGGCAGGGAGGAAGGGATACTTCAGTAGCGACAAGTATTTATCTGCACCTCGATATAGTTCTTCTCGTATCAAGTAAACGATGGACATAACTAATGAAGAACTACTCTGATATTAGTAGCAAAAGGCCTCTCAGTACTTACTATTTCAGTGTTACGAGTTCATATTTTTCTAGCTGGCTAAACCCGTTTCTGAAACAAAGAAAACATATTAATTAGGGACTTTGTACTAATTGAAATACTACAGTTTAACATACCAAAATTATATATAATTATACTGCATTTTCCTTAACATATGCGCAGGAACAATATTCAGATTACAGTATCCATAATACATTAAGCATACAACTCTCTCATTAATTTTGTTAGGTTTTATCTGCAGTCCCTAACTAGCCTTCTCCTTATTACTGACCACATATGAATATAGGATGCATGTAGTTTTATATTATATACATATAGTTTCATATTATATTATAAGCCCATTCTCGTAAATACAAATCTATACGCTCTAAGCTCACACAGAACACTATGCCAACCCTCTATCCACTATTACGTTGATATTAATCTGGAATTCATGAGTCATCGCTCTTTACTAACTTGTTGTAGCAAATTATTCTCAACCCACCACAAACAGCCATTCCCCCGCCCCCCCTCCCCCCACACCCACTTTTATGTGTTCCCCCTCCTCAGCTAATAACCCCACCCCGACTGTGACATTAATCAGAGCACCTTGTGACGGCATCCCAGGCCAGATTAATCGCCCCCAGACGTGCGTGTGTGGGTCGAGAAAGAGATAAGTTGCGGATGGAGGGGCAGGGGAGATAAGAGATTATGAGATAATATAAGGGGGAGATATGAGTATGTTAAGAGACTGTGGGATGGTTAGAGTGGGGTTTTGGAAGTCACAGGAATAAAATACGTATGAGAAGGTAGGGACAGTGTGGAGACAGGGGTGACATGAGAAGGGGAAAGAATGAAAATACGAGGAATGGTTGTTGAAGATCAGATGAACACGTAGAATGGAGAATACATGGAAATGAGAGAGAGTAAGTTAAAATTTGATTAGTTCACATTAGTGTCAATACTTATTTATTATTAGTATTAGCTCTATTAGTTTTGAAATGTTACGATATTCTCCCCATTTGTTTGTTTAATGTTTAACCCTTTCATGGTATTTACCTGTCGATTTATTTCCTGGCGAGCAATAGCGAGCCTGCAATTTAGGAGGTAAATTAATTAGTGATGTCCTTGAGAGAGAAGCCAGTAGGTTATAGTAGGGCCCTGGAGGGCAAATACATGAATACAGAAACTAAGGTGAAAACAGGGGTGGGATATATGCTGGAGAGAAAGGGGGAGATTTGCTGGAGAGAAAGAATGAGATATGCTGGAGAGAAAGGGTGAGATACACTGGAGAGAAAGGGGAAAATATGCTGGAGAGAAAGGGAGAGAAATGCTGGAGAGGAAGGGGCAGAGGGAAAGTGGAAACATATGAGAGTACAGTCATAACCATTACTAAGGTTACACCCATTTCAATCTGTGAACTTGTTAAAGTATCTGGGATATTATAAGGCATTATGCTGGCTCGGTTGGGTTCGATATTGATTCAAATGCATATAACCTTGTTAATGCACATGACTATACATGGACACATTGTTGGCGAGGTGACATATTAAAGGGTCTGTCACACATTCACTATCTGTGCCTGTAACCTTGATAATCCGCCAGAGAGCTGATGCACGTAGGTAGTCCTAGTGATCTGTCTCCAGATTTTCCTAAATATTGATGGTGGGCGTGCCAATTACGATTGCCACAGAAGGCGCTTCTGTGACGTACCTGTGGGGAGGGACGGTACCACTGCATCATACACGCCATCATGCAATGGTATGTGATTGCTGCTCTAACATGTTATGTCAATATTGCCAGAGGTGTCCCTGTGGTGACCATAGGGACGCCTCTGGCAATCTTGACCAACTCAGAGTTCGTCTCTACCTTCCCTGCCTGCCAGCCTCCCCTGCCTACACTACCTTCCTGCCTGATTAACCTGCCTACCTACCCTCCCTATCTATTCCTGACTGCCTCCCCTGCCTACACTACCTATTTATCTGCCTTGTCTGCCTACCATTCCTTCTTACCTATTCTTCCTACCTACTTACCTACCTATCTCCCTGCCTACTCTGCTTGCCTTCCTGCTTCACCTGTCTACCTATCTATCTCACTGCCTTGCCTACCTACCCTTTCTTCCTGCCTACCCTGTCTATTTCTGCCTTCCCCTTCTTGCCTGTATCCCCTTCCTACCTACCGTTCCTTTCTACCAATCCCGCCTGCCAGTCTCCTCTGTCTACCTACCTTTTCTACCTTGTCTACCAATCTCACCCTGTCTATGTTATTTACCTCTCTCCCTACCCTGCAATCCCCCTGCCTAAATGCCTACCTCCTTGTAAATTACTTATCATATATTTATAGAAAATAATTATAGAAGAGGAAATACTCGAACACAGATAGATTAATGAAGGATGAGATGAAGGAGGATATAGACCAACGAATAAAGAAGGAAGGGTAGTGAACAAAAGGGGAGCAATGAAACAAAGTGGTGACTTCTAATTATTGAAGATGACGATATACTGACCCCTTAACCCTTACTGTACCGGCGAAGTGTTTTTCATTTAACTTCAGCTACATTTAGACAATTTTATTTAGCTTAGGAAGGATATATTGTAGATAGAATTATTCATTGAGATTGTATGTAGGCTGTAGCCTTTTTATTACTAGACATCCTTCCTAAGCTGGATAAAATTGTGTAATAGTTGCCAGAATATAATGAAAAGGACGTCATCGGTACTGTAAGGGTTAAGGATTATTACGCGTGTTGACAGTTTATTCTGGCTGTTATTAGACGACTTTATTTAGATTAGGAGGGTTATATAGAAGTAAGAGAGTTAATTTAGATAGTATTTAACATTGTCATGCCCACAGATCCTTTTTAAGTTGTATACAACCGTCTAATGTTAGCATAATAAACTGTCAAACACGTTATGATCCTCAAGGGGCTAATGGACCAAGGAAGAAAACGACTAATAAGAAATGACAAAAGGCAGGGGGCACTAGCATTATACCCCCCTGCCCCCCATTCCAATGCGTTTCCAAGTCACGACCAACTAAGCTGGGGGATTTTGTCAGTGCAGCGGTGGAGACGACAACAGGAATTATAAGTGATTCAGGCCCAGGTGTGTTTATGTTTCAATGTTGGTCAAATAGTAGGAATGTTGGAGGAATTTCGTGCTAGTGTGAGCAAGTAATGAATACGTAGAATCTTAATTGAAAGGAAAACATGGATAATGGAACGTTGTGTACATAAATTACTATCAATACAAAGCGAAATATATTAAGGTGGAGTATTTTGTCCGAAACGTTGATTACTTTGAATGAAAGCGAGATAATGTTTGTGCTATACTATGATTATATGGAACGGTGGAAAAATTATATCCCGTATTATCAACACACATATGAATATTTCACAATAAGTAAAATGTATTTGATGGGAGATCTGTTTGTTGAAAACTCGAACCAATACAATTATATTCATGGTGATTATAAACTACACATAAAACAATTAACAGGAGGATATTGAACGAGTTACAAGGCGACACAATAAAGACATATGGATAAAATACATTTAGTTCAACAGATGTGGAGGTCATAATTTTTGAGATATCGATCACAACATAAATTCGTAATGGACATATATTTGCGGTAACGCATTCCTCTGAAAGAACTGGCGCTTTATAGGAATGTATGTAATAATGGTGGGTCTATAGCTAAGGGATAACATATAATAGTACAGTAAACCTCTCTCTCTCTGTACGGTGGCGCTAATAAGTCATGGCTCAGCTGGCATTTCGTTTGGTTCTCACTCTGCTGTTTTAATATCTGTCAGATGTTGAAAAGGGTGGGTAAGTGTAGGAACATACTTTTACATCTCACTCGAGACGAATAAAATTAAGTTTTGGATATTGCTGATAACAATTATTGATCCAAATATAGTTGGTGCCGAGACATCACGTATTAGCCCGATTGTACACACATACATACATATACATCCTCTTAACATGTTTATTTCACAGTCCAAGTTCCTTATCGATTCGAAATACCTAAATCATTCCCTCTAGATAGGTCATTCAGTTACAATGTGTCTATATAATATGACAACTCTTCTCTCAATGGCCTTTCTTTGTTCAATAGTATAAACTATTTCAAGTAGGGGGCTAGGAATCCTGCTCCCCTTGTATAATCCTCCTACTCGACGAGACAGATAAACTGGCGAGGGAACGCGAAAGTGGTCCAGGACCCTGAAAATAGGAACTTTAAATGTAATTTATGTTCGGTCTCTGTCTCGTGTCGACCACCCCTAGCAATGGGGTATGTGCCTAAGTATATACATACATACATACAAACATACATACAAGTAATTAGTATGTCACTGTAGTGTATTTCAATAATAACAGTTTTAGTTAGTTATTTTTCTCCTTTCATCCATTAAATATCATCATTCTATATAACATCGCATGTAGTTTAATCCTTTTACCTCACTCTTGTAGGCTAGTATAACGTAGTGTTTTATTTTGTTGTACTTCCCCATACTTATCTTTGGTCTACGTTTCTTCTTTCGTTTTTTCTTTTTTCTTTTAACCCCTACAAGCAGGATGGTGAGAGATATTATGGACAGTGAGGAAGCAGTAAGTGAAGCAGGAGGCGATATAACAAGCAGGATGATGAGAGATATTATGGACAGTGAGGAAGCAGTAAGTGAAGCAGGAGGCGATATAACAAGCAGGATGATGAGAGATATTATGGACAGTGAGGAAGCAGTAAACAGTAAGTGGAGCAGGAGGCTATATAACAAGCTGAATGATGAGAGTCATTATGGACAGTGAGGAAGCAGTAAGTGGAGCAGGAGGCTATATAACAAGCAGGATGATGAGATATATTATGGACAGTGAGGAAGCAGTAAGTGAAGCAGGAGGCGATATAACAAGCAGGATGATGAGAGATATTATGGACAGTGAGGAAGCAGTAAGTGAAGCAGGAGGCGATATAACAAGCAGGATGATGAGAGATATTATGGACAGTGAGGAAGCAGTAAGTGGAGCAGGAGGCTATATAACAAGCTAAATGATGAGAGTCATTATGGACAGTGAGGAAGCAGTAAGTGGAGCAGGAGGCGATATAACAAGCAGGATGATGAGAGATATTATGGACAGTGAGGAAGCAGTAAGTGAAGCAGGAGGCGATATAACAAGCAGGATGATGAGAGATATTATGGACAGTGAGGAAGCAGTAAGTGAAGCAGGAGGCGATATAACAAGCAGGATGATGAGATATTATGGACAGTGAGGAAGCAGTAAGTGAAGCAGGAGGCTATATAACAAGCAGGATGATGAGATATATTATGGACAGTGAGGAAGCAGTAAGGAAAGAAGGAGGCGATATCACAAAGAGATTACAAAAGATTACTGGGGTAAGTAGACAGATAGACAGACGAGAAAGAATACTCAGTGGGTAGAAGGTAGAGGGTTGTCCTTCTTGCTATTTTCAGTGAAATGTGTATTACAAGGGAGAAACAACAACATAACATGTCATGGTCACTTCCACATTGTCTATTTAAAAAGCTGAACCGTATATTAGTGTTAGGAGAAAGAGGAGGACAAGG
Source organism: Paralithodes platypus (assembly GCA_032716605.1). Taxonomy (NCBI): domain Eukaryota; kingdom Metazoa; phylum Arthropoda; class Malacostraca; order Decapoda; family Lithodidae; genus Paralithodes; species Paralithodes platypus. The sequence goes on along the minus strand of CM064527.1, from coordinate 33,157,072 downwards.
GTAATCACGAACATATTTAATTTCTTCAACGTTTCGACTTTTTTCTTTAAGTCATCATCAGGATCTCAACAATAAAAGATAACAATATATAAGTATTTCAACCTAAAATTATTTATACATTTACAAAATAAGACACTTAGTATATTTTAGTTTGACACGAAAGGACAACGGAAATATAGGACATTTAAATTGCTCAACACTTATATGAAAAAAGGAACTTCACTTAGGGAATACCAAAATACAAGTAATACAAATTATATACAAAATATATTTCAATACACATAAAAACAAAGCAAAAACAAAAAACAACTAGACTCAGGGAGTATGAGAAACGATGATTATTGTATATGAAGGGGAATGGCTGACACGGTGTTATTTAAGACAGGTGTATGGGCTTTAAAGAGAGATTCAGAATCCTTAGGTTTTCTTTAGTGCAGCTATCAAGAATTTTGAAATGATCTGAAGTGGGAATAATGTTACACACGTTAATGTGATCTCTTACTGAGGATTCTGGAAGGGTGTGAAGCCTCTGATCCGTTCTACTAGAGTGACCCCTTTGCTCGTCAACACGGATTTTGTAAGTGAGTACAGTGCTACCCACATACCCTACCTGGCAGCTAGGGCAAGTAAAACAATACACGACTGACGAGCGCAAGTCACACGGCATACGGTCCTTGAAATGAAAAAAAACATCGAATCTTAAAAGAGTTACAATGAATGAACCTGAATTCTATTTGAGCATAACATTTTGTGAAATTATTCGATAAGGATTCTTGCATCATATTTGATACCTCTGCTAAATACGGGTATCTTTAAATAAATTAATGTTTTAATTACTGTTGGTATTTGAAGCTTTGGCTGATATATATTAACTAAAAACTTACGTACAAGGGAGTCAAACAAACGAACACTGTAGCCATTATTAAAAAATATTTCCTTAGGAATACGATTTCTTGGTGAAAGAATATGAATGAAGAGGTTAATGAATAAGCTCTGTAGAGAAGAGTCTTTACAGCATACATTTTGAAGATGGTGTGGCAATAACTGAACAAAAAAAAATGGTACCTAGGCTTGAAAAAGTTGGCTTTCGAAAAATTGAAAATATGAGTTTACCGTTACATTTTTGGATAATCAAGTCTAAGAAGGGCAATTTCAACCCATTCTCCGTTTCCATGGTAAAAGTGATGTTCTTGTGTTTTTTGTTAAAGAGATCAAAAACAATTGTGGCATGACTTTTCTCTTTGAAAATAACTAGGGGGTTTGCTTTGTTTTTATGTGTAATGAAATCTAATTTTCATATAATTTGTATATTACTTGTATTTTGGTATTCCCTAAGTGAAGTTCCTTTTTTCATATAAGTGTTGAGCAATTTAAATTTCCTATATTTCCGTTGTCCTTTCGTGTCAAACTAAAATATACTAAGTGTCTTATTTTGTAAATGTATAAATAATGTTTAGGTTAAAACAATTATATATTGTTCTCTATTATTGTTTAGATCCTGATGATGACTTAAAGAAAAAAGTCGAAACGTTGACGAAATTTAAAAAAATCGTGATTACTCTGGTCTTCCTCTTTCTCCTAATACTACAAATCCCAAGGAACAAGCCTGTTTCTCAAGTATATTAGTGTACTCTTTGTTTTATTTATTTATTAACCCCTTTTGTACCGGCGATGTCTTTTTAATATTGTTCTAGCTACTATTAGACGATTGTATTCAGCCTAAAAAGTGCCTCCACCAATTAACAGGTTTCAAAAAAATTTACTTAACCCCTTTTATTACCTCAGATCCTTCTAAAACTGCACAAAATCGTCTAAATATAGCTAGAACAAAATAAAAAAGACTTCGCCATATTGTACACATCCAAAATTCTAGTAATTTATCCTTTCACCGATCTGTCTGTTAAACATATATTCCAATTGTTTCTGATTATCTAACTATATATCTATGTACTGTAGCTACCCGTTTATAATAGATGTGCATAATAATAATAACAATATAAACTAAGTTTTACACTAAATAAATAGATTAAATACATTTTCCACATGAATACTCCACCCATATAATAAGTCCAAAACTGCTGTACAAATTCCACCGCTTTCCAAAAAGTAAAAATATAACAGAAAATATATCCCGCCCGCTCCATATATACAGTATATAATATTTACGGTTGTCTGTCTGTCTGTTCTTTATAGGCGGCCGCATTTTTTTAAGCTAGAACGTTCATACTTGGTATGCATAGTAAGGGGGTCCCTAGGCAGGTTTTAGTAAAACAAAATAAAATCCCCAGGGTGAAAGGGACGGAGAAAATGGGCGCGAAATTAGAAAAAGGGCCGTTTGGGGCAGAAGGAGGCCTCCGATCGAAAAGGTGTATGGAACGAAAGTTGTTCACAGCCCCCCAAAATGAGGGTACGGATGAGGTCAGATAAAAAATCGGAGGTCATTTAGCGGCCGAAATCGAGGTCGCCGTTTAACCTGAGAGCTGCTGGGAGACTCTTAAGAGTTCCCCCGGCAGACTGCGGGAAGACTCTTAAGAGCAGAGCTTTTGAACACGTACCAAAACCGCACGTTTATAGCCAGGCGGCTGAAAATTGGTGTGGGTATAGTACTACATGTCAACTCTCGACACCACCCCGCCAAACGCTCTCCCCGCATTCGTGCAAGCACCACCGCGCCAGTAACCAAGCACTAGTCATGGAGCCCACACGTCCCTCACGCTCGCTCCCTGATGACACAACCAGCCCTCCTTCTGGTGGTGTTAGCCGCCGTGGAAGCCAGAGGGTGGCTGCTAAAGACCCTAGCTACCAGTACAAAGGAGTACAAAGGAAATCAAGCAACAACAGATCTAATGACCCTTCTAGGCTGCTTGTCCTCCAAAACACTGAGGATCAAGTATCCAAACAGTGGTTTAGAGTGGGTAAGGGAACATTGGAAAGGGAACTACTGCCCTGGAACTAATGTCCGTGGCAGGACTAGGAAGTTAGTAGGGGACATATGGGTTAGTAACTGAGGGGAGGATAAAATAAAGTTATTAATTTACAAACGCAGTCAGTCGCGGGTTTGATGCGAGATATTTGTCTAGGCGGAGTTTAAATGAATCAACGGTGCTGCAGTCTATAACATCTCGGGGAAGCCCATTCCACAAGTTGACAACTCGATTGAAGAAGAAATTCTTAGATTCGTGTGAGTTAAAAGATTTACCTATAATTTTGCAACCGTTTCCCCGCGTGTAATTAGATTGGTTGATAGTGAAGTACTTACTACAGTTCATATTATCGATGCCTTTGATGTTTTTGAACACTTGAATTAAGTCACCTCTTAATCTGCGCTGGGCTAAAGGAAATAGATTTAATTCTCTAAGACGCTCTTCGTATGGTTTGTTCTTTAGGCTAGGTATCATTTTGGTAACTCTACGTTGAATTCTTTCTAGCAAAGGGCCCCTTAACTTTCTCTTCATAATTGCTGAGGGGCACAGGGCCCTGGGGTGGGTCTTTGGTTTCCCGGGTATTTCTGCACCCTCCTCAGCTCCCTGCCATGGAGTGGCTTCGGTCACCCAGGCTTTATTGTGGTTGGCAGGGAGGGTTCTGTAGGGACGCTCGGTTATGGCCTTGGCCTTGCTCGGGGCCTTGGGGCTGTTCGGCCAGGCAGCTTGGGGAACACCAACAACAACAACAGCTCTTTCTAGCTTGTTTATGTCTTTTTGGTAATAAGGGCACCAGCATTGAACGCAGTATTCCAGAAGAGGGCGGACTAAGGAATTGTAAAGGGTTAGGATAACGTCTTTGGATTTATGCTCAAATGACCTGCCTATAAAGCCAATTATTTTGTTTGCCTTCTTAACAACTTCTGAACTTGTTCACTCGGTTTTAGGTTACTCGATATTGTTACTCCCAGATCGGTTTCTCTGTTTACATTCTTAAGCTGAGTGCCATTCATCGAATAGTTTGCTTTCTCATTTAGGTAGCCGATATGTAGTACTTTACATTTATCCGCATTGAAACTCATTTGCCAAATTTGGGCCCAATGTGACAATTTATCTAGATTGTGTTGCATATCGTCAACTTGATCTTTTGAGAGTACGCTATTTGCAATTTTTGTATCGTCAGCAAATTTTGAGATTGTACAGGTGAGACCCTCATCTATGTCGTTGATGTAAATTAGAAAGAGAATTGATCCTAGTACCAATCCCTGGGGTATCCCGCTACTTACATTGGTCCATTTAGATGCCTTACCGTTTATGACTACTCTTTGCTTTCTGTCGCTGAGCCAATTTTCTATCCATTTCAACACACCGTCTTGTATTCCATGCGCTTTTAGTTTTAGCAGCAAACGTTTGTGGGGAACTTTGTCAAAGGCCTTTTGAAAATCAAGGTATATAATATCTACAGCTTTACTCTCATCGTAGAGGTTGAGGATATCGTGGAAGAAGTCTAAGAGGTTTGTTAAACAGGAACGTTTTTTACGAAAGCCGTGTTGAGTATCTTTAACCCTTAACTAGCGGCGCGCAACATAAGTCGAGTATAATAAATTTGGACTATCTGGCGGCGCGCGACATAGGTCGTGTGGCAATTTCAGCACGTAATGTTGCTGAGAGAGAGAGACAAGTGGTGGCAAGAGAGAGTAGCGAGCGTATGACTGCTCCAGACCACCGCGGCGAACCTACTGACACGAATCCCACCTCCTCCCTCCCTCTCTCACTCGCTACATACTGAATTGTATGGGGAAAGTACCGAATTACATGCTTTTTGCACTCGTGTTGCGCGGTTGTTGCAAGAAAACTAGCCGTCATAAAAGGATCGTTATGGTGTCATTGGAAAGCTCTGTTTATGCCCTTTCAGGGATAGATACTTGTTTTACGCTCTGGGTCTTATTTAGGCATAAAAATGATCACGTAAACAGCCCTATTTTGGCTAAAAACACCCCGCTGGCGGTACATATAAATAGACCGCTAGCCCGCTAATAAGGTGTTAAGTAAGTTATTTTCCTCTAAGTGATTTACGAGTCTGTCTCTTATGACCGTTTCTAGCATTTTACATACAACTGAGGTTAAGCTAATTGGACGATAGTTACTGGGTAGGGATTTGCTACCTTTTTTGAATATCGGTGTTACGTTGGCTATCTTCCACTGATCAGGCATAGTTCCAGACTGCAAGGATTTATTGAATAGTAATGTCAGTGGTTTGGAGAGCTCATCCTTAGCTTCCTTTAGAACTCTAGGCGAGATTGTACCAGGTCCAGGCATTTTATTTACCTTGAGTTTATCTAAACAATTCAATACTTCTCTCTCTGTAACGGTGATATTGCTTAGAACATCTGAATTATCAATCTGAATCGGCGATGGTGTAGGGATATCACTGAGGTCTTCTGTTGTAAAAACTGATGCAAAGAAGGTATTGAGGGCATTACTCATTTGTACTTCGTCTTTGGTGTATTCTCCATTTTCATCGACTAACGGTCCAACAGTTGAAGTAACTACTTTTTTCTTTCTGATATAACTATAGAATTCTTTCGGGTTTGTTTTACTTTGATTCGCAATATGTAACTCTAGGGTCTTTTTACTTTGCTTAATTAACTTTTTGGCTTTGCGTCGTAGCTCTACAAATTTCACCCGTTCTTCGTCATTTTGTGAGGATTTTAATCTATCATTAGCAAATTTTTTAGCAAGCAGGCAGTTTGAAATAACTTTATTCCACCATTTGGGCTTATTATAATGGCCTGGACGCCGTATTTTCGATGGTATGCAGTCTTGCACTGCTTTTAGGTAAGTGGGTTCGAATAACTTCCAAGATGTATTTATGTCGTTATTGTTAATTAAAAAGCTCCAGTCAGTTTCTTTAAACATAGCTCTAAGTTTATGAAAGTTTGCTTTCTTGAAATTAGGGACTTTTTCGATGCTACTATTTGGTTCGTTACTAGTAAAGTTTAAGTGAAAGTTATCGTACGATGGTCGCTGTTACTGAATTCATCACCAACATTCAAATTCTCTATTAATTCTTTTGTTGCGAGTACAATGTCAAGAACGTTATTACCACGGGTCGGTGTTCGAACAAATTGATAAAGCGAACTCTCTTGCAAGTTCGTATACAAGTCATGTCCGGAGTGTGAAGTAAGAGTATCGCCCCACTTGGTCACAGGTAAATTAAAGTCGACAAAAAATACGGTATCTTGTGAGTTACTTACAACTGCAATTTGTTCATAAATTTCTCGGTCAGTTTGCACTGATTGAGCTGGAGGTCTGTATATTAATGCAAGTATTATTTTTGTACATTTATTATTCTTTATTAGCACAAAAGATGTATCGACGTTCACAATTTGAGGTTTTGACAAGAGGGTCGGGTTAAGACTTTCTTTGATATACAATAAAAGGCCACCTCCATTTTTATTTATTCGGCTTTTCTCAAACATTACATAACCGGGAAGTGAAAACTCTGCTAAAAAGTCTCTATCTACTGTATTGAGCCAAGATTCTGTTATACCAATCACATCATAATTTTCAGTAAACACTAGTTCCTCTAAATCTGAAAATTTATTGCGTATGCTACGAGCGTTTGCATAGAAAACCTTTAAAGTTGCGGTTTTAGAACTCACAGAACGTTCTTTAATCAAATTTTTGTTTCTGGTCGGATCTACACTTACATTCATGGCTGACATTGGTCCTCGGTCGTTATCCCTGGCGGTTTTGAATTTGGGTCGTATTGGTGGAGCTTTATCCAAATTCGCAGTTCTTGACAGATTAGCGTTTAATTCCTTCGCAGGTTGCCGCCCTCTCTGTCTTCGGTCCTCCTTCCTGGTTGTCCTGTGCTGAGTCGATTTCTTCTCCGAAAATCCTTCACCGCATCGTTGAGAAGACGCCCAAAACGTGCTGCTCCCACCTGGTTCAGATGAACTCCATCATCCGAAAACAAATAGTCTTCGTAGTAGAAATTGTCCCAGGTGTCGACGAATCCCACGTTTTCCTTCCTGCAGAGGTTTGCTAGACAACGATTTGTGCTGGTGGCTATGTTGTAAAATCGGCTCTCTACACCAAGCCGGGGGACGATTCCTGAGACGATGATCCTTGATGACTTCTCCTTAAACGACTTGATCAGCTGCTGGTACTTTAAAAGCAAATCTTCCGACCGGGTTCGCTGTACATCGTTGATCCAACGTGGATGACGTACATTGTATTAGCAGGGGCCAGCTTAGATACTTCGTCAACTGCAGCAACTACGTCGTCCACACCACCACCAGGGATACAAAAACGCTTCCTGTACGACACACGCTACAGCTCGGAGGACGAAACACCAGCACCCAAAGCACGAAAAACACGTGCAAGCACGACAAAGGTACAGAGGTCATTGGTGTTTCGGGACACTGCCACCACGACCCAGGCCACTGCAACAACCACTACCACCACCACTGCCACTACTGCCATCCCTGCGTCCAGTACCAGCGACGCAGGAGGCCGTCCTAGGGCTGCAGAACCTGCGGGGGCAGGAAAAATTAAAGGCACGGGCGTAGGGAAGAGAACCCGTACACCAGCCACAGTGACCCTACCACCACCACCACCACCAGCCGCCCCTGGCCCGGCTGCCCCTGTTGCCCCTGGTGCCCCTGCTGCCCCTGCCGCCCCTGCTGCCCCTGCCCAAGGAAAAGGGAAGGGGAAGGGGAAGGGCAAAGGGAGAGGGAAAGCGACTGCTGGCCCTGCTGTCCCTGCCGGCCCTGCTGCCCCTGCTGCCCCTGCCACCCCTGCCGCCCCTGCCCAAGGAACAGAGAGAAGGGCGACAGGCACCACCATCATCTTGCCTGCCTCCAGGGCCACAAGACCACGCACCACTGCTCCCCTGCCGTCGCCCCTGCCACTGCCTCTGCTGTCCCTGTCCATAAGACTCCCGCACGTGCTAAAGTGACCCGGAAAACTCTTACACCATCAAAGTATGCCGCCCTGCTGTTTGATAGTGATTCGCGGGGCATTGGCAGCCCGGGTTTCGACGACGAAGTCCTAGCACGGGACCAAGGGTGGGGGGATTTGGGAGTGGACAGTGGGAGTGAGTCCGACGTCGGTGACGAGAATGAGGAAGGGCATCGTCTGTCAAGTGAAGAGGAGGGTGATGATGATGCAATGCTGTATCGCGACCATGGAAGCGATATTTCAGACGCTGAAGGAGACGCAGACGACATTCCGATCCCTGGGCCGCCTTCGTTCGATTGGTCTGACGGGGTCAATTTTGTACCTGACGTGCCCCAGTTCAATCCTGGGACGTCAGGAACAACTGACGACTGGCCCTGTGACGATCAAGCGAACGAAAGCGACTTCGTCCTCGCTTTTTTCGATATGGAGGTAATGACGTACATCGTTGCCCAAACAAACGCCTACTACAGGTGGGTGTTTGGCAGATTGGACGTCATTTCTCCAAAAGCGAGAATACGAGGCTGGGTGGATACGACTGTGGAAGAATTTATGACGTTCTTTGCCTTGTTGTTCCTCATGCCTCTGATCAAGAAGCATGTGTTGCAACACTATTGGAAGCACGACCCTCTCATCGCCACCCCAACTTTCAATAAGTTCATGACTCGTGACAGATTTTTGTTGCTGCTAAGATTTATGCACTTTGCAGACAACGACAATCCTAACAGGATTGACAGGATATGGAAAGTTCGGGATGTGTTCACCATGTTGTTGGAGAGGTATAGGAAATACTTTTACCCCTTCCTCAATTTGGTGATTGAGGAGTCGCTCGTGCTCTTCAAAGGGCGTCTTGTGTTCAAGCAGTATATGCCCTTGAAAAGGCATAGGTTAGGAATCAAGCTCTTCGTTTTGTGTGACTGTGAAACTGGAATAGTGCTTGACATGATCGTATATACAGGCACTGACATTGACATACCGAAAGCCGCTGCCAATGACCCCATGGGCATGTCAGGTGCCATCGTCAGGAAAATGTTGGCACCTTACCTGGACAAAGGCCACATCATCTACACTGACAACTGGTATACTTCTCCTGCTCTCTGCCAGTTTCTTCATGACAACCAAATGGGGTCATGTGGGACTGTAAGAAAGACAAGAAAGTTTATGCCTAAGTTCACCGGTAATGTCATTCCTCTTACAGATGCCTCCTCCAGTGACACACCTTCAGAAGACGACCTGGCCCAGGAACACCGCAAGAGGCATGTGCGAAGAAGGCGACGAAAGGGGCAGAAATACAAGCAGCTCGAGAAGTGGGAAAGTGATAGCCCTGAAGTGGAAGGATAAACGAGACATTCACCTGCTTTCCACCGTCCACACAGGTGCCCAGGTGGATTCTGGCAAAATCCACTACCGAACCAGGAAGACCATCTACAAGCCCGACATGGTAGTGGACTATACCAAGAACATGCGCCTGGTGGACAAGTCTGACTGTCAGCTTTCAGGCGTTGAGTGTCTGAGGAAGACTGTGAAGTGGTATCACAAGCTCTTCCTCCACCTAGTTGATATCACGATGCTCAACGCCTACAACTTGTGGTTGGTGAAGAAGGATATGTCCCCAAACCAGAAGCTGAAATTCCGGGAGTTTGTCTACAACGTCTCATACCAACTCCTGGAGAAGTATGGCACCACCACTCACAGATGTACGGCATAGCGTGGCGATCACGTTCCTGACCGCATCCAGCTGGGTGTCGAAAGACACTACCCAACCAACACCGAGCTGATTGGCACTCGTCACAGGCAGGCGCAGTGCACCGTCTGCAGCTCCAGTCTCAGGAAACCCCATGTCACCAAAAGAGTCACCTCAATGTGCGCCGAGTGCAAAGTTCCACTCTGCCTGGGTGACTGCTTCAGGGACTACCACACCTTCAAGAATTATTGAGTGTCGCCCCCTGCCCTGCCCTGCCCTGGACTCGCCCCGTGCCCTGCCCTGGACTCGCCCCCTGCCCTGCCCTGCCCTGGACTCGCGCCCTACCTTACCTGACCTGACCTAATTGATCACGCTACCTCATAATGTAACATATATATTATATAATGTATAAGTTCCAAAGATGTCCCTGTGATATAGCTTTTACATTATATAATTGTATGTTTCATTATTTAGTTTATAAGTTTCAAAGATTTACATGTAATATGCCTTTTCTTTTAGTATATCAATATATAGGTTTGTTATTAGCCTAAGTAATGTGTATATAATTATTTTCTTACCTCAAATTAATTGTACAAAAATAAATATGTTTCAATAAATCCTGTCAAACCTACTAAGATAATAAAATAAAACAATAAAAAAAAAAAAAAAAAGTCATGTCATTGTATTCTTACAATATGATATATTCTATGAATATTTCATATTGTTTGAATACAATGGCAGGATCTTGTAAAAAAAATTGTTTATCAAAAAATTTCTAGACAGTATAAAACCTTCCCCATAACCCCCTCCTGGATTCGATCCCACTACCCTACCACACTTTGAGTTTTCCAGTCCGCGACCTTACGTACCATTCCACAGGAGCTCATACCAAATATCACTCAAAACTGTCTACAATCGAAATGACAATATACAAAAAAAAATGAATTATCCCACCAATTTACGTTTGTAAATTGATGGGATTATCAATTATATCATGCAAAGGTTTATAAAAGTTTGTCTCTGTCAAGAATTAGTAATTATATAACTTTATTCTGTCAAAAATTGCCCAAACACTCGGCAAAATTGCCCCTCTCAGTGTGACTCCACTCATTTTCACACGGTCAAGCGGTCACTGGGTGACCCTTGCCGCTCCTTGATGCTCCAGACACAGCAGCTCTGTCTGGGAACAACATTTGTATAAATACAATAATGCATAAAATACTCTTCACAAATACATTTGTATTGTATAATATTGTAAATAAAAATGAATAATAACTGTGTGGGTGTCGAAAATTGCTCAACCAGCTTTCTTATGTCTCGCTTACGCGCGTATATTGGATTATACATAGTCATGACTGTCATACAAATACTTGCAGTAGGTCTCGAATATACATTTAGATTGCATATTACTTGGAAATAAATAAATATAAGTTTCTCTGGTGGCAATCTACCCTTTCGCAAGTGTAAGGAGACACCAGTCTATATTTAGCTCTCTATCACAAAAGGCAATCTGCCTGTGTTTACTGACCACCCTCGTTGCTGGTCTATAATATAGTATTTATTTACAGTCAATGGCCTACATGTTTCTGTGGTACTTCACATGTGTCTAAAATGCAATGTCTGCTTGCATAAAAATGCAATTCTGAAGTCCATTTATACGTACGACATACGCATGTCTCAGTTTCTCTCTCTCTCTCTCCATTCCTGACTCATGTTATTGTAGACCTCTTGGTGGCAACGAACACCAGACATCTGGTAGACATAAGGTTAAAAATACCAAGACATCCATACGCCTCGGGCGCCTCCACAATTATCACAAAGCTGGCTATCTATCTAGAGATCTGCCTGCCTTCCTTCTCTCCACGACTCACTCACTCCCTGCATGCCTCCCTCCCACCCACCCACCCCCACCCACCCTTTCAAGCTTCCGTCTGCTAGAAACTCATTGATAATGTGCGTAAATATCGCATGAATTGGTCTATATGCGGTATATATTTTGATATATGGCACGTCTACATACGTACAAGTCTGTATTATAGCATGGCAGTGCTCTAAGTACAAGATATAAGTGATATTTATGGCGTAACACACCCTCTCCCCCTTTCATTCCCAGCACAACTCACTCACACCTTGGTTCACGCATAGAAACTCCTTGATAATGTGCGTAAATATCGCATGAATTGGTCTATATGCGGTATATATTTTGATATATGGCACGTCTACATACGTACAAGTCTGTATTATAGCATGACAGTGCTCTAAGTACAAGATATAAGTGATATGTATGGCGTAAACCACACTCTCAGCTCATAAATTGCCACCAAACCTCCAACACATCTTCATTCCCGCCTAAAAATTATCTTATAAGTCTCTTATATATTGCAATTTTTGGTCACTATGAGGCATATTCATTGTTATATGGGTGGCCTACACACGTATACATACTCTACATAGCCTGAAAGGGCTCAAAAAAGGAGATATACGTGATAATACGCAGTAACCCACCCCCTCCTCCCTCTCCTTCTATCCCCTGGGCGCGTGAAAATTCGGCAGGGAAATCTCGCCGCTCGATGACAATCTAGCCGCGCGGTGCCATTCGCTCCACATTTTTCAACTACGGACCGTTCCCCCACCCCCCCCAGAATTTTTTTGGGGGGTCAAATATATATGGGCCGATGCACGCAAACATTCCCTACACGATGATGTACTTTTTATCGAAATTGGCAATGGGTCCCAAAATCATCATACATGCGCGCGCACAGTCTTACCCTGTAGAAAACCCCCTGTGTGCACGTCTTAGGTTAATGAGGCACAGGGAGGTCGAGGCTGGTGATTATGGTAGTATTGATGATGGTGATTATGGTAGTAGTAGTGGTGGTAGTAGTGATGGTGATTATGGTGATTACCCGGGCAACGCCGAGTACCCCTGCTAGTCTTTAAAATAATATCGATTGTCTGTCTGTCTGTTCTTAGAGGCGGCCGCAGTTTTTAAGCTAGAGCGTTCATACTTGGTATGCATAGTAAGGGGGTCCCTAGGCAGGTTTTAGTGAAAAAATAGAATTCCCCAGGGTGAAAGGGACGGAGAAAATGGGCGCGAAATCGGAAAAAGGGCCATCTGGGGCAGAAGGAGGCCTCCGATCGAAAAGGTGTATGGAACGAAAGTTGTTCGCAGCCCCCCAAAATGGGCGTACGGATGAGGTCAGATCCAAAATGGGAGGTAATTTAGCGGCCGAAATCGAGGTCGCCGTTTAATGAGGCACAGGGAGGTCGAGGCCGGTGTGGTAGTTGTGATTGATGATGGTGATAATGGTAGTAGTAGTGGTGGTAGTAGTGATGGTGATTATGGTGATTACCCGGGCAACGCCGGGTACCCCTGCTAGTATATAATATTTTTGATTGTCTGTCTGTCTGTCTGTTCTTCATAGGCGGCCGCAGTTTTGGACCTGGGGAGCTGAAACTTTGCATGTGGGTGTCAATTGACCTGGGTCAGGTCATAGAGGGGGCGAGGCCACGATCGGAGGTCGTTTCGAGGCCGAAATTGAAAACAAAAAATGAAAAAAATTGAAAAAAATTGCCGTTTGGGGCAGAAAGAGGTCTCCGATCGAAAAGGTGTATGGAACGAAAGTTGTTCGCAGCCCCCCGAAATGGGGATACGGATGAGGTCAGATCCAAAATCGGAGGTCATTTAGCGGCCGAAATCGAGGTCGCCGTTTAATGAGGCACAGGGAGGTCGAGGCCGGTGATTATGGTAGTAGTAGTATTGTGATGATTTTGGTAGTAGTGATTGATGATGGTGATTATGGTAGTAGAATTTAAACCTGGGCAACGCCGGGTACCCCTGCTAGTACAGAATATTTCCCGTACTGGAGATTTTTTGTTTGTTTCCAACCACGAGCGGATGCTGAATTTCTAATGTGAAATTTTGCTCACCGGTAAAAATTTAGCTTGGACTGAAATGATCTACATTGATTAGATAGAGAAGGGAGAACGAGAGAGAGAGAGAGAGCACGAGAGAGAGATGGACAGAGAGAGAGAGAGAGATGGACAGAGAGAGAGAGAGAGAGAGAGAGAGAGAGAGAGAGAGAGATGGACAGAGAGAGAGAGAGGGGGCGGCGGTAAATATTGCAAAACATATAAATTATAGTGTATCATTGGATCAGCTGAAAACTTTCATTCTTATAGCACAACACAATTATAAAGCATTCCCAATTATACTCTAGTTAGTAACAATATAACGCGTCAGAGTAATGGCGCGGCACTATATCCTTGGACACATCACAAATATTTCCTAAGCAATAATTTAACGATACAACACAAACTATATCAACCCCTTCTGTACCAGCGACGTCTTTGTAACTTTATTCTGGCTACTAGTAGACGATTTTATTCAGTTTAAAACGGGCCTCAAACAATTAACAGGCTTCAAAATATCTCACTTAACCTGTTTTACTGCCACAGATCATACTTAAACAGCATAAAATCCTCTAAATATAGCTAGAAAAAAAATCGTCGTCGGTACAGAAACGGTTAGAACAATGTGCATTGAAATTAGTAACACATAACCATATAATTATACAATTTACATAATTTGCAGAAGACCACATAGTTCTTTATTCTTGGCTTCTTACCCCGTGCACTGTAGTTAGGAAGGCTGAAGGAATAAAGGAGAGGACAACCGTAAATCTGTTGTATGTTAAGGCTGTTAAGATGAAGTTTTTAGTTTGTTCCTTAGACCTCCATCAAGCTTAAAATTACACCCCCTAGAGCCCCTTTCAAGATAAACCTGTACATTTTTCGGTAGAAAAATATCCTGACCCAATGCCGGTTCCTCCTAATTTACAGGACAAAATCTACACCTAAATAAGACGAAAGGTCATCAAATTGCCAAACGAAAGGGGCGTACATCTAAAAATATCATAACTTAGGGCTAAACAAGATGGAGAAGAGGTCCAGAAAACCAAAAATCCTTCCCTTATACAGCCATCTACACCACCACCACCCACACAACCTAACGCCCACCATAACAACACCAACCCTCCAACCACCACCAGTCCAGGCACTTAGAACAAATCGTGATCCCTTTATGTTTTTCTTTACGCAATCATAACTATATGGATTGATTTTTGGATATAGCTTGTTTTTTCAATTTAATGTAGCCTACATATATCTTTGTTATTGATTTATAGAAAATTATGTTCATAAATTCGTTGCCAGATATATACTTCCATTATTTGAAATAGGTGAAGGCCACGAATTTGTATGAGGGACTGTACCACCATCACCAAGCTTATCACCACCAACACCACAACCCGAACCACCACCACCATCGCCACCACTACCACCATCAGCACCCTGGCTATTATTACATAGATACCCTACAATTTCCTTCAGCCTCCCTCCTTCTCCCTTTCAGTTCTCTCTCTCTCGCCATCCCTTTTCATCTCACCCAAACCCCCCTACCACACCACCACCTCGTCTCTCTTTCATCCAAGCTGTATCTCTCTTTGTGTCTCTCCCATTTCTAGCTCTGCACATCTCCTTTTCTCTTCTCCCTCTCCCCTCTCCTTCTTCCATTACCTCATGCAGGCTATATTTTTACGTACTAGCTCCCTTCATATCTCTCTTTTCTATTTCTGCCTCAGTACATCTCCTCTTCTCGTCTTCGTCTCCTTACTTTCACCTCCTCCTCCTCCTCATATCGGCTTTGTACTCCCGTCCGGCTTCCTTTATGCCTCTCTTTTCGATTTCTTGCTCTGTACATCTCCTCTTCTCATCTCCACTCCTTCCTTCTACCTCCTGCTCCTCACACCGGTTATATTCCCACATCCCCGCTCTTTCCGTTCCCAGTAATTCCTTCCGCTTGACAATTCTCGCGTCCATTCATCTGTTTAACTTGCTCCTCTTTGTCTTCCCACCACCTCCACACTATGCTTCTCTCGCTCTTTCTGTAATGGTGCGAACGTCTCTCTCTCTCTCTCCATTCCAACAGTGCTTTCGTCGCCCTTTCTGCCTCTCTCCCTCATTCTAAGTTCCGCGGTTTTCATTCTCGAGCTAAATTTGTTCAACAGATTAATTTTCAACCATTAGTTTCTCTCCTTCATTCTTTCTGCCCTCCCTCTCTCATTCTCATTTCTAGGAGTTCTTGCTCTTATACTAGTTTTACTTCATTCTCCCCTTTTCCAAACACTTATTTACTTATTTCATCCTAGTCCAATATAAACTTTTCCAAAACGCTCAATGTGCTGTATTATTCTGTCCGTAGTTGTATCGTGCCATTTATTTTAATTCGTGTTCATCCATCCTAAATGTACTTTCCCTCAGTAGCTCTTCCGTATTCCATATATTCCATGACATTATATTCAAAGCTTCATTCCATATACAGTATATTTGTTTTTACACTAAGCGCCTCAAAGCCGATGACGTTACTATAATCACCTTAGTTTGTGTTTCTCGATATGTGTACTGTGTGTGTGTGTGTGTGTTAAACCTGGCAGAGTCAATAAACACACAACACATTATTGATATCAGGCAAATCACAAAACATCCACATAACTCACAAGCACAATATTTGCCTGTTATTCTCAATGTATCCCACACAGTACCACTTGTTATATACCCAGTATCACCATCTTGGTAAAACATCTCATTCACTCACTCACTCACTCACAGCATCGCCGGTTCAGATAGATAATCCTGACGTTATAAACAGTATCACCTTTACAGAGAGAGAAGTACTGAAAAGTTTAGATAAACTCAAGGTAAATAATTCGCCCGGACCTAATACAATCTCACCTACAGTTTTTAAAGCTCTACAGATGAGCTCTCCAAACCACTGACATTGCTATTCAATAAATCTTTGCAGTCTGGAACTATGCCTGATCAGTGGAAGCTAGCCATCGTCTATCTATCTACCTATTGCCTGACGCCGTGATCCCCGAAGGGGTAGCCACGAACGAACAGCCCCCATGCACCTCTGTCTCCAGTCAGTCGACGCCCCTCCTCCCAACCATCACCGCCTTCATCCATATACCTCTTCACTCAATCCTTCCACCTCTCTTTTGGTTTACCTCTACCTCCCTGTCCTTCCACCTCGCTCTCGTACACCCTCTTAGTCATTCTCTCGCTTCCCATACGTTCCATATGGCCGAACCATCTCAAGGCGTTTCTTTTCATACTTTCCAGCACATCTACCTCCACACCACACCACCTTCTTACTTCCTCATTCGTCTGTCTATCCCTCCATGTAACTCTGCACGCACTTCTCAAGTACCGTAACTAATTTCCACCCCTTTCACTCTTGGTCTGAGTATCTTCTCCAACGTCCATGCTTCGCTTCCGTAAGTCGGTGTCCGGATTACCACACTGTCATGCAAGGACTTCTTCACTTCCATACTGACCACCCTATTTTTTGTTACTGCTTTCAACATTCCTACAACCCTCTTCTTCCCCTGTTGCACCCTCTCCTGCACTTCTTCATCCATAGTCCCATCTTTACTCAACACACTGCTCAGATACTTAAATGAGCCGACAATCTCCATAGCCTGACCATTCAACTTCACCTCACACTCTGTGGCTTCACCCCTTTCGAAGACCATAATCTTTCTCTTCCCTGTATTTACCTTCAGATTCCGTTTTTTGCACACTGTTCCAAATATATTTACCAGACCTTGCAACTCCCATTCGTTATCGCTCATCAGAACTGTATCATCAGCAAACAGCACTACAGGTAGCTTCCACTCATTTCCTTCCCTTATCAGCGATACACCAACATCCACTGCTCTTCCTTTTATTTATTTCATGACTCCATATATATACAGTATACAGTAAACAACCATGGGGACATCACACACCCCTGTTTCAACCCAACACTCAGGTCGAAGAACTCGCTCTGCTCATTCTCCACACGTACTGCTGCCTTTGCACCCTCATACATGCTCTTCACTGCTTTCAGCAACTTGCCATCTTCTCCGTATATTTTAAGTAGTTTCCACATACCTTCTCTATCCACTCTGTCATAGGCCTTCTCCAAGTACATAAAGGCAACTTACACCTTTTGTTTCTTCTCCAGATATTTCTCCACAACACAATTCAGGGTAAACATCTGATCTACACATCCTCTTCCCTTCCTAAAACCACCCTGCTCGTCACCTATCCATTTCTCCGTTCTCACTCTCACTCTCTCAATCACTACCCTGCTGTACACCTTCCGTACTACGCTTAGAAGACATATTCCTAGGTGGTTACCACACACTCCTCATTCCCCTTTACCCTTATATAGGGAGACTATTATGCCTGTCTTCCATTCATCAGGTGCACTCCCCTTCTCCCATGCTAGTTTGCACATTGTCCATACCCATTTGATTACTATCTTACCACCATACCTCAACATTTCCCCACACACTCCATCGGTTCCTGGTGCTTTCCACAACTTCAGTCTTTTAATGGCTTCCCACGCTTCTGACCTCCTGATCCCCACCTCCTCCTCCACTACTTCTCTTCATCTCCCTCCCATACCCCATCCAACTATGTTTGCTGGTGTTTCATTCCTTACATTTAGCAAGTCGTTGAAGTACTCCCTCCATGTTTCGACTTTCTCTTGCTTCTCGGCTAGCATTCTCCCATTCTTAGCCAACGTAACACCGATATTTAAAAAAGGCAGCAAATCCCTACCCAGTGACTATAGTCCAATTAGCTTAACCTCAGGTGTATGTAAAATGCTAGAAACACTCGTAAGAGTGTTATAAATTATTTAGAGGAAAATAACATACTTAAAGATACTCAACACTGCTTGCGTAACAAACGTTCCTGCTTAACAACCCTCTTAGACTTCTTACACAATATCCTCAACCTCTATGATGAGAGTAAAGCTGTAGATATTATATACCTTGATTTTCAAAAGGCCTTTGACAAAGTTCACAAAAGTTTACTTCTAAAATTAAAAACGCATAAAACGGTGTGTTGAAATGGATAGAAAATTGGCCCTTTGACAGAAAGAAAAGGTTAATTATAAACGGTAAGGCATCTACATGGACCAATGTAAGTAGTGGGGTACCCCAGGGATCGGTACTAGGACTAATTCTCTAAGTTGTTATGTTGGGCCCCAAATTTGGCAAATGAGTTTCAATGCGGATAAATGTAAAGTACTACATAATCGGATACCGAAATGAGAAAGCAAACTATTCGAAGAATGGCACTGAGCTTAACCTTGAAACGGCGAACCTATGGTATTTGAAAGTGCCCGCCAGGCGAAGATATTTTGATACAATCCCGACGAAAATTGTCATTATCCGATAAATATAGTTATTACTTAACCCTTATTTAGCGGCGAGCAACATAAGTCGAGTTAAATAAAGCTGGACTATGTGGCGGCGCTCGACATAACTCGAGTGGCAATTTCAGCACGTAATGTGGCTGAGAGAGAGAGACAAGTGGTGGCAGGAGACTAGCGAGCGTATGACTGCTCCAGACCACCGCGGCGAACCTACTGACACAAATCTCAGCTCCCTCCTCCCTCTCTCACTCGCTACATACTCAATTATGTACTGAAAGTACCGAATTACCTGCTTTTTGCACTCGCGTTGCACGGTTATTGCAAGAAAACTATCCATCATACAAGGATCGTTATGGTGTCATTCGAAAGCTCTGTTTATGCCCTTTCAGGGATAGGTACTTGTTTTACGTTTTGGGTCTTATTTAGGCATGAAAATGATCACGTAAACAGCCCTATTTTGGCTAAAAACACCCCGCTGTGCGGTACACATAAATAAACCGCATAGGCCGCTCGTAAGGTGTTAATCATATGCGCCTATTTTACGTTTAATATGAAGATATTAACATGTAACAGCAATAAAACAAGTGGGAATAGTATTTGGGGGGTGAACAAGACGATTTATTGCCGACCGGTTCATTCATGAGAGGAGAGCTAGCACGGCACACACACTCCCTCTCCCACTTATCGATCGACACTGATGTCTTGTTTGCGAAGTCTCTCTCTTGCCACAATCTCTATATGCGTCCCACACGACCTTGAAACTGGGTGGAGGATATTGGCACGGAAAATAAACCGATAAACAAGGGAATAAGAGGAAAAATATGTGATAATTGACGGGGGGGAAAGGAGGGGAAGTGGGGGGGTATGGACACATGTGGAGGAGTGATAGGAGGTTTGGAGGGGAATTATCTCACTTAGGGGAGGCAGAACCTTACACCCCCAATTATTCACCCTGTATAAGATTTTGTTTCTGGCATTATACCATCTTAATACCAATGGAAATACTAAGACTCGCTGAAAAAATCAGCTCTCTATGTGCGTGCGCGCGCGCAGAATTTCATTGCACTATATGAAAAATCAACTAGTCATTGAAAATTGTTTAAATTTCCCACATTCTTTTTTCTGGCGTATCCTACAAGCATCCCCTACAACTACATATATGATCTAGTTTTCTCATATTAAATAATAGAAGGTGCTGAAAAAAATATATAATTTATATATTTTTTTTTGGTAGCGCAAAATTTGATATGAAAAATTTCGAATCTTGGAAAATATGGGAGATAAGGCCATTATCTAATCATATTACGGTTGCTATATAGTCCTATATATATAGTGTGTAGAAGCGAAACAAAGCAGAGCAATATACAAAAATGTAGTTGCACTTGGAGTTGCCAATATATGATCTCTGGAAATTGCAAAACTTTTAATTTCATACCTAGGAAGTGACAATTTTGGGGAAAATAACTAAGTTACTCCTTCCAGAGATGTTTTCTATTACTAAGCTGTTAGAGAAAACAAAGTTATATGGGATACTCATGTCAAAGCATCTTGGAACATTGGGTCAACAGAAGACTTTCACAAGTGTTTTATATAAATCCATGATATTCGGGGCCATGGGGTTGGGGGGGGGGGGCTAGGGATGTCATATGGGTGTTTATGCCCTCATATGATAGTTTCTATTGTTAACAGAAGCCTTTTAGACAAACAACACCAACAAATATAAAATTTGGGCTGAGGGTAAAACATTTCGTTGATTGGGGGGTGTGGTTGAACCCCCGTTCGGGGGGGTTATGGATGCGATATGGGGTTTTTTTGCCCTCCTATGCTATTCTCCTATGTTGAAAGAAGCATTTTAGAAAAAAAAAAAAAATTTAAATTTTTATTTCAAGGTTCAGCTTTGGTTCTTTGTTTTGAGTGCCACTGGGGTCTTTTTAACCCTCTCCGGCTCATATGACGCGATCGCGTCATATGGCCGTTTCGTCCAAAAATATCATATGACGCGGTTACGTCATATGAACTTAGTGAAATAGCTCAATAATAAGTTATATGACACTTTTGCGTCATTTTGAGCTCAGTAAGTTAGGTAAGTTAGATCATAATCTGTCGGTTGATGGCAACCCAAAATTCCTCCGACTTCTAACGGTCCCTCAGTGTGAGAAAGACTGTTGTGGGGGAAATACCGGGCAGTCTGCCAACCTGTAAGTAAGTTAATATAATATGTCTGGGGGGATTAAAATGCTTTTTTTAGGCCTTGGATTTAAGAGTCCTGTCGGCTTCACACAATAAAACCTCCTAACCCATTGAGGACCAGCGACGCACGTTATGCGTCGGCAATGTATGTAACCCTAAACCCCAGCGCTGAATAGGGTGCGTCGCGGTTAATTACTCCGGTCCTATTGCACCTAGACGGCTCAGATTTATATGGGAACTGCGGAAGTATCCCATGCAACAATGCCGATGGTTGAAAACACTCAAAGTCCAACCGCATGCGCGTGATGGCGCAAAAACTTGTTTTTGCATGTTTTTGCCTTCCGACTTTCGGCGCTTGTAGGACCCTTTAATGTCAAGGGATCAGATTTTTGTGTGTTTTCTTTCATTTCTAACCTATTCCAAGTGTTTTATAAAAAATAACAAAAAATACAACCTGCTGGTCCTGGGGTGCATTTCTAATTTTAATTAGCTGTTGCTCAGTGGGTTAAGAGTCTCGGCGCCGTTCCCAGGTTAAGAGTGTAGACAGAGAACCCAAACTCTGAGTAACCATATCGAGTGACCTAAAACCGAGTCAACAATGTTCAGAAGTTGTTAAGAAGGCAAACTAAATAATTGGCTTTATAGGCAGGTCATTTGAGCACAAATCCAAAGATGTTATCCTAACCCTTTACAATTCCTTAGTCCGCCCTCTTCTGGAATACTGCGTTCAATCCTGGTGCCCTTATTACCAAAAAGATATAGACAAGCTAGAACGAGTTCAACGTAGAGTTACCAAAATTAAACCTAGCCTAAAGAACAAACCATGCGAGGAGAGTCTTAGAGAATTAAATCTATTTCCTTTAACCCAGCGTAGATTACCACTCAATCCGCGGCGCCCGACATATGTCGGGCAAGAGAGCAATGGACTATTTTCCGGTGCTCGACAATAGTCGGGCGGGATTTTGAGTACATTATCGGCTCTGAGAGAGAGTCCACGCGTTGGGAGGAAGGAAGTTACCTTATTTAGGGATTTTTCACCTCCGGTTACGCAATTGCTACAGGATAACCCTTGGTTGTACAAGGATGATTCAGGTGTCATTGGAAAGCTCTATTATCGCCCTTTCACGGATACATAATTGTATCACGCTCTGGCTCTCGTTTATGCATGAAAAAGGGCATGGAATGAAGCTCGTTTAGGGTAAATATGCCCGACAGGCAGGTAGTAGAAGTTACAAACATCCCCGTCGGTAAGGGGTTAAAAGGCAACTTAATTCAAGTGTTCAAATTAATCAAAGGCATCGACAATATGAACTGTAGTAAGTACTTCACTATCGACCAGTCTAATAACACCCGGGGAAACGGTTGCAAAATTATTGGTAAATCTTTTAACTCACACGAATCTAAGACTTTCTTCTTCAATCGAGTTGTCAACTTATGGAATGGGCTTTCCCCCCCCCCCCCGAGACGTTATAGACTGCAGTACCGTAGATTCTTTTAAACTTCGCCTTGACAAATACCTTGCATCAAACCCGCGACTGACTGCGTTTGTAATGAATAAATATATTTTATTCCTCCCTCAGATTCATCAAGGATTATTGCGTATACTGTATATATTACAAAGACGTTACTCTCTTTTTCCCAGATATACGAAAGATCCTTATAACTGCGTTATTTCACTAACCCATCTGTCCCCTACTAACTGTCTTCATAGCGCAATGGATAAATGCACTGAATTTAGGTGTGAGCATCCTAGGTTCGAATCCCTGGACTGCCACATGTATTTGTTGATTTAATTAATTGAGTTTAGGAGTAAAGTCGGTTGGTGGAGGGAACATAATAATTCCTAATCCTGCCATGGGGACATTAGTTCCAGGGCAGTAGTTCCCTTACCCACTCTAAACCACTTTTTGGACACTTGATCCACAGTCTTTTGGACGACAAGCAGCCTAGAGGGGTCAATATATATGTTGTAGCTTGATTTCCTTTGTACTCACCCGCTCACTCACTCACTCTCACTCTCTCTCTCCAGCAGGGCTTTTCCACTCTTTTCGGTTGCCACTTCAATTGCAGCCCCGGACCATTACAGTGGCGCTCTTCCAGCTTAACTCAGTCCAAAGTCTCCATTCCCTCGTTCTCTCTCGTTCTCTCCCATGTCTTGTTGTCTTCCATGTCTTGTTCTCTTCCATGTCTGGTTCTCTCCCACGTCTCGTTCTCTCCAGTGTTGCGTTCTCGCCCATGTCCCGTTCTCTCAAATGTATGTCATATCCCGTTCTCTTTCTCTTCCAAAGCTGTTTTCCTTCATTCCCGTACGTTTCACAATCTTCACTTGTAATTTTTTCACTTCCCCTGTTGTTTCCTTCTTATTTTTTTGTACCCGTTTTGTTATCAACTTTCTTCCTGTCTTCCAGTCTTGCACTGTTTGTTTTGTGTTTTCTTGTTTTGTTTCCTTCATAGTGTTCATCCACTATCATTACATTGTGATTGCATTCATTTGCAGTTCCACTCTTTCATGATCCTTCTCTGTTGGAGTTTCTCTTATCGTCGCATCTCTCTCCCTCCCTCACCCTCACACTCACTCACTGTCATTCCACACTCTCTCTCTCTCGACCATGAACTTTCAGAAGCAACTGAATAATACACTTAATCATGCATGACTAAGGTAATCCCCCCCCCCCCCCTCCTGCTTCAATTAGAAAGAAAGGCTGGAAAGGAAAAGTGACAGGTTGAAAAATATATGTGACAGGTATTATCAAGACAAAACAGATGTTATGTCTGCCTGAAGAAAAGCCATAATGAGAACAAAATGAAGACTGTAGACTGTAAACGACCAAGATTGTAGACAAACGAGACTGGACGTGTGCAAGGCTAGAAGAAAGAAATACTAGAAGAGAGCTAGATTCGAAAGAAAAAAACAGTATGGATGAAAGCCGAAGCGAAGTACGGTCAAGTTACACATAAATCTTATAAATATTACACCGACTATGAAAAATAAACAAACGTAAGTATATGTACAATTACAAATATATATGCCGCCACTTAGCAGTTATATCAAGCTGGGCTTACGTACTAGTACACAATTATATAATAATTGCATTGTGGTGAGTGCGAGGTTAGTAGTTATATAAAGCCTTCCGGTAAGGTATTGGGTTCACATTATGCCTGTCTATATATGTGCAAATACGTAAACCAACCGTTTCAATCAACTTTACTGTCCACTTTTCCACATAGTAATTAAGATTCATCGTAGTATAGTACAATACAATAGGAGTTTAATTCTGATTGATCTGTTGTAAAGGTCCTAGCAAGGTTGCCAACATGTACACATTGGAATACTGGAAAAATTGATATCTTCCATTTTTTGTTTTCAGGTATACGACAATGTTCCCAATCTGTCGGGTTGTGTGGCCACTGATAATACAGTATTATTGTTTCAACACTTCCAACTTCCACCTAATATTCTGTTCTCTTAAAATTATTCTCTAAGAACGGTGCGTTTGCACTTCATATTCACTTGACAGTTAATTCTACTCGCTTATATCCAGTCCAGTCAGCCATAACCTTTGTATCTGGAGTGTCTTTGTGTTCATTTGTACTTTATTTTGCTTAATTCCGTATTTTTATTTTAACCTACATTGTACCGGTGACTTCCTTTCATTATATTCTGGCAACTACCTCAATTACTCCTTTTAGTTACTATGTATTATTCCTAAGCTACAACAAAATCGTCTAAATAAAGCTGAAATCAAATAAAACAGACGTCACCGGTACAGCAAGGGTTAATATATGTTGGTGTTTCTGTTATCGTTCATTTTATAATTGAGTTATAGATAATTATTTTACTTCTCGCCTTCATGCATATTTGTTTATTTAATGATCTAATGAGGACGTATTACTAAAGTGCATTCATTCGACATATATCGACTGGCCCCGCCCGCTTCCACCAGCGCCGTAGACGAAGTAGAGCTTATCATACCGCAATCTCGGACAAGTCACTTGTCACCTTACCACGGAGCTGATACGAGCTCCAAGTAAAATTAATTATAGGATGTAAGAGCGCTTTAATACATGCATATTTGCAGTTATTCTTTACTATACAATATTACCATATGCCATTGTACAGAAAAGTAAACTCCATTACCATTGTTACCTCGTCTACGTGGGCAGAGCAGAGGTAGACATTTTTAAGCTAGGCTTAGCTAGCGACTGCGTTTGGGTGTATAGGGTACGGTACCGTAATGCCTCCCCCCTCCTTGTCTGTGTACCTCAGTCTCCCTCCCTCCCTCTCTCTCTCATAGTGTGAAGTGATCAAGTTGTCAATTGATCCAAGTATGGGTGAAAGCCGTTGCTGGTAAACTGGTGAATGAAAGAGTCCTTCAATCTTCCTGCCTTGAGTTCTGTGTGAAACTTGTGTTGCCTCAGAGGTTTCCTTTACCACCACATCAACTGGCTCAGTTTTCTCCTTATCAAAATATTTTAATACATTTAATACAATATTCCTGGCTTGACTGACAAGTCGGGGAGAACCAGCAAGTCTGCCAGGGGTATGGGCAGGAGACGCCATCTTCCCCCTTCAGAAGACGGGAGGGAACTGAACTGACGTTTGAATGACAGAGCATTGACAGTTGAGAGAGAAGACACCGGGCGTTGCCAATGTAGCTACCTTACCGCTAGATCTAAAAGTATTTACTTGAACAAGGGAATGGAGCTGTTAAAGACAGGCTCCAGTCTTAACATTTCTTTCTCACTCGTTGATAGTAGAAAGGTAGATGGCTTTGTAGGCCATTTTAAATTGATAAATAAATATTGACTAGATCTAGCGGCAATATTTTACACCTAGCAATAAGAATGCTGGCTATACTCCGAATCTTTTAGCACATGTTATCAATATTGGAGTAATATTCTAGCAATATTAGGTAGGCATTTACTAGTTTGTATTCTTCTAGTTACTTCTGCAAACAGATTAAATAATATTTTTGTGCTGATTTGGTAACCCTGTTGGACACCCCTACATCGCACAGTCATGCCAGCCGTATGATAACGGTTGGGGAAGTGGGCGGGGCCTGTCGATATATGTCGAATGAATGCACTGTACACAGGTTTAGCTCCCAGTCAAAAACACACTTAAGTATATATTAAAGTTGATTTGATTGGATATTTTTGTTTTATTGTGATCCTAGTAACAATTGTCTTTTCGTAAATCCTTCATCACGTGTCCCTTCCACCCGCTATTCTATCGAAGAACAGTGCCTCTATTTCATGTACAGTAGCCCAACTAAGTTTTGCGACAAAATTAGGTATGTGGCACCTGTCTAGTTTGCACTCCCGTCCCCAGCCCGTGTGGTCCTGTCTAGCAGAGACCCGTGGTGTCTAGGCAGCCCCCACCGCCTACACTACCACAGCCAGGGCACACAGTACTCGCACACGTTGGGCGCTACATATGACAATATTGCTATCATTATTTGTTTGTATCATATTAGAAGTCTCTCTCTCTCTCTCTCTCTGAGGTTAATATCAATCAATTTTCACGCTACACTATTTGTAGATTAACACGCACACACACACAGAAACGGAAGGCAAAGTTCAGTGTTATAAACCCACATTCTACGCTGATTTCCATGATAAAACAATGAGGTGTAAATAATTGTGTTCTTTTATCTAATTAACACTCTTTAACCCTTAATTAGCGGCTCACCACATAAGTCGAGTTAAATAAAGCTGGACTATGTGGCGGCGCTCGACATAGGTCGAGTGGCAATTTCAGCACGTAATGTTGCTGAGAGAGAGAGACAAGTGGTGGCAGGAGACTAGCGAGCGTATGACTCCAGACACCGCGGCGAACTACTCGAATCTCAGCTCCCTCCTCCCTCGCTCACTCGCTACATACTGAATTATATGGGGAAAGTACCGAATTACATGCTTTTTGCACTTGCGTTGCACGGTTATTGCAAGAAAACTAGCCATCATAAAAGGATCGTTATGGTGTCATTCGAAAGCTCTGTTTATGCCCTTTCAGGGATAGGTACTTGTTTTACGTTCTGGGTCTTATTTAGGCATGAAAATGATCACGTAAACAGCCCTATTTTGGCTAAAAACACCCCGCTGGGCGGTACATATAAATAAACCGCATAGGCCGCTCGTAAGGTGTTAAATAATACAGGCATGTTATAATCTGCATCATCTTGCAGTGCTGGGTTATACGATTAGTTCTATTTGAAACATCTGCATCAGGTAATATTATTAATGATAAGAACGTGTAATAATATACAGCTAAAGTTCTTACTGTTTCTATGAGACACTATTAGAATATAGAATATTATCGTTACCGTATCATGATTTTAAAATCTAACTTCGATGAAATTCTGTTTACTATGGAAATATATGGGAGTATAACTAAACATTACTTAGTTTACCGGGTATATAATTTAAGTTCTAATTTACAGAATCACACAGACACACACACACACACACACAGTGGTCCGTAGCATATTGGTTAGCTCACTTGGTTCATAGCCAAAAGGACACGGGTTCCATTCACAGGCGGGAAAGACAAATTTTGGCAATTCTTCTTACACAATGCGCCTCTCTTGACCTAGCAGTATATATAGGCCTCTGGAATAAGAGGCCACTTACGACGTCTTGTTTAGTGTTGGTGGTCTATTACTAGCTGGACGGGTACCGTACAGGTCAACCAAACGGTCAACATTCAGATATCTGCAATTGGCTGATTACAGATTACATGCATATCTACAGCCACTCCAACCATGCATTAACACTTCACGCAATATATTCCCAGGTCGATCTTTTTTCGGTAAAAAAATAAAAAATAAATAAATACAAACATGTGAAGCTGTAATTATTGGAAACTGAGGTGATCAGAAAATCCTCAATACTCTCTTACCCACATCACACCTAGTCATCCATTCAGCAAGGTTGCTGAACGCTGTAGTATGGTTGGGATGAGCGGGAGTCGGGTGTCGGAACGTTTACCGGTGGCAAACAAGGTGGGAAGAAGGACAAATGACAGACCAACATAGAAGTGGAGCTAAGCGGAAAACCACGTCATAACAGGACCAAGAAATTAAACAGTAGGCTATATGGATAACCATCCATTCTTCAACACCGAGGTAGCTAAGCAACAATTGCAATTTCAAACTTCTACAGAAACTATACGCAAGAGATTAAAGGAGGTGGGATATACACATAGATCACCAGCTGTCAACCAAAGCTAACCAAGAGGCACAAACAAACTAGGCTTGATTTCGCTCGACTATTTGTTGACCAGGGCATTGCCTATTGGGCACGAGTTGTTTTGATACTGTCAGAGAGGCTCCATAATAGTACCAGGACGATTAAAATTGTATCACTTAGCCGAGTTGGCGGGGGTTCTTCAAATAAAAATAAAGGTTGCTTCCTTTATATCCGCTCATGGCCGAGTGGTTACGGTGCCTAACTCTCCCAAACATACCTGGAGTGAGTGGGTTCGAATCCTGGTCAGGATACCTCTCTCCCAACCAAGAGTTGTTTTCTCAGACAAGAAAACTTTCAGCTCAACCACGCATGGGTCGAAGACTGCGCTGTTGGAGGCCTAGGAACACACGGCATGCGAGTTAGTTCTAGTTGATATTGTGCATACAATATAATATAATAGTCATCATACAGAGTAATGCTTTCCATCACTTTACTCTTGGCTGATTTCATATTAACCGAGCATTATAAAACATCTTAAATTTCATTACTCATCCACTAATACCCCTAACTTACTAATTAACTCCTTACTTATATTGTCCAAATACTATTAAGCTAGCATGACTTGATATAATATGCACATTAACCACTCCTGTCTATACCATCAGTTGTTTACCTAAAAACCAACCACGTTCGGTTTAGTAACTCATCCTAGCCACTTCGCCCGCCACTATCTGTGCAATATAGGATAGATATTCCCCTATTACTTCCTTCCCCCCTTAGTGAATGCATATAACTTGTTTGCGAATATAATAAATAATACCTTACCTAAACTATCATTGGTGAATAGAGACCAGTTTATCATGAGGGTCAATACATATATAATCATTAATCCCATTAGGATTGACTAATTTTGTCAGTTTAATCGGGCTTTTCATTAGAGGGTTTATACAACTTAAGGAGGTTCTGTAAGAATTATAGGGACACATACTATGTCATGTTACCCTCTGACTTTCATATTCCCTTTCTACTCTGAATAAAATAGTCTCCTTTTCTACTCTGAATATAATAGTATAATGCTAGTCTGAATAAACTGCCAAATACGCGTCCTAATTCCACTAGGCCTACATATAATTATGTGTCAAAGCTTTCTGTCGTTATTGATCCTACTGTAGCAATCGGTAGCCTATTTCACATATCTACCCAACTGTTGCATGCTTATCACGGAGCAGCAGTCAGTTTTCCACATCGCCTTTGTGGATCCCACTTACAACTTAAGCATCTGTATCATATCCACTCTTACTCTACACTTCTAATTTATGCAAGCCTAATGTTTTCCCAAGTCCCCTTTCTTTTGTACTGACCATATCATGTATTTCATAATATTCACTACCTCAATAATCGTTTACTTCTGTTTAATGTTCTAACCCATTCTTGCTATAATTCCGTGTCATTTGGCCTTAGCCGTCAGGCGTTAGAATATTATTGATGTTCTGTTCTATTATTCTGGATTGTTTTACCATTCTTCTTTGTACCGTAACTTCCAATCAATCTATGGACACTGGACAGCAAAATTAAAAACATAATCCATGTGAAGCCTTACTAAAGACGGGTGAAATTTAAAAAATTACATTGTTGTTATTCACGCTTCTACTGTAGATATCTTTTAATAACTCTGATTTCAAACAATGTTGCATTGCTTTTTTGGTTTCATATCACGACTGACGATGACTTCCAAATCTTTTGTAATAATTAGTTACTTAATTCCATGTTATTTAGCCATCTAGATACCACTGATATTGGGTCTTGCCCCTGTTACCACTCAGATTGGTGAACAAAGTAAATATTTGTTTCTTCTGAGATATAGCTGGTGGTTACTGGCTACCCTGGCCTTGAGTAAGGGAGATGGGTAATGGAATCGGACATCACAAAAATGCATTGAGCTATTGAATCTCCTCATACGGGAGATATATGGTGCGTAATTATTGACGAAACAAATATTGTTAAATTTATATCCTGAAAATTCTGTCGATTTCCCAATGTTCACTAAACTGCATGTATTTATCTACATTAAATATCAACTGACAAGGTATTGCACCATTCGGGTAGTGTATCAAATTATGTTTGGATAGCATGAATCGTTATCAGGATCAATAAATCAACCTATATTTAGTGTCATTTGAAAAAGTAGCAATCTTTTGAGTTAGGCCTAAATCGAGGTCGTTAATGTAAAAAATGAACAATTGAGCAACTAAAACTGACCATCGTGTAAGACCCCAACCTTCACTACACCCCAATTTGATTGTATAGGCTACTGTTAATGTTAATTTTTGGTTTCCTACTAATTAGCCATGGTCTAATTCACGTAATATAGTTCGCCCTATTCCATGAGCTGCTTCTTTAATCAGCAACTTTCATGTGGATATTTATCGAAAACTTTACTAACATGTCAACATCTCTGAAGGTATTTTTTATCTTTGTTAATCGATTCCTATGCTTGGGAAAAGAAAGGTTAATAGATAGCGAGGCACACGCAGCCAACACGGTTAAATTCCATTACAAGATTGATGATCATTACAAGATCCTGATGTGGCGGCGTCTACGCCGTGGGACCACCTCCCGGAGCTGCCAACCGCGGATGGCTGCCGACCCTCCACGGCCGGAGACAAGATCAACGACCAGTGGAGGACAACCGGATGCCGGCTCCGGGGAGCAGTTTCGGGAGCCAAACCGTCACAACCATCCCCTTCCCCCTCCCTGGGGGCACGGGTCCTTGGAGCGGCTTCGGTCGCGCCGGGAATTCCCACACCTCTCACACCACACACACACATCACACAGTTTTTCCTACACCGAGAAATGACTCTCCGGCTGTCATTTCTCGAAGACTTCTTCTAGCCGGAGACATTGAGAGCAACCCAGGACCCACGTACACATACATATGTCCAACTTGCTCAAAACCCATCACTTCGAGTCGCCACACTAAGGGTTCAGTTCTCTGCAATTCATGCAGGAACTGGACCCACTTCACCTGTACAACACTTGCCTCCAAGAAACACGACACGAACACCTGGACCTGTTCCTCATGCCCCTCCCTCTCCCAGTCAAATCCCTCGCCTAAAACCCGTCCACCTCTCCTCCCCAACCCACCAAGCCTTCCCATATCATCCACCCCCCCCCCCACCCCCCTAAAACCCGTCCACCTCTCCTCCCTAACCTACCTAACCTCCCCATAACATCCCCATCTTCAACTCAATTCACCACACCCCATCCTAATCCATTCCAACCCTCATCTCCTGCTCCCTAATCCCCACCCCCACCTCACCCATCCCAACCCCCAGCCCCTCCCTCACCCCCACCCATACCCCCCATCACCCCCACCCCATCCTCGTGCAGCAGCACCCAACATACATCGTGCACATAACATTAACATTCTTCAATTGAACATAGATGGCATCAACACAAAGAAACACGAACTCTCACACTTCATTAGACAACACAACATACACATTGCCATCTTACAAGAAACAAAACTCCGCACAACACCAAAAACACCCACATTTCATAATTTCACCACCATCAGACAAGACCGGGCTGTCGGCGGGGGCGATGGACTCATCACCCTGGTACACAAAGAAATATCTTGCATAGTAACCAGTGTACAAACGAAATCCCTCCTCCCCCCAAATGATAACACAACAGAAATACAATCAATTAAAATACGCACTGGCAACAACTCCAACATAACCATCATAAACACATACATCCCCTACAGTACCAAATGAATACAGACACATCACAAACACCCCACACACCATGGTGATGGGCTGCTCTATCAGAGTGAGAACTGAGCGATCTCTGCCATACCCATAGCTTACTCTGACTGCTCCTTTAACTTATATATTTTCTAGATCTCAAGTGACGGCGTCTTTTCCGTGGATTGACCTCCCAATCTACCAAGATTGGAAGCCAAAGCGTCACATTTTTCCCTTGCCCCTCAACTTTCTCTTCATAATTGCTGAGGGGCACAGGGCCCTGGGTGGGGCTTTGGTTTCCCGGGCGTTTCTGCACCCTCCTCAGCTCCCCGCCATGGAGTGGCTTCGGTCACCCAGGCTTTATTGTGGTCGGCAGGGAGGGTTCTGTGGGGGCGCTCGGTTATGGCCTTGGAATTGCTCGGGGCCTTGGGGTTGTTCGGCCAGGCAGCTTGGGGAACAACAACAACCCCACACATCATCCTGGGTGGTGACTTCAACGCCAAGACGTCGGCCTGGTTTGTCGACAACCCCGACACAAACAGAGGGCTGGTACTACAAAACCAAACCGATAACCTCACCATCCTTAACGACATCCATCAACATACCCATATTCCTCACCAAGCCCTCTATAACCCATCATCTCCAGACATCACCTTTTGCTCCCCAGAACTCGCCCCCACAACATCCTGGAGGGTGGTCAGAACCTTAGGCTCTGACCACCTCCCGATCATTATCACCACCAAAACCAGACTCACCCCAGCTAGCCACAAACACACATACACCAATTATAAAAGAGCTAACTGGGAAGCATTCACAAATGAGACAGAACAACACTTCACAACTCTAAACAGTACACCCATCACTAACATCAACAATGCTGTACACATACTCAATAAAACTATCCAAAACGCTGACAAGAAGCACATTCCAAGAGGTAACAGAAAAAGACACAACCCCAACTTCACACCAGAAATTCAAAACCTCATCAGACAACGCGACATACTGAAACACTCCCCAGCACCCCACACACAAGACATCACACAACAAATTCAAGCACTCAACACCCAAACTAACAACAAAATACAAGAACAACAAAAACTAAATTGGAATAACTTCCTACAAACACTTGATCACAAAACAAACCCCAAAAAACTCTACAAAACACTAAACAGCATCACACTTTCCAACAGCAACACAACACAATCACATGCTGCAATCACAACAACAGACTCTACTCCTTCATGTAAACAACAAGCAAACACTCTCATCAATCACTTCACACATGTCAGCCACCTAAAACCTCACAAAGACGACCGACGTGTCATCCAACGTAAGAGACAATTCCCCACAGACCCTGACTATACACCCTTCACCAATCACCAGACAAAGCATATCATCAACAATCTCAAGCACTCACCCACCTGTGGCCTAGACAACATAAGCAACATACACCTCAGACACCTGGGACCACAAGGCATACAAGCACTCACTAACATATCAAACTACAGCTATTCACACAACACAATACCAGACATTTGGAAGCATAGTATCATCATCACATTCCCCAAACCCAACAAAGACCCCACGCTACCCTCCTCGCACCGCCCCATCACACTCCTTTGCTCCCCCTCCAAAGTCATGGAACGCCTAGTATTACAACTAATTACACCTGACCTACCCCTAGCTCCAACACAACATGGCTTTAGGCCACTGCACTCCACAAACACTCTTCTCACAGACCTTACACAAAGAGCTTTTGATGGCATCAACTCAGCTAGACCACCACACAGATCACTATTAGCCACACTCGACATTAGTAAAGCCTTCGATGCCATCCCCCGCCACAACCTAACAAACAAAATCTACAACACAAACATGCACAACAACACACAAAAAGGTGGCTGGCCAACTTCCTAGCAGGCAGATGTGCACACGTATCTTTTGCCGGTCAGTTGAAGTAACTACTTTTTTCTTTCTGATATAACTATAGAATTCTTTCGGGTTTGTTTTACTTTGATTCGCAATATGTAACTCTAAGGTCTTTTTACTTTGCTTAATTAACTTTTTGGCTTTGCGTCGTAGCTCTACAAATTTCACCCGTTCTTCACCATTTTGTGAGGATTTTAATCTATCATTAGCAAAATTTTTTAGCAAGCAGGCAGTTTGAAATATCTTTATTCCACCGTTTGGGCTTATTATTATGGCCTGGATGCCGTATTTTCGATGGTATGCAGTCTTGCACTGCTTTTAGGTAAGTGGTTTCGAATAACTTCCAAGATGTATTTATGTCGCTATTGTTAATTAAAAAGCTCCAGTCAGTTTCTTTAAACATAGCTCTAAGTTTATGAAAGTTTGCTTTCTTGAAAATAGGGACTTTTTCGATGCTACTATTTGGTTCGTTACTAGTAAAGTTTAAAGTGAAAGTTATCGTATGATGGTCGCTGTTACTGAATTCATCACCAACATTCAAATTCTCTATTAATTCTTCTTTTGTTGCAAGTACAATGTCAAGAACGTTATTACCACGGGTCGGTGTTCGAACAAATTGATAAAGTGAACTCTCTTGCAAGTTCGTATACAAGTCATGTCCGGAGTGTGAAGTAAGAGTATCGCCCCACTTGGTCACAGGTAAATTAAAGTCGCCAAAAAATACGGTATCTTGTGAGTTACTTACATCTGCAATTTGTTCATATATTTCTCGGTCAGTTTGCACTGATTGAGCTGGAGGTCTGTATATTAATGCAATTATTATTTTTGTACCTTTATTATTCTTTATTAGCACAAAAGATGTGTCGACGTTCACAATTTGAGGTTTTGACACGAGGGTCGGGTTAAGACTTTCTTTGATATAAAATAAAAGGCCACCTCCATTTTTATTTATTCGGCTTTTCTCAAACATTACATAACCGGGAAGTGAATACTCTGCTAAAAAGTCTCTATCTACTGTATTGAGCCAAGATTCTGTTATACCAATCACATCATAATTTTCAGTAAACACTAGTTCCTCTAAATCTGAAAATGTATTGCATATGCTACGAGCGTTTGCATAGAAAACCTTTAAAGTTGCGGTTTTAGAACTCACAGAACGTTCTTTAATCAAATTTTTGGTTCTGGTCAGATCTACATTTACATTCATGGCTGACATCGGTCCTCGGTCATTATCCCTGGCGATTTTGAATTTGGGTCGTGTTGGTGGAGCTTTATCCAAATTCGCGGTTCTTGACAGATTAGCATTTAATTCCTTCGCAGGTTGCCGCCCTCGCTGTCTTCGGTCCTCCTTCCTGGTTGTCCTGTGCTGAGTCGATTTCTTCTCCGAAAATCCTTCACCGCATCGTTGAGAAGACGCCCAAAACGTGCTGCT
This sequence comes from Paralithodes platypus, assembly GCA_032716605.1. Taxonomy (NCBI): domain Eukaryota; kingdom Metazoa; phylum Arthropoda; class Malacostraca; order Decapoda; family Lithodidae; genus Paralithodes; species Paralithodes platypus. Next base: position 33,121,743 of record CM064527.1, on the reverse strand, counting down.
CCCACCTGGTTCAGATGAACTCCATCGTCCGAAAACAAATAGTCATCGTAGTAGAAATTGTCCCAGGTGTCGACGAATCCCACGTTTTCCTTCCTGCAGAGCTTTGCTAGACAACGATTTGTGCTGGTGGCTATGTTGTAAAATCGGCTCTCTACACCAAGCCGGGGGACGATTCCTGAGACGATGATCCTTGATGACTTCTCCTTAAACGACTTGATCAGCTGCTGGTACTTTAAAAGCAAATCTTCCGACCGGGTTCGCTGTACATCGTTGGATCCAACGTGGATGACGTACATTGTATTAGCAGGGGCCAGCTTAGATACTTCGTCAACTGCAGCAACTACGTCGTCCACACCATTAGTGGTGGGGGGTAAGGAGTTAGAGAGGAAGGAAGGGAGGAAAGAATGCCAAAATTAAAGAAGATAACAATTAATGAGGAAATAAAACGGAATATGGAGGTATGGAGTACTGAACACAGAGTTAGGAATATGGAAGAAAAGGTCAAACATGGAGGTACGCAAAACTAAGAATGAAAAAGGGAAAAATGAATGAATGAGGTAGAAAAGAGGTAAAGAGAAAGGGTACAGACTGAATACAAAGACAACGAAAAAGAAGGACGAAACAGAACCGAGCAAAGACTGAAAGGAGACCAAGAACAGCCATACCAAGTCGACCATTACATCTTATGAATGGCTAGGACCTTCTTAGTGCTGGGGCGAAGAAGGTAGAGGGGAAGAAGGGAATAATATGTAGGAAGGAAGGAATGGGGAATAAATATGAGAATGTGGAGTCAAGAAGTAATGGCAGGAGATAGTCAGGGATATGAGAGACAAAAGGACACATGGACGATAGAACAATTGAACTAAAGGGGAAGTATTTGCTCTTTCTCCTGCATGTTAGTCCCAATAGTTTTGATATATTAAGACGGTTGTTCCATCGCTAGGCAATTTTCAGACCATGTGTCCCATTGCTTTGTCAATATATAGACCTTTCGTGCCATTTACGTGTCGATTTTTTCCTGGCGAGCGATAGTGAGCCTGTGATTCTAGAAGGAATCGGCTTTCGGCCGGGACATGTTTCTACAGAAAAATTGCACAAATGTATATTGAAGGGGGGTCGATATTATTGAAGGGGGGTCGATATTATTGAAGGGGGGTCGATATTATTGTTGTTTGTTTTTTAAGCTTGATGGAGGTCGAGCGAGGTTACTGAAAAATACATAAATAAATAGACGAATATACCAACAAATAACTACTATCCCCTTAACAAGAGAGATAGGAAGAACAGAAGGGTAGAGATGAAAAATATTGAAACAGAGGATAACGGGCCCAACAGCAAATGCAGAAAGTATAGCAAGGAGAGCCAGGAAAGTGACTACAATAGTAATAAGTCGAGCATTATATATTATAAATGGCTGAGACCCTGTTAGTGGCAGGGGCAAGATGTTAAGAGAGCAAGGAAGGAAGGAGGTAGAAATAACAGAAGGGTAGATACAAAACACATTGAAATAAAGGGAAATGGACATTACATCAGAGGAAGAAAGTAAAGAAAGGAGATCCAAGAAAGTGACAAAAACAGTAAGTCGATCAATACATCTTATAAATGGCTGGGTCCCTGTTAGTGGTGGGGATAAGATGTTAAGGGGGGATGGGCGTATATATTTGCTCATTTATGGATTTCTGTATGATTGTTTTTATTTCCCTTCCTAAACCTCAATCAAGCTTAATAAAATACCCCCCCTCCCTCCTCCCAAGATCCTCCTTCAAGATACATTTGTACAATTTTCGATAGAATTAAAGGGTCGCTATCGTTCGCAAGGAAAAAATCGACACCTAAATAACACGAATAGCCTTTATATTGAACAAAAAGGGGCGAACGGTATTAAAATCGCCAAATTAATGGGCCGAACGTATTAAAATCTGATAACTAGTAGGGTTAAACATGAGGAAGAAGGGGACCAGAAAAACGACTCATCCTCCCTTCAGAAAGGAAGGAACCAAGGGTGGAGTATGCAGGGAAGAAGGAAGGAAGGAAGGACCATGGAGAAGGACAAACTAAACACAAATATAATAGGAGAACTAGGAAGGAAATTGGAAGGCAGGACACGGGAAGTTTAGAATTAGGATGTAAACTAAAAAAACGCAAGAACAAAATATCTACGTTGATAAAGTGAAACCAGGAAATTATGTAAAGGAGACCAAAGACATTCCCAACCAAGTCGAATATTACACATATATACGACTGAGACCCTGTTAATAGTGGGGTGAATTACTTGGAGGGGAAGGAAGGAATATCCAAGAACTAAAACGAGTGAATATATTGGAAATACAAATAACTCTAAGGGGCAGGTAGTTGCCTTCTTGGACCCCCTTCACCCTCATGTTTAGCCCCACTAGTTCTGAGATTTTAAGACGTGCCTTCCATTAGTTTGGTGATTTGAGAACTTTCGCCCCATTTCTTTGTCAATATTAAGACCTTTCGTGCCATTTAGGTGTCGATTTTATTCTGGCAGCCTTCGGCCGAGACATTTTTCTTGAAAGTGGTTTAGGGTGTGTTTTTATTTTTGTTTTAGCTTGATGAAGGCCTAGGGAGGAATCTAAAATAATATGAAGTACATAAATAAGTAGACTAAAAAAACAATCACTACCCCCTTAACCTAGAGACTTAATAACATGTATCTATTGTAAATCTGAACATTGAAAATACATACATAGGTTGGTAATAGTTTATCATTACAGTATGCTATTAGAATAACTACACAATGCTATTCCGAAAGCAAAAGACAATTGCGAAAGGCATGTAAAGTTAAATACGAGGAGTCGAAAGATATACAAAGAATGCAGAGGAAAAAAGAAAATACGAGAAAGAACTGGAATGAGGGGAAGGAAAGAGATAGAGCAGGAAAAGAGAAGGGGGGGGTATAACAAGGGGAGAGGAAAGATAAGAGGGGGACAGGGAGATAGAGCAGGGGGGGGGGGGGTGAGGGGAGATGACTGAGTAGACGGAAGGGAGAAAAGGAGAAGAGCTACATAGAGCTACATAGATACACAGACCACACAGACCTCAAGGTCCTTACTAGGCAGTCTGGCCTTACAAACTATATATGCATATATGCATATATATATATATATATATATATATATATATATACATATATATACATATATACACCGGTACACACATATACACACATACATACATATATATACAGTATATATACACATACTGTACAGTGCACACACATACACTTACATACATTTTTTTTTTTTTTTTTTTTTTTTTTTTTCATATCACCCCAGCCCTCTGCAGATAGAGGTCAAGCCTTCCCTTGAAAGCGTTTATTGTGTCGCTCTCCACCACTCTCGCTGGTAGTTTATTCCACTCTGTCGCCACACTGTAGGTGAAGAAACTCTTTGTGACATCTAGGTTTGCCTTTTTGGTTTTTAATTTCATTCCATTTCCGTGAGTTTGATTAGTATTGTTTAATGTGAATAGTGCATTTACATCGACTTTGTCGAAACCTTTTAGTATCTTAAAGCACTCAATAAGCTGACCCCTCAACCTCCTCTTTTTTAATGAGAACAGGTTCAATCGTTTAAGTCTTTCTTCATATGGTTTATTTCTTAATGAGGGTATCATCTTCGTCGCTCTACGCTGTACTGACTCGAGTCTTACAATGTCCTTGATCAGATAAGGTGACCAGAACTGCACACCATATTCAAGGTGGGGCCTCACCATACTTTTGAACAGTGGCACTATTACGTTTTCATGTTTATATGTAAATTTTCGTTTAATAAAGCCCAATGCTATGTTTGCCTTATTTGCAGCTGCTATACATTGACCGGAAGTTTTTAGGTTTTCAGATATTAGAACCCCTAGGTCTTTTACTACCGTTGCGGTTTTTATTTGTTTGCCATTCATTTCGTATTTGTATTTCATATTTCTGCTACCAACCTGCAGCACCTGACATTTATCGACATTGAAGGGCATCTGCCATTTTTTCGACCACTCTGATATTTTGTTTAAATCAGATTGCAACGCATTTCTATCATCTTCGTTCAGGACTGTATTTCCTATTTTTGTATCGTCGGCAAATTTGGAAATGGTGTTGTTTACCCCTACATCAATATCGTTAATGTAAATGAGAAACAGGACCGGTCCAAGGACTGAACCCTGTGGAACTCCACTAGTGACAGGCTCCCACTCCGATTCCACTCCATTTATCACCACTCTCTGTCTTCTGCCTGTAAGCCAATTTTGTATCCAAGAATGAATTTCACCTTTGATACCTATCCTCTCCAGTTTAGCCAATAGTTTTCGGTGAGGCACCTTGTCGAAAGCCCAAGAAGATTATATCTAGTGATTTCGTCATGTCGTTATATGTGAATAGTTTGTTATAAAATTCAATCAAATTTGTTAGGCATGACTTATTTGATCTAAAGCCGTGTTGACTATTTTTGATTAGGTTGTTTGATTCGAGGTAATCTACTATCTTATCTCTAAGGATTTTTTCCATGATTTTTCCTACAATTGAAGTTAGACTAATTGGTCTGTAATTACTCGCTTTGGCCTTGCTACCCTTCTTGTATATCGGCGTAATGTTCGCATCTGTCCAATCACTCGGTACAATCCCCTGTAGTAATGATAAGTTAAATAGTTGTGTCAGGGGTTTTGCTATTTCGCCCTTAACATTCTTAATTATTTTCGGGTGGAGCATGTCGGGTCCCGGGGTCTTATTTACATTTAAATTACTCAATTTGCTTTGTACTTCGCTAACACTGATGGTGAAATCTCCTATCACATGAGTTGAGGTGTTATTTTCAAGGGTATGATCGATAATTTCTTCTGTGAAAACTGAGCCAAAATATTTGTTGAGCAGATTTGCCGTGTTTGTGTCACCTGTTATTGTCTGGCCATCTTCTATTAGCGGTCCGATTCCGCTTTTGATCTGTTTATTTTTATTTACGTAACTGTAGAATTGTTTGGAGTTTGTGGCACTTTCTCTGGCAATAGTCATTTCGTAATTTTGTTTGTTCGCCCTAATTATTTTTTTCACTTCCCTTCTACTATTTTTGTACAAGTTTTTAATTACTTCAGTGTTTGTGTTATTTTTTACAAGTTTGTGGAGTTGATTCCTTTTCCTTATTGCCTTGCCAATGTCTCTACTGTACCAAGGGGGCATACTTGATTTCGTATTACGTTTTGGTTTCATGGGTACAAATTGTTTATGCGCCTCTGTAATTGTAGACTTAAAATTTCCCCATAGTTCATTTACTTCGTTTATATTTATGAGGTTTGAGTGTATGTTTGATAGCGATTCCTTAAGTCCGTCATAATTTGTGTTTTTGAAGTCCGAAACCATTCCTGTTGTTTTTACTGAGGAATATTTGCTTATAACGTTGATTCTTAAGATTTTATAATCGGACGTTGCCAGATGTTCACCTACATCCAGGTTTGATAATAGATTTCTTGGGTAGTGATTACGAGGTCTAATATATTCCTGTCTCGCGTCGGCTGTTTTACGTGTTGAGTCAAAAAATTGTCCTGGATGAAGCTTGTCATTAGGCGTGACTCAGCATTTTTTCCGGTCGTGGTATTCCAGTCAATTAGGGGGAGGTTATAGTCACCTAGTAAAACTGTTTCGTCGGAATTAAGGGTTTTCTCTAGTATTTCATAAAAAATTGTATCATCGGCAACAGTTAGTCTCGGTGGTCGGTACGCTGTAGTGATATTTAAGTTCATGTTTTTTGTATTTATTTTGACGCACACTATTTCTGCATTACTTTCGGGGAGATTCACCTCAACTGGGTTTAAGTAGGTTGCAACGTACATTGCAACCCCCCCTCTTTGTTTTCCATTGTTACGGTCTTTATGATTTTTTTTATATGGCTCTATGTGATATTCATGAAGTAGATCTTTATTTTTAAGGTTCAGATGTGTTTCCGTTATACAAATAACGTCAACTTTCTCATTTAATAAAAGACATTTGAGTTCGTCTATTTTGTTTCTTATTGAGCAGGCATTTATGGATATTATTTTTATATCATTTCTCTCAGCATGCGCTGGATTTGTTTTTCTTATTGGTGGGGATGGGTTTGGGGTTGTGACTTGAAGCCGCGGCGGGTTGTAAAATTCATTCAGTTGGTTGGGTTGGCTTGGATGGGGTTGGGTGGGGTTGTTTAGTTTGTTTTGTGGTTCAGGTAGGTACATTTTCGCAACTTGTGGGCCATTGGGGTTGACGGTTTCGTGTAAATGGTTGTGATGGACTTGGAAGGGTTGGGCGAGGTTATTTATTTTTCTTAACTGTGCGGGTGGAGTTTGATTGGGTAGGGTTGTGGGAGGGCTTTTCCGGGGTTAGCGATGTCAATACTCAGAGGAGTCTATTAGCATAGTTATCTCTCGGTCCTGACTGGCGTTGTTTTCATGGGCAATGTAGGTTGCTTGATTTAGGGTGTCACTCATGTGCTGAACGCCTTTTTCTGATAAATGAATGCCATCTCCGCTGTACAGGGACGAGTTCCCTACAAAGGTGGTCCAATTGTCCACATACAGTACCTTCTCTTGTTCGCACATGACCTTGACTGCGTTGTTAATTTCTATGGCTCTATTTTGTCCGTATGAGCTTGTTTTAATCCGGGGTATGACGCCGCTTACCACACATTTCGTGGTCTTCCTTTTCATGACTTTAATTAGGTTCTCGAAATCTTTTTCTATGGTCTTGATTGGGGCCTTACCTCCGTCAAAGCAGTCATTTGAGCCAACATTGACGACTACACAGGTGCCCTCTGGTATGGCGGAGTTAGTTATGTCTTTCAAGATATGTTCGACTTTACCGCCTGGAATGACCTTTACTGACCTTTTTCCTCTGTTCTTGGTGGCAAAGGCAGCTCCTTGACCTCGCATGAGACTGTCACCATAGACTAGGGTGAGTTTCTCCTTCCCGCTGACTCCGTGATTTGATAGTTTCGTTGTTTTCCTGTCAGGAATTTTCTTGCCTTTCGAGCTTGCTTTCACGTGGTCAGTTACCTCGTGTGCAAATCTGTTTTTGATAGGGTTACCTGGTGTCGCTTTTCCATTCCCATTCCCATTCACGTGGTCAGTTACCTCGTGTTCATTGTTTTCGGCGAGAACAGCAAATCTCTTTTGATAGGGATACCTGGTGTCGCTTTCCCATTCCCTTGGGATTTGTTCTTGTTACGCCTGTTGACTACTGTCTGATATAGATCATTGGATGGGTTTTCTTTTTGAAGATTTTTAACAACGTCGACTTGCTTACTCTCTATGTCCTTTACTCGCTCTTTTAGTAAGAAAATTTGATGCGAAAGTACACCCACAGTCTCCTTTAGTGTGAGATTATCTCGCTTCAGTTCGTCAGCAAGTGCCTTGTGTGCTTCTAATGTGCACTCCAAGAGCAAAAAGTGTTCACCAGTTAAACACATAAAACACTTGGCATTTGGATACCCATGACGCGGATACCATTCCTTGGAGGGGAGGAGGGGTGTGTGTGTGTGAGAGAGAGAGAGAGAGAGTGAGAGGTGCGCTAAGGGAGGTAAGAAGCAGTGAATGGAAGTTGAATGTCTGCAGTTAACCCTTTGAGGATCATGATGCCGTTTATAGTTTTTCTGGCTATGATTATACACTTTTATTTAGCTTAGGAAGGATCTTTGAGAGTTATAAGGGTAAAGTATGTGGCAATCAACCCTCTGAATTCCATATACCCTTCCCAATCTACATGAAACCGTCTAAAAATAGCCAGAATTAACTGTAAACATGTCTTAGATCCTCAAGGAGTTAAGTTCTAGTGACTGAAGAGTGTAAACATATAGAATATGGGATGAAGATATAATGTGTATGTGTATGTGCCTTAGAGAAAAATGTGAATGACAAGAAGAAAGGAAGCGTGCGGTTGTATGTATGCGAGATTGAACGACAATGTTATAAGTCTGTATCGATCACAGGTTCTATTATGTTTGTATTTATTTACTATGTATTCACTCTTTCCTTCAACCTATGATTTAAAGTGCTTTAAACTTCGTGTGTCCAGGCATTGTTACCCCAACGTCCCTTGAATTCGGCCCTTTAGGCTTTGGAGGAGATACTCGTTACAGACAACTTGCTTTCTGTTTTCTTTACACACATAGACAACAATGTATCTGTAACTAGTAGTTGTCAGTCACTTATCAATGTTTGCCAAGCCTACCTTGTAGTTCATGTAAACAAACTGTTTAAACCGTATACGTGCATTATGTTTTAATTTAATTTTAGGTAAATTTGTCATTTCCTAGCCCCCCCCTGCCCCTCTCTCTCTCCCTCTCCCTCTCTCTCTGAACAACATGATATATTTTCCCTCCTTCAGTCGAATATATGGTTTCCAGACAATTTCAATAAATCTCACTCAAAGCCAAATAAACCTAAAACGCTGAGTATCTGGCTATTATTTCACGTATCTTAAAATGCTAAATTAACCATTGTAGATTGTGCAGTAGGTAATGGTAATGATAGCGTAATGGTTAGTGCGCGGAATATCGGTGTGAGTGTCCTAACTTCGAATCCTAGGAGTACCACATGTATTCATCAGTTGAATTAATCTTAGTTCTCCCAGTGAACAAAAATACTTACTACAATTTTACAATGGTTAATCGAGTATTGCAAGAAACGTGAAATAATAGCCAGATATTCAGCATTTTAGGTTTATTTGGCCTTGCATCAGATTAATTTAATTTGTCTGGGAACCATATATTCGTCTGAAGGAAGGAACATATATCATGTTGTTCAGAGAGGTTGAGGCAGCAAGGCCTTATGTATTATGTATTCTGCAAATAAGAACCAAGTATGAGAACACTCTGGAAACCCCAGGTGTGCCGTGGGAGGATGTGTCTTATAATGTTTCTGCCCACTCATACTCGACACACAAAAGGAGTGAGATTAGCTGAAATATATGACTGGAATATTTACTGAGAATATTTACGGGTTATTTAGTTTAATTTAATACGTGTTGTATATTATACGAACTGTGAAAGATGTCTTAACCTAGAAATGTGCGAGTTACGAAACAATTGTACAATGAAGCAGAGAGAAACTGGGAAACTGATGGCGTGACAATTGGGAATTTAACCCTTGGAGGTTATAACGCATGTTAACTGTATTTTAGTTAAAATTTATACATTGTAGGAAACATTTCAAGCAATCAGAGGGATAAAGATGGTCTCAATTAACCCTTAAAGCCACTTTCACACATTCACGATGTTGGTCCCGATGTACCCCGAGGTACACAAATTGGTACATCAGCAGAGACAGTGACAGGATGTACGCGTTTGACGACGAAGCCTCGTCTGTGCCACGTCGTAGCCACGCCGGGCCAGATGGTACCACGGTTGCAACACGACGGCGCCACGTCAATGCTGTAACGGTCAAAATTCCGGTCAAAACCGTACCCCGACGTACCCCGACGTGGGGAACACGACGAGGGGCGATGGACTTATGATGGTGACACGTGGCCGACCCGACGAGGACGACGCCACAACGTCAGGCAGCCTGACAGATATCATCAATACATATGGTGTTAAAGTTAAAGGTATTACGTTCAACGGTCAAGTTTAAGGTAAGATAAGGTCGAATTATTTCTTTGTAAGGTATAGGCGTATGATTTTTGTTTATATAACATCAAGTTTTTGTCGTAGAGAGCTGGTTCTTCGTAAATAACAATCTGTATTCATTGCCGGTATACGAAATTAATATCTAAAAACTGTATCGAACGTTAAATTATATGAAAATAGACCATGAAGTGAAGCGAAAATATTTACCAGTGGGTGACAGCGGCGACGGACAAAAAATATTCAGGAAAAATAAAAGTTTTGATCGTACATTGACCATATATGTACCATTAGAAAGCTAATGAAAAATCCAATATATCACTTGCTTACAGAATATTCATTGTCCCATATTTTATCGGTGAAAATGGGGAGGGAAAGTATGGGCGGACTGAACAGTAACCTTCACCTACGGTGAAATTACACATATTGTTATTTTAATTTATTTTGTTGTTGAAATCTTATATAATAACCTTTCCTCTTGCTGTTCATAGATTTTTTTTTTAAATAACAACAAACTATTATTATGGGTGAAAACCAACTGAGATGGGGAGGGAAAGTACGGGCGGACTGAACAGTAACCTTCACCTACGGTGAAATTCCACATATTATTTTTATTTATTGTTTTGTTGAAATCTTATATACTAACCTTTCCTCTTGCCGTTCATAACAAATGTAATTACAAAAAAAAACAATTATTATGGGTGAAAACCAATTGAGCGAATATTTTGGTGCGGCTGGGATTCTATAAAAACACAAAACTATCGTTATAGATTTATTTCTATAAAATCCAATATTGATGATAGCATATTCTAAACACCGCCACCATGTTCAGCGGAAATTTGTTTTGTGATTTATTATGCAAATAAAAATAACGATAAAAAAACGATATACCGGTACCGGTATATCTCATATAGTACCGTATATAATATAACAGTGCGTTTAATCTCCACAGGTAGGTTACACTTCGTGATGAATCATATTTTCTCTAATTGTGGAAGGTAAAATGTATTGATATAAACCTATCTTGTGCAAAAGGATTGATATAAACATAGCTTTTGTAAGGATGGAATCGTCGAAAACACAGGAACAATCTCCTCTATCTAAACCCATCCACCCACACAAACACTACCTTGTGTTAAATTAATCAATAACACTTAGTATTTCCTTTGGCTTTTACTATTATAAACACTACTGTATTAGGTAAAATGAAATTCAATTCCATAGAGCATAATTATAATAACATTTATTGCATACCGTGTATCAGTGGCGGTCAATATAGCCACACAAGAACAATAACAAACACACGCACACGCACACACACTCACTCGACAATTAACACACACGTGTTTCGGTAATCATACCGGTACACTGATTTTTCATTTGAACTTATTAACTCGTTTGCTATAAGTTGATTATGGAATATTATATACGGTATAGGCCTACCGTATACCATATCAGGTCTTTATTTTTTCATCATGTGCGTATTTATAGTGTTGTCAGAATACTCCACTAATCCGAAGCACTGTCGGTCCTCTGCCATTCGGATTGCATGACTTTTACTGTAATATATTATAACTATTTATACCCCGACGCCGCCACGTCGATGCCGATGCAACCGGATGCAGACACGCGAGACCCACGTCATCGACACGTTGTTGTACCCGACGTTATCCGATGGTACCACGCCAAAAGTCCATCGTGCAAAATTTTTGAACAAATCCAAACCTTTGGTGGCCAAGCCCGATTTGCCACGTCCCGCACCGCGGGTAACACGACGCTCCCCGACGACCCCGACACACGTTGGGGATTGCACCACGTTGTGTCCCGATATTCAAATCAGGGTACATCGGGACCAACATCGTGAATGTGTGAAAGTGGCTTTAAAGCAACTTTCACACATTCACGATGTTGGTCCCGATGTACCCCGAGGTACACAAATTGGTACATCGGCAGAGACAGTGACAGGATGTACGCGTTTGACGACGAAGCCTCGTCTGTGACACGTCGTAGCCACGCCGGGCCAGATGGTACCACGGTTGCAACACGACGGCGCCACGTCAATGCTGTAACGGTCAAAATTCCTGTCAAAACCGTACCCCGACGTGGCACGTGGGGAACACGACGAGGGGCGATGGACTTATGATGGTGACACGTGGCCGACCCGACGAGGACGACGCCACAACGTCAGGCAGCCTGACAGATATCATCAATACATATGGTGTTAAAGTTAAAGGTATTACGTTCAACGGTCAAGTTTAAGGTAAGATAAGGTCGAATTATTTCTTTGTAAGGTATAAGCGTATGATTTTTGTTTATATAAAATCAAGTTTTTGTCGTAGAGAGCTGGTTCTTCGTAAATAACAATCTGTATTCATTGCCGGTATACGAAATTAATATCTAAAATCTGTATCGAACGTTAAATTATATGAAAATAGACCATGAAGTGAAGCAAAAATATTTACCAGTGGGTGACAGCGGCGATGGACAAAAAATATTCAGGAAAAATTAAAGTTTTGATCGTACATAGGCCATATATGTACCATTAGAAAGCTGATGAAAAATCCAATATATCACTTGCTTACAGAATATTCATTGTCCCATATTTTATCGGTGAAAATGGGGAGGGAAAGTATGGGCGGACTGAACAGTAACCTTTGCCTACGGTGAAATTCCACATATTATTATTTTAATTTATTTTGTTGTTGAAATCTTATATAATAACCTTTCCTCTTGCTGTTCATATATTTTTTTTAAATAACAACAAACAATTATTATGGGTGAAAACCAACTAAGATGGGGAGGGAAAGTACGGGCGGACTGAACAGTAACCTTCACCTACAGTGAAATTTCACATATTATTTTTATTTATTGTTTTGTTGAAATCTTATATACTAACCTTTCCTCTTGCCGTTCATAAAAAATGTAATTACAAAAAAAAAACAATTATTATGGGTGAAAACCAATTGAGAGCGAATATTTTGGTGCGGCTGGGATTCTATAAAAACACAAAACTATCGTTATAGATTTATTTCTATAAAATCCAATATTGATGATAGCATATTCTAAACACCGCCATCATGTTCAGCGGAAATTTGTTTTGTGATTTATTAGGCAAATAAAAATAACGATAAAAAAACGATATACCGGTACCGGTATATCTCATATAGTACCGTATATAATATAACAGTGCGTTTAATCTCCACAGGTAGGTTACACTTCGTGATGAATCATATTTTCTCTAATTGTGGAAGGTAAAATGTATTGATATAAACCTATCTTGTGCAAAAGGATTGATATAAACATAGCTTTTGTAAGGATGGAATCGTCGAAAACACAGGAACAATCTCCTCTATCTAAACCCATCCACCCACACAAACACTACCTTGTGTTAAATTAATCAATAACACTTAGTATTTCCTTTGGCTTTTACTATTATAAACACTACTGTATTAGGTAAAATGAAATTCAATTCCATAGAGCATAATTATAATAACATTTATTGCATACCGTGTATCAGTGGCGGTCAATATAGCCACACAAGAACAATAACAAACACACACGCACACGCACACACACTCACTCGACAATTAACACACACGTGTTTCGGTAATCATACCGGTACACTGATTTTTCATTTGAACTTATTAACTCGTTTGCTATAAGTTGATTATGGAATATTATATACGGTATAGGCCTACCGTATACCATATCAGGTCTTTATTTTTTCATCATGTGCGTATTTATAGTGTTGTCAGAATACTCCACTAATCCGAAGCACTGTCGGTCCTCTGCCATTCGGATTGCATGACTTTTACTGTAATACAGTATATTATAACTATTTATACCCCGACGCCGCCACGTCGATGCCGATGCAACCGGATGCAGACACGCGAGACCCACGTCATCGACACGTTGTACCCGACGTTATCCGATGGTACCACGCCAAAAGTCCATCGTGCAAAATTTTTGAACAAATCCAAACCTTTGGTGGCCAAGCCCGATTTGCCACGTCCCGCACCGCGGGTAACACGACGCTCCCCGACGACCCCGACACACGTTGGGGATTGCACCACGTTGTGTCCCGATATTCAAATCAGGGTACATCGGGACCAACATCGTGAATGTGTGAAAGTGGCTTTAAAGCAACTTTCACACATTCACGATGTTGGTCCCGATGTACCCCGAGGTACACAAATTGGTACATCGGCAGAGACAGTGACAGGATGTACGCGTTTGACGACGAAGCCTCGTCTGTGCCACGTCGTAGCCACGCCGGGCCAGATGGTACCACGGTTGCAACACGACGGCGCCACGTCAATGCTGTAACGGTCAAAATTCCGGTCAAAACCGTACCCCGACGTGGCACGTGGGGAACACGACGAGGGGCGATGGACTTATGATGGTGACACGTGGCCGACCCGACGAGGACGACGCCACAACGTCAGGCAGCCTGACAGATATCATCATACATATGGTGTTAAAGGTATTACGTTCAACGGTCAAGTTTAAGGTAAGATAAGGTCGAATTATTTCTTTGTAAGGTATAAGCGTATGATTTTTGTTTATATAAAATCAAGTTTTTGTCGTAGAGAGCTGGTTCTTCGTAAATAACAATCTGTATTCATTGCCGGTATACGAAATTAATATCTAAAATCTGTATCGAACGTTAAATTATATGAAAATAGACCATGAAGTGAAGCGAAAATATTTACCAGTGGGTGACAGCGGCGACGGACAAAAAATATTCAGGAAAAATTAAAGTTTTGATCGTACATAGGCCATATATGTACCATTAGAAAGCTGATGAAAAATCCAATATATCACTTGCTTACAGAATATTCATTGTCCCATATTTTATCGGTGAAAATGGGGAGGGAAAGTATGGGCGGACTGAACAGTAACCTTTGCCTACGGTGAAATTCCACATATTATTATTTTAATTTATTTTGTTGTTGAAATCTTATATAATAACCTTTCCTCTTGCTGTTCATATATTTTTTTTAAATAACAACAGACAATTATTATGGGTGAAAACCAACTAAGATGGGGAGGGAAAGTACGGGCGGACTGAACAGTAACCTTCACCTACAGTGAAATTTCACATATTATTATTTTTATTTATTGTTTTGTTGAAATCTTATATACTAACCTTTCCTCTTGCCGTTCATAAAAAATGTAATTCAAAAAATAATTATTATGGGTGAAAACCAATTGAGAGCGAATATTTTGGTGCGGCTGGGATTCTATAAAAATAAAAAACTATCGTTATAGATTTATTTCTATAAAATCCAATATTGATGATAGCATATTCTAAACACCGCCATCATGTTCAGCGGAAAAAAATTGTTGTGATTTATTATGCAAATAAAAATAACGATAAAAAAACGATATACCGGTACCGGTATATCTCATAGTATATAATATAACAGTGCGTTTAATCTCCACAGGTAGGCTACACTTCGTGATGAATCATATTTTCTCTAATTGTGGAAGGTAAAATGTATTGATATAAACCTATCTTGTGGAAAAGGATCGATATAAACATAGCTTGTGTAAGGATGGAATCGTCGAAAACACAGGAACAATCTCCTCTATCTAAACCCATCCACCCACACAAACACTACCTTGTGTTAAATTAATCAATAACACTTAGTATTTCCTTTGGCTTTTACTATTATAAACACTACTGTATTAGGTAAAATGAAATTCAATTCCATAGAGCATAATTATAATAAAATTTATTGCATACCGTGTATCAGTGGCGGTCGATATAGCCACACAAGAACAATAACACACACACACGCACACGCACACACACTCACTCGACAATTAACACACACGTGTTTCGGTAATCATACCGGGACACTGATTTTTCATTTGAACTTATTAACTTGTTTAATATAAGTTGATTATGGAATATTATATACGGTATAAATTATACGGTATAGGCCTAGACCATATCAGGTCTTTATTTATTCATCATGTGCGTATTTATAGTGTTGTCAGAATACTCCACTAATCCGAGCACTGTCGGTCAGCTGCCATTCGGATTACATGACTTTTACTGTAATATATTATAACTATTTATACCCCGACGCCGCCACGTCGATGCCGATGCAACCGGATGCAGACACGCGAGACCCACGCCATCGACACGTTGCACCCGACGTTACCCGATGGTACCACGCCAAAAGTACATCGTGCCAAATATTTGAACAAATCCAAACCTTTGGTGGCCAAGCCCGATTTGCCACGTCCCGCACCGCGGGTAACACGACGCTCCCCGACGACCCCGACACACGTTGGGGATTGCACCACGTTGTGTCCCGATATTCAAATCGGGGCACATCGGGACCAACATCGTGAATGTGTGAAAGTGGCTTAAGTGGTCCACGTGGACGGAGAGAGGGCGAGGGGGGATCATGCCGGAGGTCGAACGTGGGTTTTCCATTCATCTACCGTTCATTAACCGCTAGTGTACAGCCTTTCGATCGTTCATAAAACAAGGATAAAATAAAAACCGGACAAGGACGGAAACATATTATTTCCCTGAAAAGTCACATTGGGCAGTATGTCCCGTTTTCCGCTAGACTTGCCAATATCTTGCAGGGCCACGGTCGAGGTAATGTCTGGTGCCTGGACGACAAACACCACGGTTGCTGCAAGGTCCCCCACATTTAGCCCTA
This sequence comes from Paralithodes platypus, assembly GCA_032716605.1. Classification (NCBI taxonomy): domain Eukaryota; kingdom Metazoa; phylum Arthropoda; class Malacostraca; order Decapoda; family Lithodidae; genus Paralithodes; species Paralithodes platypus. Next base: position 33,105,464 of record CM064527.1, on the reverse strand, counting down.
TTTCAAAAATCCGTATAGTTGACCAAGGACAGCTAAAGATAATGTTGACAAAGTCTTGTGTGTGAACGAGGCTTCAAAGCCTCAGCTGTCATTACGTTTAGCTCGCTCTGTTTTGTATTAATGTCTGCCATATTTTGATTTGGGTGAGTAAGTGTAGGAACATGTTTGTATATCTCACTTGAAATGCAGAAATCATGCTTAGATATTGCTGATACCATATATTGATTAAAATGTACTGGGTGCTGAGACCTCACTTATTTGGACAACTGTATCATCAAATTACCTCCGTGGTTTAGTGCTTATCCTTTTCACCACTTTAAAATGCATTCTTGACTATATTCTAGCTTAGACGATAAAATGCAGCTTACGATGGATCTCTTAGCAATGAAAGGGGTCAAAACCAACTCCATTATATCTGTAACTCCCATTGATCCTTCTTAACCCTTATTTAGCGGCGAGCAACATAAGTCGAGTTAAATAAAGCTGGACTATGTGGCGGCGCTCGACATAACTCGAGTGGCAATTTCAGCACGTAATGTGGCTGAGAGAGAGAGACAAGTGGTGGCAGGAGACTAGCGAGCGTATGACTGCTCCAGACCACCGCGGCGAACCTACTGACACAAATCTCAGCTCCCTCCTCCCTCTCTCACTCGCTACATACTCAATTATGTACTGAAAGTACCGAATTACCTGCTTTTTGCACTCGCGTTGCACGGTTATTGCAAGAAAACTATCCATCATACAAGGATCGTTATGGTGTCATTCGAAAGCTCTGTTTATGCCCTTTCAGGGATAGGTACTTGTTTTACGTTCTGGGTCTTATTTAGGCATGAAAATGATCACGTAAACAGCCCTATTTTGGCTAAAAACACCCCGCTGTGCGGTACACATAAATAAACCGCATAGGCCGCTCGTAAGGTGTTAAGGCCACGTCTCACACAGTACGGCCACCACTCGACAGCTGCCGACATAGGACGAATTGCACTTTTTCGCCGATTGTAATCGAATCACTGGATCACTGCACGATCCTCGCTGGCACACGATTGGTATACAACAAGCCCTCGACAGTCACTCAACACTCACACATCACACAAGTCTGCAACACGACCCTTGTAGAATAAATTGCTGACCAGAGACGCTACTCATTCGACCAGCACATGTTCGTCATACGTTTAAAGCACGTTAAAAGTACGTTAAAAGCACGATAATGCCGCTTCTGGTCGTTAACCATACGTTTAAAGTACAACAAACGCACGTACGTTGTACGACAAATACGCCCATCGTATGTCTCCCACGATACTGATACGTCAAAGGCAGCCCACTTATATAAGGGGGTGTGGCCCCGGCACATTTTAGTCTACCACCGAAGCTCCTACTGTCAACATGGAGGCACACATGGACGTAGTAAACATCCATGGGACCACCATGACAGACGACGAAGCGTACATGGCCATAATACACTACAACCAAGCTAATATAAACAACCTCAGATTGCAGCTGTTGTACACCATCGCCCTGAGAAAGTTACGGAGCAAACAAAAAAAAAGCAAGAAATGTAGCTGTCATGTCCGGGCTTGGATCTTGGAAAGACCCATGTACAGCCACTATTATCAACTGATGCAGACTCTACAGAACACCGACAAGGAAACGTACAAGTACTACCTCAGGATGGACGAGGACCTCTTCAAAGAGATAGTCCAGCGGCTAACTCCACGCATCGCCAAGCAGGATACCAACTGGAGGAAGGCCCTGGAGCCCGGTCTACGCCTGGCCATGATACTCCGCTTCCTTGCCACAGGGGAGGCATACAAGAGCCTGTGTCTTAACTTCAGAGTGGCCCCCAACACCTACTCCATTGTCGTCCGCGAAACCTGTGAGGCCATCATCCAAGAGTACATGGAAGAGGTCATCGTGTGCCCCACGACACCACAGGGGTGGTAGCAGGTCGCCGCAGGATTCGATGAAACCTGGGGTTTTAAACACACCGTAGGGGCAATCGACGGCAAGCACATCGCCATGCAGCCCCCTGGCAACATGGGGTCCTACTACTACAACTACAAAGGGTACCATTCTATTGTTCTGCTGGCACTCGTTAACTCCAAGTGCCGGTTCATCTACGCCGACGTGGGAGCCAACGGTTCAGCCTCAGATGAAGGTATCTGCCAGGTGACCGACCTCCGGAAGGCGCTTGATGATGGCGCTGCAGGTTTGCCACCCAGAGAGTCACTACCTGGATGTGATATGCCTCTGCCCTATTTCCTTGTGGGTGACGATGCCTTCCCAATGAGAGAGTGGCTGCAGAAGCCATACCCCCACCGAGGTCTCCAGAAGAAACAGCGTAACTACAACTATCGTCTGTCAAGGGCCAGGAGAGTTGTGGAGAACGCCTTCGGGATTCTAGCCAATCGCTTCCGGTGCCTACTCACCACCATCAACTTACAACCTAGCACTGTGGAGGTGGTCCTCGCCAGCTGCATCCTCCACAACATCCTCATCGACAGACGCCCTGGCATGAACGTACAACCTAGTGATGTTGGTGAAATGTCTGCAGACTGGAGGAGGGAGCCCCTGCACGGACTCCAGCCACGTCTGCGACAAACCGGACCAGGGCCTGCCAAACTTGTGAGGGACTACCTGGCAGAATATTACAGCAAACCCGAGAACCTCTTGGCGTGGCAGGACCCAGTCGAGTAACAAAACGTGTTTCGGGTGCTTGGGATCAAACGCAAAGGGATGTTGAACTTCTTTATTCCAACCAAGTTTCATCGTGTGAACAAATATAACAAATATAATAACCCTCTTGACAGCAATTTATCGATTTGTCATATCATGTCTATCTAACAATACAAATACATAATTGCAATTAATGAACTAATAATGTATACATCTAGAATAATAAAGATCTTAATCCGCAAAGAATTAGCTATTCTTAACTAAAACATATCTGCAATTGACTTGAAAGCTAAGGCTATATGAACACATACCCGGTACTCTATTTACATACGAGACTTTTGCAACACACGCACAGTAGTGGACATACAGTGTCTCTGAGCCCCACTTGATGACGAGAACGAACATTTGTAGCATTGACTAACGAGATTGAGCAGTTGTATCTATAACTATAAACTTTTCATATTTCTACCTCAGTGTAGCATTACAATCCTTCTGAGTATCGTTTGTACTCCCGTCCACGACTGTACACAAGCAATACCAATCACGCCACAATAACTATTTGATGAATTCATAGACTGAAATAATCATAAGCCACAGATGTGTGACATATGAATCAAACACTTAAAAGTCTAGGAACGATGTAAATCTCAATATAAATTCATAATATTCTATATTTAAGTCAGTACTAACTATATTACCACACATAGAGTAATGCTATAATTATAATGTAATCTAGCCACTAAAGATATTCATGAACTAAGATATGTAATGTATATGTTAAGTAGCTAATGTAATCCTTTACAAATTAATCAATAAACCAAAACATATTTCAATGATGCATTTACAGTATAACTAAACAAAATATATATACAATATCACACTTTGAACAGTGAAGATATACTTCCCGTAAACAGCTGTTCTGTAGCTCGATATAAGGAGCTTTGAAATATTCACACTAATACATGACAAACTCTAAACTCCTGTACCACTGTTAGAATCAAGGCGATGCATATGTTCAGCATATGTTCAGCAACGAGATAGTAATGGGCCTTGCAATATTTGCAGATATTAAATATACTCAAGCACAGTTCCTATCATAAAATATTAACCTAATTTGTCAGTACTTACTCCATTACGAGGATAACCCAGCACAACGAGGTGCCATACACACTTGGCCAGGTGGTCTGACCTACCACCAAGCGATTTCCAGTCTATACTAACCGGCAAGTCACGAGCTATCCACCACCTGACAACTATCCATGTGGATGTACGGGGAGGGTAGAGGGGGAAGGGGGGGCAATCGTTACACCAACCAAGGGGGAAGGGGAGAAGGGGGTTAGATGGATAAAGCGGTTCTAATCGTCATACTAAATCAATGTCATTCACTTAAGCTCATCACAATACTAATATTTCATAAGCAATATATTTACAAATGATACCTATACATTGGTCAAGGTGCAGTCGACTGCAGTGGTAAGTGGTACACATCAAAATGAAACATTCTGACACACCAATGAAATATCTTGAAACACTACCACGAACCACACACCCCAAGTCAATTTACCTCAATCAATGTTCACCCACCCAAATTCAACAAACTATAGCTCACCAGTTGTGAAGTCAACTGCACATCACTATTACAACAATAAATACGATAACTTACATTTTCATAAAACAAAACATAAGTAGAAATATCCAACATATTCGTCTTCTATCAATATATATAGTAAAACATCTTTATAAAGCTCCATTCCTTATATTTTATTTGTTATCATTTAAGAGATTGCTATAAGTGTGCTCATTCTTGTCATTACCTTGTTTGGGGATTTATTTATTTATGTTGGTGTCTTTATACACCAATCAAACTTGAACCTCCAATTAAACTTTAAATTATTTTTTTTATGTTACTGTTTGTATTTCTTATAGCTACATAATTTTCTTAAAACAATTTGTTTGGCCAAGTATAAATGTTGTGGTTGTTATGGTAATACTGTTGTTGTTGTTGTTGTTGTTCCCTAAGCTGCCTGGCCGAACAGCCCCGAGACCCTGAGGAAGGCCATGGCCACGATCGGGCTTTCCCACAGAGCTCTCATTGAGTGTAGATTATGTTGTTGGCATTAAGTGGTTGTGTGAATTGCAGTCTTCTATGATGTGTTTAATGGTATGGGGTGCTGTGTTACATCCCGGGCAGGCGTCGACAACGGAGTCATCCAGTCTCTTCTGATAGCTCAGGAGAGCTGGATGGTGTCCGCATCTCAGCCTGGCCAGGTGGACTCTGTCCTCGCGAGGGAGTGAGGATTCGGAAGGATGGATTTCGGGAGGTCGTGCATGCAGCTGCGTGTTGTCTGTGAGTGAGTGGATGGATTGGCGAGAGATATGAGTATGGATGTGCTTCTGGAAGTTGGTTCGGGGTGGGCAGGGAGGGAGAGAGGACAATAATTGTGTGTGATACCGTGTGCTGGGTGTTGTTTTGATATTTCTTGGTGTCTGTGGGTGTGTTGCCATGTAGTTTAGTGGGTGGTCTTGGTTCGTGGAGGCTGCTGCCAGGAATTGAGTGCCTCTCATGTCCAGATGGTCTTTGACTTTGAGGATTTTGGTTTCTTGATGTAGGTGATCTGTGGGTGCAGTAGCTGTGCAGCCTGTAATGATCTTCAGGGTTTTGAATAGTCTGTAAGGTCTTATGTGTTTCAGCTAGGTTAGAAGCCCAGGCTGGGCTTGCGTATTCCATCACTGATCTTATGTATTGTTTATATACTGTGGTGGTAGTTTCTTTGTTGTGTCCAAATTTTGTGTGAGCAAGTGACCTGAGGGCGTTAAGTCTGGGTGTCAGTTTCTTTTTAATGTTTGTGGTGTGCTGTTTGAATGTCATATGAGTATCATATGTTACTCCTAGGATTTTGGGTGTGTGTGTATGTGTTAGGGGTGTGTTGTTTATGGTGAGTTGAGGGATGTATTCGTGTTCACCTGTCCAGCTTGTGAGCAGGGTTGCGGTGGATTTGGCTGGGGCTAGATTAACCCTTTCACGCATTTATGACGCAGAGGTTGCCAGATTAGCAATAAGAAATAGAGTTCTCTCACTCTTATAATTACCTCTCCAAAGTTAGTTTTCTGCCCACAGCTAACTCAAAGACAACTACAGAGGTTGAAGTAACTAAACTAAAGGTTTCTAAATACCCCTGATGGTAACAAAGGCTTTAAAGTATCCCCAATAGGCTCAAAATCGCGTCATATGTCGGAGAGGGTTAAGTCTGTTTGTAGTGCACCAGCCATGTAGTGTGTTGAGATAGGGTTGAAGGAGATCTGTTGCTCTTTTTGGGTCATGGTGTGTGCATGTGAGTGTTATGTCGTCTGCATAGAAGGCTAAGTTTATTTGGGGCGTATTGGGTGTAGTTATATCGTGCATGTACAGATTGAAGAGTGCGGGCGATAGGACGGATCCTTGTGGGACTCCGTTTGAAAAGTTTCTGATTTTAGATGAATGACCGGAAAAAGATACGTGTGCACATCTGCCTGCTAGGAAGTTGGCCAGCCACCTTTTTGTGTTGTTGTGCATGTTTGTGTTCTAGATTTTGTTTGTTAGGTTATGGCGGGGGATGGCATCGAAGGCTTTACTAATGTCGAGTGTGGCTAATAGTGATCTGTGTGGTGGTCTAGCTGAGTTGATGCCGTCAAAAGCTCTTTGTGTAAGGTCTGTGAGAAGAGTGTTTGTGGAGTGCAGTGGCCTAAAGCCATGGTGTGTTGGAGCTAGGGGTAGGTCAGGTGTAATTAGTTGTAATACTAGGCATTCCATGACTTTGGAGGGGGAGCAAAGGAGTGTGATGGGGCGGTGCGAGTAGGGTAGCATGGGGTCTTTATTGGGTTTGGGGAATGTGATGATGATACCATGCTTCCAAATGTCTGGTATTGTGTTGTGTGAATAGCTGTAGTTTGATATGTTAGTGAGTGCTTGTATACCTTGTGGTCCCAGGTGTCTGAGGTGTATGTTGCTTATGTTGTCTAGGCCACAGGCGGGTGAGTGCTTGAGATTGTTGATGATATGCTTTGTCTGGTGAAGGGTGTATAGTCAGGGTCTGTGGGGAATTGTCTCTTACGTCGGATGACACGTCGGTCGTCTTTGTGAGGTTTTAGGTGGCTGACATGTGAGAAGTGATTGATGAGAGTGTTTGCTTGTTGTTTACATGAACTGGGTACTTTGAACTCTTAGTAGCTGGCATGCAAGGGCTAGTCTTGTATCTAACGTACTGGGTCTAGGTTAGGTTAGGTTAGGTTAGGTTGTTAAGTTTGGCTAATGTTAACCCCATTCTTACTAGGTTAGGTTAGGTAAGGTTGTTAGGTTAGGATAATGTTAACCCCATTCTTACTAGGTTAGGTTAGGTAAAGTTGTTAGGTTAGGCTAATGTTAACCCCATTCTTACTTCGTTAGGTTAGGCTAATGGGTTATACTGATGTTTTGGACCGACAGTTAGCCCATCGATCTGTTTAGGCCTAATAGGTCCGGTAGAGCATATACATCATTGCTATATATATATGGCATTAAGAGCGGAAATGTACTACAAGGGAGAAAAAAAACAAAAACGCTAAAATACATGTATAGGCCTAGGCTACTGTAAAACAATAAGTTTTTCACCCAGTACCCAACCAGCGGGGGGGTGGGGGCGGCAGCCCCCACCCATATACTAGGTTAGGTTAGGTTAGGTTGTTAAGTTAGGCTAATGGCACCAAAAAAAAAAAAAACAAAAAAAAAAAAAAAAAAAAAAAAAAAAAAAAAAAAAAAAAAAAAAAGTAACCTAACCAGCGGGGGTGGCAGCCCCCACCCATATACTAGGTTAGGTTAGGCAAGGTTGTTAGGTTAGGCTAATAGCCTAGAAAAAAAAAAAAAAAAAAAAGTCTAATAGGGGTGTGTTTTTAGATTGTTGGATAATCGGTAAATACTCATTTCCGCTCCTCTTCAGTATAAAACAACACTATATCTGAAGGAAAAAATACAAAAAACAAAATAAAACTTACTGAAATCGCTGTCGGTCCAAAAAGTCAGGTTTACCGGCTAATGTTAACCCTATGAAAACCCAATGATTTTATTAAAGTTACTGTGTAATTTTAACATGAAAATTAGTAAAATCCGAGCCAAGTTTCGTCAAAACTTGGCTCGTGTTTTCAAAATGTCGGGTTATATGGGTATGGAAATTTACAAAACCCGAGCCAACATTTTAATAAGGTTACTGTGTTATTTTCATATTTAAATTAGTTAAATCCGAGCCAACTTTCGTCAAAACTTGGCTCGGGTTTTCAAAAAGTCGGGTTTTATGAGTCTGGAAATTGACAAAACCCGAGCCAAATTTTGGTTACAAATGTGTATTATCGTGTTCTATACGCTTTTTACCCCTCAATTTCCCTGATCTTCATAGCCCTCCCCACTATCGGGGGGGGGGGGGGGGGGTGTCTTTAGATTGATGGATAATGGGTAAATGCTTAATTCCCATTCAATTTAATCACTAGTTTCGACTAAAACACCAAAAAACAAAATCAAAATACCCCCCCCAAAAAAAAACTGAAAAACACGTTGTTGCGTCTCCTGTATATTAACCTTCATTTCTATATACTTTTTATCCCGGGGGGGAAAAAAAAAAATCTTGGGTTTTTTATTTTTTTTCTTGGATTTTTATTTATTTTTTTTAATTAACCTAACCAAAAAACCTAACCTAACCTAAATGTATTTGGGGGCTATTAGGTTAGGTTAGGTTTTTTAGTATAACTCCATTTATTGGTCACCAATTATTTTGACATATTTGAAGACAGATATGGAATCTATATGCTCTAAGCATCATATTAAAATTAGTTTCAACCCTCGGCAAAACCTATTAAAAAAACCGGTAACAACATGTCTACCTACCGTAAAACGGTTGTCAATACTCTCTTATAGACGGCGCGGCTTTCAGCGACGCCATTTTTTCGTGAACTGGAGAGCTTTATCCTTCAACTTTTGTAATACTATCACGCCATCTGCCAATCCTCTTTGGAAATACTGAGTTTCATTTCCTAACTCCTGCGCAATACGTCACGAGACACTTCTGGATTCTTATTGGGGTTTTTTTGTGAGCACGTCATAAAACTAATAGATTCCGTCACGCATACAACCAGCAACCTATCAGGTGAGTTTATTGACCTTGATTACGTCATTGCACTGAACCAATCACAGATACACACCTTCATTTAAGTCTCTCCTCACTTTAGTCATGGACGCCACTTGTAATGGTTGTTCACCCCTCCCACATTCAGTGATTATTGACACTACAAGGAACAATAGTGCAGCCCTTAAGGTTTTTACTGACCATGGTTGTTTGCCTACCTCTGTTTCCTGCAAACTCTGCTCAAACGAATGTTACTATTATGAACCGGCAGACCAGTGGCGATGCGGTCATTATTGGTTTTGAAATAAAACCACTACTCGTCGTAACTCCTCGTCGAAAACGTGGACGCATCTCTTCCCCACCTACTCCCTCCACATCTCAATAAGGTATGCAATTACGCTTTCATATTTTCGCGGGTTTAAAAACGGCGAAAACAAAATTAGGAAAAACTAAATAAGATGGTCACCAATTTTCCCATGGATTTTTTTATTTTTCCCTGTTAGTTTTCATCAATATATAGTGTTTGGAAATAATTGCAACCCTCGGCGAAACCGTTTTCCCCATTATGCAACCATCTTAAGACACGCCGCCCGATAGTGGGGAGGGCTATGAAGTACAGGGAAAATGAGGGGTTAAATGCGTAAAACGGCGATTAAAACATATTTTAGCAAAACTTGGCTCGGGTTTTAAGGTATTTCTAAGGCCTAAAACCCAATATTTCGGAAACCCGAGCCAAGTTTTGGCCAAAGCTGGCTCGGATTTTGAGAGTTTGTAGACAACAAAATTACAGTAACCTCATTTAGAAATTTGGCTCAGGTTTCCCGAAATTGCAAAGGCATAAAACCCGAATTTTGGAAAACCCGAGCCAAGTTTTGGCAAAACTTGGCTCGATTTTGCGAATCGAAAAAGACTAACTACATGTCGGGGATCGGCTCATGATTTCCCTAATTGCAAAGCCATATAACCAGATTTATCAAAAACGTAGCACTTATTTAAATCATAAATATCCAGTAACATAGACCTAGTACATTGGATACAAGCCTAATCCACACCTAACACCTACAATGTGTCCGTAGTACCTAGTAGGCCTACATGGTATACAACATGGCGGTTGGGCCGGCACCCATTTAGTAGCCTACCGTTATTCGGCCGTGTCTGTAAATACGATTATACGAATGCGAGGAACTTCGAGCGAATTCCTGATCAAGCGGATGCACAATCTAATCTAATTAACCTAACCTAACCTAACCTAACCTAACCTAACCTAACCTAAATGCGCCTCCGCTCGAATATGAATTCGCTCGAAGTGTCCAGATACCGTAAATACTACCGCAACTACGAATCTTGTTTCTCAAACCTAGTTTATTAACCTAACCAAACAACCCAACCTATCGACAGAGATGGGCAGGTGGAGTGGACTAAAAAGCTGGTGGACAGACCTCGGGAGACAGGTGAAAATAGCGTGTGTACGAATCGGTGCCGTCTATAGGAAGGTATTGACAACCATGTTTCGACAAAATTCCATTTTAGTACTATATATTTTTATTAGGTTTTGCCGAGGCTTAAAACACATTTTCATATTATGTTTAGAGCATATAAAATCCATATGCGTGTTCAAATATTGCAAAATAATTGGTGACCAACTTATTTAGTTATACTCAAAATTATGTAAGCAAAACTTGGCTCGTGTTTTAAGGTATTTCCGTAATTGTTTAATCGAAGTCTTCTTTTTTTCTAGTTATTAAAAACTTATTCTATGGTGTATTATATGATACATAGAAGCAATAGAACTGTTCAAATGACCTGGGAAGTGTATATTAAACCAAATACAAAACTTTGAATAATGAGGTAAGAGATATGTGTTTTCTATCACTTTTCATCCCAAGACCAGTGGGGGTCTGGGGGCAGCAGCCCCCTTGATGCCCAGGTTACCTTAGGTTAGGTTAGGTTAGGTTAGGTTAGGTTAATGACCAGCTATGTAAATACAGTAGTGAACATTTGGTTTAGTCTGTGCTCAAAAATCCATTTTCTTTAGCAGGCCATACACTAAACAATTACCCCCTTTTCACAGACAAATACACAAACAATCTGTCAAAGATGCAAATAGCGGGGGTGTGGGGGCAGCAGCCCCCACCCATAATACTAGGATAGGTTAGGTAAGGTTGTTAGGTTAGGCTAATGTCCTTTCAAAGGGGTATAGGCTTGCAAACACTATGATAGATTAACATGAGCCAAAAATCGAAATTAGGTTAGTGTAATTTGTTTACTCTTAAAACTCGCAAAATCAGAGCCAACTTTTCCCAAAACTTGGCTCGGGTTTACCAAAAATTCGGGTTTTATGGCTTTGCAATTTCGGGAAACCTGAGCCAAATTTCTAAATGAGGTTACTGTCATTTGTTTGTCTACAAACTCGCAAAATCCGAGCCAGCTTTGGCCAAAACCTGGCTCGGGTTTTCCAAAATTCGGGTTTTATGGCTTTGCAATTTTGGGAAACCTGAGCCAAATTTCTAAATGAGGTTACTGTCATTTGTTTGTTTACAAACTCGCAAAATCCGAGCCAGCTTTGGCCAAAACTTGGCTCGGGTTTTCGAAATATTGGGTTTTAGGCCTTTGAAATACCTTCAAACCCGAGCCAAGTTTTGCTTGAATACGTTTGTATCGCCGTTTTACGCATTTAACCCCTCATTTTCCCTGTACTTCATAGCCCTCCCCACTATCGGGTGGCGTGTCTTAAGATCGTTGTATAATGGGGAAAACGGTTTCGCCGAGGGTTCTAATTATTTCTAAACACTATATATTGATGAAAACTAACAGGGAAAAATAAAAAAATCCATGGGAAAATTGGTGACCAATAAATGGAGTTTTTCCGGTTTTTTGGTTAGGTTAATGACCAAAACAAAAAATCCCAAGAAAATAAATGAAAAATCCCAAGATTTTTTTTTTTTTTTTTCCCGGGGATAAAAAATATATAGAAATGAAGCAAATGATGATAGGAACCCAAAACTACCATTAGAATTTTGCTACCTATATTGTAGCGCCTCCTGTATATTGACCGAAATGAAGCATATGATGATAGGAACCCAAAACTACCATTAGAATTTTGCTACCTATATTGTAGCGCCTCCTGTATATTGACCGATGTTTGCCCTATATATTTGGCGATTATTAGACCTTTCGCCCCATTTGGTTGTCATTATTAAGACATTTCGTGCCATTTAAGAGTTGATTTGTTCCTGGCGAGCGAAAGCGAGTCTGTCCCTCACACAGTCAGGAGCGCGAGCTAAGAGTCACTAGGCGTAGGGGACATTTCGGACTCGCGGGCCTATTTGCGGTGAAAATCAATGACTCTTAGTGTTAAGACTTGATAGAGGTCTATGGAGCAAACTAGAAGTAATTATATAATACTAAGAAAATAAAAATAACAAAACTAGGATAACCTCCCGTAACATTCCCCCATATTATCACTCGATGACTCGCATTATAGCTCTTCAATCTAACATAATCAACACTGTCACTGTTTTCTAATGTCAACAGAAACTCCACAATCTTCATGTATCCAATATACAGCCAGTTTTAGTAATTTGGTTCGCTTACGGGTGCGATGAAGTATGGTAGTACATCCCTCGCTTAGCACCAGACAAACACTGACTGTCAACATTTAGTCTTTAGCAGTGTTACCAACTCAAAGATGCATACATAAAACGCTAAATCTTAGTCTTGAAGTAACAAATATCTTGCTATGTACAGTCACGATCCTTAATTAAGTATTTATCCCCTTGGCTCGAGGGAAGTCGAAACCAGGGTTGAGGAAACGTTAGGTGAGCGGACACGGATAGCTAAGGAGTGAGACCACGATTCACGATGATGGAAAACATTGCTTCACATTAATGTACTGTACACAAACGTTGGCACTGCTTCCTACCACATAAACACAGTCAAGAAGTTTGACTGATAATATTGTTATTAAATGCAGCAAATTAAGAAAGGTATTCCTACCACTTCATACACTCTTTGAAAGCTAATTACAGTATGAGTTTCCTATACATAAAGGATTGTGAACCCGTTCGCTGTGAAAATAGTTCGTCTTGGGTGTTCACAATACTCACAAAACACCGAACTAATTTGAAAACATTCATACCAATACTTATGCTTCGAATATTACTGCTAATATACTTGCAATATTTAATACAATAGTAACAACACATTGGTTGTGTTGTTGTGGTGTCCTTTAAATACATATATAACTTTGGCAATGCAATAATAGCAACGTAACACATTATAGCAATGCATTCAATATTGCTTCATAATAATATTGTGCTCATGAGTTGTGGTTCAGGTGAGTGAGCATCTGATCATAAAGTGGTGTGTCCACTCTCCTGACCAAGGAGAGGCGACTCTCTGCTTTTGGTTGTAGGCCCCTGATACTTATCCCATCTAACGTCAATCAAGCACAAATCAATAGAGAACGGTTAATTTCGAACAGTAACTATATACAGTTTAAACTCCTCAATAGAGAATGTACCGTTCTTTAGAAAACGGTTATATTCGAGCTATAACTATATACTATCTAATATATATAGGCTACCGCTTGCAGTACTCAATATCTCATAATAATTGTTCACATTCCATAATAGCTCTTATATGCTATGTCTAAATAGTAGGCTACTGTTGTCACTCATGATGTTTTAATTGTGATCCCCATTTTGTCATTATCATTATTGTCCTACCTTATAGTCCATATGCTACTACAACTAAATATATTGCGCTACATTCCATGTATACAATCTAGTATTTGTGCAGCAACTTCACCGTTTTCTGTATAGAATACTTTATCTAATATAATGCATTTGCTATATGTGTAGGTTACTCAACGTCTATATCATGTATTGGTTTTGTTCCTTACATTTAAATTTGTATCAGTATCTTATTTGGATTTCGTCCATATATGTTGCCCATAGTTCTCGTACGTTTACTGAAAAGTAAATAATCAAACACACACACACACTGTGAATCATACAGGTCCTCATATTACTTGCACTGCTTAATTGGTGAGCAGGAAATAAAGATATACCAGTACGCAATTATCTCTCAGACTCTCACGAAGGAATAATGCGTGACAACCACATCAATCATCCCAGTGACTGTCTCTCGAGTAATATATGTTTTTGCAGCTCTACCCATACACGTCATACACTAATAAATACACATCCCTTCAGCAACAACATTACCAAAAGTGTGGAACACATCTTTTGCCTCATGCTGTACGTGTTTATATATATATTTTCTCTCGATGATACGTGTTTACTATTCAGGTCGACCACTGCAGCACAACACAATGCTAGGGGAATTACTCCACTACCGTTTATTGCTTTTCTGTGTATTCATGAATAACATTCTATAAGCAAGTAATTCCAACTTCACACTCCACAAAAACTAAGAACAGAAAATTGAGGGTATGTCTTACATTAAAGATAACCAATCACATGAATGGCATATAATACAACGTTATTAGATTAAGCTATTTATTTATATTATTTAAAATATCTGTAAATTGTGGAACATCAGACGTCAGACGACCAACCCCGCTATACTAGTCATCTTAAAAGTGGCTGCTTCACATAACACGGGACTGTACAGCTGATCAGGTGTTTTCGTCTTCAGGTTGATGTCAAGGTTCTTGACCAATAACAAACATCGGTAAAATTCTAGTTTCACGTACACAGCGACAAAAGGGAGGCGCCGTTGTAAAGGCATAGCTTCCCGACCAAATATGAAGATCAGGGAAATTGCTGAATTTGCTGGGTAAAAGACGTAATATAATGATAATAAACTACATTAACGACATTAGCCTAACCTAACAACCTTACCTAACCTAACCTAGTATTATGTAATGGCTATGGTGCCGCATATGGGGAGATTTTTTTTTTTTTTTTTACAATAGGTATAATTCCTTATAATGCATTTCCGCCGCTTTGGACATATATAGGAATTAAGTATGGTATATGACAACTCTAAAGTAGCCATATAAATTTATGAGTATGCTGTGAAAGCGAAACTAGAATTAAACCCAAACATCTGTAATGACACAAATGCCAGAATTTATGAGTCAGCTATTTACCAAGATAATGTCTCTGGAATCTTGATTCAGTCAGCCATGATTATACTGTATATAGGCCTACTCGTATGTGAGTATACTATATACTGTATACTCGTAGATTCACCCTACTTATGACTAAGCACTTCACCTTACCTTTGTGAAAGAAGTGACAAATGAAATGCTTTTGCTTTTGCTTGAATTTTCCACAAACAACACAGCTGTGGCCGTGTTGTTTTGGTGCCGGGTTTGTATCTGCCGCCACGCCATCTGGCAGCTCCCAGTGACATTTGTAAGTGTGCAGACGATGTACCACCGATGGCAGAGCCATCTTCAGGGGTGCTTGGTCAAGAGTAGGGATCAATTGGGAGCTCCTTTAAGAGCTCTATCCTTATTTGATTATTCTTGTTCCTGACGCTTCTCTAATCCTCACGTCGACTCACCTCGAGCCAAGGGGGTAAAGAAATCAGGGATCATAACTGTACTAGGGAAAAAACAATTCATTAGTAGTAAATTAATATAGTTTCTTGATAATTTCCTTTACAAATTATAATATTAAAAATAACTTAACACATTTGCTTCTATATGTGCTCAATTGTAACTAGATAAAATCTAATATACCCATGGAAGTAGCAGTAATGCCGCTAAATTGACAAAATAATATGATCTCTACGTCTGCCGGTCTTATCTAGGATATCATTAGGAACGATGTTCATTGGACCTTCACACAGTGGAAGGAACACAAGGTGAGCTAAATCAAGAGTTCTCATTGGACTACGAAAATAGGCGGTGCTCATGACTTGCTTGTTGCCAGTCTAAGGAATGTAAACAGAATCATTTAATGGCTAAGATGAATCCCTTGAAGTACTTTACAGCCAAGAGCATAAATGGCGACGCACCTATTTTAATCAGTACTGAACCCAAAGACGACAATTCAATGTTTTATTATAGCCAATGTTGTCCAGATTTTTGCCTTAAATATTCGAATTGGTGTACTCTTTTAATTATATGCCGAGAACTGCAACAACTGCCCCCATAAGCTCCACTGCATTAACCCTCTATGTACCAGCGATGTCCGTTGTATTATATTATAGCTATATTTATACGATTTTATGCAGCTTAGGAAGAATATGCGGTAGTTGAATGGGTTGATTGAGATAATCCGAAGCCTTATAATTGCTAGAGATCATTCCTAAAGTTAATAAAATCGATTAATTGTAGCCAGAATGAAATACACATGATGTTGACGGTAGAGAATGGGTTAAATAAACCACTTCCCAACCACAATAATTATAATCTCCTTTATTGTAATATCCTGTGGTTAGGGTAATGTGTGTGCAATTCTGGTGCCAGGATAAGATCAGTATATTATATAGCCCTGCAGCTATACGCGTCTGGTTGGGTCTGTGTGTTTGCTTGTAATCTTAACCCACTACACTGAATACACTACGCTTGTCTTGGTTAAACGGTGGGGACAAATACAGGGAAATCGCAATGAAAGCGTGCGTACGAGCACACACATAATACACACACACACACACACACAAACCCACACACTCAAGCTTTTGCTCTCACTCACTCTTTTTCTCACTCACAATCTCTCTCTCTCTCTCTCTCTCTCTCTCCAATACCAATGATCTGTTCCTATCTATATATCTATCTATATATATAACTATCTATCTCTCCCCGCGGCAATACCATTAGACACCGGCTACAAATTGTAGGAGCTAATATAGTGCTGACGGCGACGCTGCATAAGGGACATAGAGCCAGAGTGAGGCAAATAACGGCGATACTTCAGAGGTTTGGGGAGATACAGGGGGTGCTGGGGAGAGACAGGGGGTGCTTGGGCGAGACAGGGGTGCTGGGGAGAGAAGGGGGTGCTGGGGAGAGATTGGGGGTACTGGAGAGTGACAGGGGGTACTGGGGAGAGACAGGGGGTGCTTGGGCGAGACAGGGGTGGTTGGGAGAGAAGGGGGTGCTGGGGAGAGATAGGGGTGCTGGGGAGAAACAGAGGGTGCTGGGGAGTGGCAGGGGGTGCTGGGGAGAGACAGGGGGTGCTTGGGCGAGACAGGGGTGCTGGGGAGAGAAGGGGGTGCTGGGGAGAGATAGGGGTGCTGGGGAGAGATTGGGGGTGCTGGAGAGTGACAGGGGGTTCGGGGGAGAGACAGGGGGTGCTTGGGCGAGACAGGGGTGCTTGGGCGAGACAGGGGTGGTGGGGAGAGAAGGGGGTGCTGGGGAGAGATAGGGGTGCTGGGGAGAAACAGAGGGTGCTGGGGAGTGACAGGGGGTGCTGGGGGAGAGACAGGGGGTGCTTGGGCGAGACAGGGGTGCTGGGGAGAGAAGGGGGTGCTGGGGAGAGATAGGGGGTGCTGGGGAGAGACAGGGGCTGCTTGGGCGAGACAGGGGTGCTGGGGAGAGAAGGGGGTGCTGGGGAGAGATAGGGGGTGCTGGGGAGAAACAGAGGGTGCTGGGGAGTGACAGGGGGTGCTGGGGAGAGACAGGGGGTGCTGGGGAGAGACAGGGGGCGCTGGGGAGAAACAGGGGGTGCTGGGGAGAGAGAGAGAGTGTGTGTGTGTGTGTGTGTGCAAAGTAAATTAAATAACTGCGTAAGGTACACAAAACTCATGTAAAATCACACACATTTATTATACATATACACATAATACATTTAAAGTATATTAGCAATAAGTCCTAATAATGAAAGTGTGATAACTTTTAATATATGCTTAGTATATCCAATTTAGATATTTGATAAGTTTGTTTGACGTAAACCTGGAATGTACAGTATGATTCATACACACAAACAAGGTAAACAAAGATAAACAAAGGTGGGGACTCATGGGTTGAGATAAACATGGAATGATAATCGCCAAGCTGTACATAATTATCTTGTAAAGCGCAATGTTACTGAAATAATTATTAACAATGGTATAAAGGATTTTATGGATCGTCTATACCGGGCCTGTGACGTCACAAGACTGTAAGTCCACCATCCAGTCTAGGCTAAGGATACTGGTGTGACGTCACTATTACGTCACAGGCCCGGTATAGACGATCCGCAAAATCCTTTATACCATTGTTAATAATTATTTCAGTAACATTGCGCTTTACAAGATAATTATGTACAGCTTGGCGATTATCATTCCATGTTTATCTCAACCCATGAGTCCCCACCTTTAAACGGTTCTGTAAATACTAATAAGATTTATCCAGTCAGTCTTATTAATTATCTCTCTCCTATTTGATCTAATAAAAACTATGTAATCGCCCAGTATCCCTATTATTATTATTAATATTATTATTATTATTATTATTATTAATACTATTATTATTATGTTTTAGTTTGCTCCCTAGACCTCTATCAAGTTTTAAACCTCCCACCCAACACCCCACTTCGAGACACAATCTTGTTGCTTGATTTCCTCTGTACTAATGTATACTCTCTCTCTCTCTCTCACTCTCAAAATTGTCCAGCTATCTTTACGTCCTCGTCAAACTTTGCTTATCTCCCCCACCTCGTCCGCTTCTCTTTTACTCTTCTAATAACATTGCCTTCGCTTTGTGAGCCACCTTTTGTCTTTCTTTCTTGCTCACCTTTTCTTGACAGCTTTTTAAATTTGTCTTATCTTCTTCCTTTTCTCATGTCTCTCCTGGTCCTCCACTCTCCCTCTCCCTCTCTCTCTCTCTCTCTCAAAGTCACCGTTCCTTTACCTCCGGCTACTCCACTTTTTGTCCCTGCCCTTTGTTCTAAGAAAATCACCTATGATTCTTAACCTCTTGAGGATTATGACGCATTTTAGCAGAGTATTTTGGCCATCATCACTCTGTTTTATGCAGTTTAGGAAGGACCTCTAGGAATCTAAGGGGTCAACTCTAACTCAATTAAGCCTCTGCTTCTCACACATGCTTCCTAAACTGGATAAAATCATCGTCCAATGATACCTAGAATAAACTATCAATATGCTTCATAATCCTCAAGGGGTGAACTTTATCCTCATTTGTTCACTTTCATATTTTTTCCTCCGTTCCCCATCTCTCACGTTATTCTTTCTGTCTTTCCTTTTATCTTGTTTTCCCCTCCCCCTCTCGATATTCTATTATTCATTGCTGCATTTTATTCGCTTACCTCCTTCTAACGCTTACCATTTTATTGTCTCCTGTCCTATTCTTCATTTCCTCTTCTCTCTCTCTTTAATTTTCCTTGGCTTTTATTCCACTTCTCGGTTAATCTTTGTTTAAAAACATTGATGTGTCTCTTCTTTCCTTGGTTTGCCTAATTTGCTCTTCATTATTCATTTTACTTTATTCGATCTCTCGCTGTACCGATATATTATCTATTTTGCTCTTTCCCTTGCACGCATTTATGCCATGAAGAGCTTTATTACCCCTTCCCTTTCACATGTTATCTCCCTTTCTTGGTTGAAACTCCTCTATAGCACCATTTATTCTGGCACTACGTTTTTTACTTCATATTTTCTTCATACTCCCTTCTTTTTCTCTCTCTTTCACATATATATGGTCCCCTTCTTGCATTCTTGTTTATCTTCTGCCTTTCTCCTACTCTCTTTTTTCGGTTCTTTATTTCACCCGACCCTCTCTCTCTCTTGCCCCCGCTTTCACTGTCTCCCAATCTCACTCTCCCCTCCCTAATTCCACTCTCCTTCCTTGCTTCTAGCCTCAAAGGGAGCTGAGAGCCCCGGTGGTGTAAAGAGGCGATGCTATCTTCTTTGTCAACCATTCCGGGGGTCTGTTTGGCAGCCTGACCAAGTGAAAATACCAACCATCCCCCACCCCCATCTACTCTCCCCTCATCTACCCTCCCCTCATCTCCCCTACCCTGATCTCCCCTTCCCTCATTTCCTCCTCTCCTCACCGCCGCCCCAAATCTAGACTTGTTATGTGGAATGAGGGGAAAAGGTGGTGTCATGAGGAGAAGGGGGGAGGGGGGGGGGGGGGGGCAAGATGTTGAGGGGTGGACGGAGAGAGTTGTTGGGCGGGAGGTGGTTAGAAAAAGTCTGGTGATATGGGATGATTGGAGTGATAACAAATAGGATGAGAGAGAGAGAGAGAGAGAGAGAGAGAGTACAAAAGAGTACAAAGCAGTACAAAGGGAGTACAAAGGAGTACAAAGGAAATCAAGCAACAACAGGTCTAGTGACCCTTCTAGGCTGCTTGTCCTCCAAAACACTGAGGATCAAGTGCCCAAACAGAGGTTTAGAGTGGGTAAGGGAACATTGGAAAGGGAACTAATGTCCGCAGGATTAGGAAGTTAGTAGGGGACAGAGGGGTTAGTAACTGAGGGGAGGATAAAATAAAGTTATTCATTTACAAACGCAGTCAGTCGCGGGTTTGATGCGAGATATTTGTCTAGGCGGAGTTTAAATGAATCAACGGTGCTGCAGTCTATAACGTCTCGGGGAATCCCATTCCACAAGTTGACAACTCGATTGAATAAGAAATTCTTAGATACGTAAGTTAAAAGATTTACCAATCATTTCGCAACCGTTTCCCCGCGTGTAATTAGATTGGTCGATAGTGAAGTACTTACTACAGTTCATATTGTCGATGCCTATGATGATTTTGAACACTTGAATTAAGTCACCTCTTAATCTGCGCTGGGTTAAAGCAAATTGATTTAATTCTCTAAGACGCTCTTTGTATGGTTTGTTCTTTAGGCTAGGTATCATTTTGGTAACTCTACGTTGAACTCGTTCTAGCTTGTTTATATCTTTTTGGTAATAAGGGCACCAGGATTGAACGCAGTATTCCAGAAGAGGGCGGACTAAGGAATTGTAAAGGGTTAGGATAACTTCTTTGGATTTATGCTCAAATGACCTGCCTATAAAGCCAATTATTTTGTTTGCCTTCTTAACAACTTCTGAACATTGTTGACTCGGTTTTAGGTTACTCGATATTGTTACTCCCAGATCGGTTTCTCTGTTTACATTCTTAAGCTGAGTGCCATTCATCGAATAGTTTGCTTTCTCATTTAGGCATCCGATATGTAGTAATTTACATTTATCCGCATTGAAACTCATTTGCCAAATTTGGGCCCAACATGACAATTTATCTAGATTGTGTTGCATATCGTCAACTTGTTCTTTTGAGAGTACGCTATTTGCAATGTTTGTATCGTCAGCAAATTTTGAGATTGTGCAGGTGAGACCCTCATCTACACTGTACAGTACAATTCTACAGTATGTCGTTGATGTAAATTAGAAAGAGAATTGGTCCTAGTACCGATCCCTGGGGTACTCCGCTACTTACAGTGGTCCATTTAGATGCCTTACCGTTTATGACTACTCTTTGCTTTCTGTCTCTGAGCCAATTTTCTATCCATTTCAAAACACCGTTTTGTATTCCATGCGCTTTTACTTTTAGCAGTAAACGTTTGTGGGGAACTTTGTCAAAGGCCTTTTGAAAATCAAGGTATATAATATCTACAGCTTTACTCTCATCGTAGAGGTTGAGGATATCGTGGAAGAAGTCTTCTTATGACTTAAATTGCTTCAAACTCCGTGTGTCCAGGCATTTTAGCTCGAACGTCCCTTGATTTTGGCCCTGTCACTCTTTCAAATCTGGGAGAGGCACTCGCTGCAGGCAGCTATGCCTTTTGTCTCCTTCATTCACATAGAAAAAAAAACAAAAACAGGCACGCAACACAATAACTCCCGATACATTGACGTCAAAGGGTATCTGTGGCAAGAATCTGAGGGCAAAAAAACCTACCACACACATATGAGGAAATCTTATAAGACTGCTGCTGAAATATTTCTGGCTATCTCACACGGTATAAAAATATAACTGGAATACACCGTTGGAATGTTTGTGAGGGTTTAAAGTTCAATTGTAAGACCAAATTTAAATAACTTTCAGGGTTTGCGCGAAAAATATGTTGATAATACGATAGCATGCAGGTTATTCTAGTAGTACACATTTTATTTACTATTTAATTTTACTTACAAATAATATAAATGAACAGCCTCATGATGATTAATGTATAGGTTGCTGTTCGTACTCTTTTGTACTTCACTGTACACTGAACTTACTTTATAAGATTAGGCATTAATAACCTATATTAGTGATATTTGTGGGTAGATCGAATCACCAGCATATCGTTATTGAATTGGTTCTACATATACTGTATATT
This sequence comes from Paralithodes platypus, assembly GCA_032716605.1. NCBI lineage: Eukaryota > Metazoa > Arthropoda > Malacostraca > Decapoda > Lithodidae > Paralithodes > Paralithodes platypus. Next base: position 33,083,416 of record CM064527.1, on the reverse strand, counting down.
CTTTTTTGTTCAGCTGAATAATTGAATCCCTTGCCAGGGGATTTATCGATAATTAATATCAAATATCAATGCCAATTTTCATAATAACAATATATTTTCCTGCATAATGTTTGCAATAGTTTAGTAATGACAATGGGAAGATATACATTTTCTGTCAGCTAAACAAAACTACAACAACTATATGTTGTTCACAATAACCTAATATGATTATTACTATTCAGTATGCGGATAAATGTAGCATTTTCGTTTTCCAATTATACACATATAATAAAAAAAAAAAAAAATCCACAGCACTGCTGATTATTAATGAGTATCAAACTGACTAGCAACAACTACAAGGTTTGAACAAGATACATTACCATAACTAAGAAGCATTATTCGTTTGGTTTCTTATCACTAATTTCTACAGCTAAGCCATTAGTCACACCTAAAAAAATCGCGTGTATATTATATTGTTCACTAATTATCAATGCAAACCAACAGAAAACCTTTTGGTCAAATGCCATATATTGTCGTGACTACGATATATTTTTTGTAAAATAAGCATTATTGTATTGCTTTTGGCTTATGTATATATTTTAAAACCCAGATACAAATATGAATAAATACATTGATATTTATATATATATATATATATATATATATATATATATATATATATATATATATATATATATATATATATATATATATATATATATATTGTATATGAAAAGCTATGTATTTCAGTACATTTTACGTAATATGATTTATATATAACTTATTGATTTGAACAGCAAAATATAATGTCGAATAACACAAAATAATCACAAGCAATACTTCCCCACGCATCAAAAAACATTTCCTTCTGCCAAAAGGATGCGAAGGAATATAAAACAGGCAAGCATCCATCCCAAAGTTGTAACAAGAGAAAACAGAAATCAAAACTAACGAGAAATAAACAAATATCCTCCTTGGCGTCATTCATCTTGTACAAAGTTCCAAGGTTGAAACTGGAGGACCAAAGTTTGAGAGGTAAAGAGTTGAGGTTTGGCGAGACTTCTAGGATCTTAATACCTGAGGAAAACTGTTGGGGTTGTGTTGGTGGTGTTGATGAGGGTACTGGTGGTGGTGGTGGTTGAAAGAATGGTTATGGAGGGATTGGATGATATAGTGACAGTGATGGTCATAGTTGATTGTGAAGGTAGTGGTAGGAGTGGTTAATAGATTCGTGGTTGTTGTAGTAGTATATATGATAATGGTTGATATAGTGCCAGTGATGGTCGTAGTTGGTGTGGTATGCAAATATATAAGCCCAATAAAACAGCATATATAGTGCACGTACTGAAGTACACGTATAATACATCATAAAATTCCATTAATACATGGAAGCAAGACAAAAAACAACTATAACTTCAGGACATATATTGTCGCTTTTATGATTTTCACTATTCCTTTTGACTTCGTTTCTAGATTATATTTTATTTACAATTAACTTCCAGCCATATGCTTTCGAAGTATTACACTTTGCACATATTTATTACACAGAGAAACTTAGGATTATTTAGTGTCCAGGTACATCTTGTAGCCACATATCATAAGCATAGTAATGACAATAGGTTTCAAAATGTCTGAGAACAAGTTTACTTTGAAAGAAAAATAATTCAAACACACTCGCAGAATAAGCATACACAGAGGTACACACGCACATATACCACGCACACACATACCTGTGCATACACACCCACACACACATACTAACAAAAGGGGGTCATATTGAATCTATACCTGGACCATTGCAACAGTCGCCTTCTTTAACATTAATGACAAGGTTTCAACATTCGCACCAGTTCGCCCAAAAAACACGTTCGCTGCACCAATGTTGCAACCTCCGAAGGCAATATGTGAACGTAGTTGTGAGTTTTACTGTGCGATAAAGCTAGTAGCTACAACTACTTCTCGATATGTGTGCGGGTGTATGTTTTTTTTTTTGTTTTTTTTTTTTTTTCTATGTGATTGTGGGAGGCAAAAGGCATAACTGCCTATAGCGATTGCCTCCCTCATAGTTGAAAGAGTGACAGGGCCAAAATCAAGGGACGTTCGAGCCAAAATGCCTGGACACACGGAGTTTGAAGCAATTTAAGTCATAGGAAACGGGAAAGACTGATTCTGGGAGAGAGTTCCAGAGCTCAGCTGTTGAGTAGAAGAAAGTTTGAGAGTAACGTTTCACTCTTGGGTTGGAGAGTTGCACAGTGTAGGGGTGGGATTGAGTTGCAAGATGGGTATCACGTGCCCTACGTAAAGGAGGTGGTATGCACTGGGATAGCTCTGAGGAACACTGATAATTATAGTAGCGATAGAATAGCGAGAGAGATGCAACATTGCGGCGGAGAGAGAGAGATTGCAGAGAGTTGGTGAGTGGACGGGAGTTAATGATACGAAAGGCCTTCCTTTCAACCTTGTCTAGGAGAGTGGTGTGAGAGGAACCTCCCCACACATGTGAACAATACTCAATACAAGGGCGCACTATGCCCCTGTACAGAGCAAGAAGCTGTGCAGGGGAAAATAACCCCCTAAGGCGGTTGAGCACACCCAGCTTCTGGGAGGCTGCCTTAACAAGACTGGTAATGTATTCTTGTTCTCTTAAAGGAAGTTTTTTTATTCTCATAAAATAATATCATAGTAGGCAAAAGGAAAAAGCAAAGGCATCAGGACAAATTTGAGCGAAGCTTTCAGCATATATATACATTTTGTTTAACAAAATCATTTTGAGAGTACGCTATTTGCAATGTTTGTATCGTCAGCAAATTTTGAGATTGTGCAGGTGAGACCCTCATCTACACTGTACAGTACAATTCTACAGTATGTCGTTGATGTAAATTAGAAAGAGAATTGGTCCTAGTACCGATCCCTGGGGTACTCCGCTACTTACAGTGGTCCATTTAGATGCCTTACCGTTTATGACTACTCTTTGCTTTCTGTCTCTGAGCCAATTTTCTATCCATTTCAAAACACCGTTTTGTATTCCATGCGCTTTTACTTTTAGCAGTAAACGTTTGTGGGGAACTTTGTCAAAGGCCTTTTGAAAATCAAGGTATATAATATCTACAGCTTTACTCTCATCGTAGAGGTTGAGGATATCGTGGAAGAAGTCTTCTTATGACTTAAATTGCTTCAAACTCCGTGTGTCCAGGCATTTTAGCTCGAACCGTCCCTTGATTTTGGCCCTGTCACTCTTTCAAACTGGGAGAGGCACTCGCTGCAGGCCGCTATGCCTTTTGTCTCCTTCATACACATAGAAAAAAAAAACCAAAAACAGGCACGCAAACACAATAACTCCCGATACATTGACGTCAAAGGGTATCTGTGGCAAGAATCTGAGGGCAAAAAAACCTACCACACACATATGAGGAAATCTTATAAGACTGCTGCTGAAATATTTCTGGCTATCTCACACGGTATAAAAATATAACTGGAATACACCGTTGGAATGTTTGTGAGGGTTTAAAGTTCAATTGTAAGACCAAATTTAAATAACTTTCAGGGTTTGCGCGAAAAATATGTTGATAATACGATAGCATGCAGGTTATTCTAGTAGTACACATTTTATTTACTATTTAATTTTACTTACAAATAATATAAATGAACAGCCTCATGATGATTAATGTATAGGTTGCTGTTCGTACTCTTTTGTACTTCACTGTACACTGAACTTACTTTATAAGATTAGGCATTAATAACCTATATTAGTGATATTTGTGGGTAGATCGAATCACCAGCATATCGTTATTGAATTGGTTCTACATATACTGTATATTCTTTTTTGTTCAGCTGAATAATTGAATCCCTTGCCAGGGGATTTATCGATAATTAATATCAAATATCAATGCCAATTTTCATAATAACAATATATTTTCCTGCATAATGTTTGCAATAGTTTAGTAATGACAATGGGAACATATACATTTTCTGTCAGCTAAACAAAACTACAAACAAACTATATGTTGTTCACAATAACCTAATATGATTATTACTATTCAGTATGCGGATAAATGTAGCATTTTCGTTTTCCAATTATACACATATAATAAAAAAAAAAAAAAATCCACAGCACTGCTGATTATTAATGAGTATCAAACTGACTAGCAACAACTACAAGGTTTGAACAAGATACATTACCATAACTAAGAAGCATTATTCGTTTGGTTTCTTATCACTAATTTCTACAGCTAAGCCATTAGTCACACAAAAAAAAAAAAAATCGCGTGTATATTATATTGTTCACTAATTATCAATGCAAACCAACAGAAAACCTTTTGGTCAAATGCCATATATTGTCGTGACTACGATATATTTTTTGTAAAATAAGCATTATTGTATTGCTTTTGGCTTGTGTATATATTTTAAAACCCAGATACAAATATGAATAAATACATTGATATTTATATATATATATATATATATATATATATTGTATATGAAAAGCTATGTATTTCAGTACATTTTACGTAATATGATTTATATATAACTTATTGATTTGAACAGCAAAATATAATGTCGAATAACACAAAATAATCACAAGCAATACTTCCCCACGCATCAAAAAACATTTCCTTCTGCCAAAAGGATGCGAAGGAATATAAAACAGGCAAGCATCCATCCCAAAGTTGTAACAAGAGAAAACAGAAATCAAAACTAACGAGAAATAAACAAATATCCTCCTTGGCGTCATTCATCTTGTACAAAGTTCCAAGGTTGAAACTGGAGGACCAAAGTTTGAGAGGTAAAGAGTTGAGGTTTGGCGAGACTTCTAGGATCTTAATACCTGAGGAAAACTGTTGGGGTTGTGTTGGTGGTGTTGATGAGGGTACTGGTGGTGGTGGTGGTTGAAAGAATGGTTATGGAGGGATTGGATGATATAGTGACAGTGATGGTCATAGTTGATTGTGAAGGTAGTGGTAGGAGTGGTTAATAGATTCGTGGTTGTTGTAGTAGTATATATGATAATGGTTGATATAGTGCCAGTGATGGTCGTAGTTGGTGTGGTATGCAAATATAAGCCCAATAAAACAGCATATATAGTGCACGTACTGAAGTACACGTATAATACATCATAAAAATTCCATTAATACATGGAAGCAAGACAAAAAACAACTATAACTTCAGGACATATATTGTCGCTTTTATGATTTTCACTATTCCTTTTGACTTCGTTTCTAGATTATATTTTATTTACAATTAACTTCCAGCCATATGCTTTCGAAGTATTACACTTTGCACATATTTATTACACAGCGAAACTTAGGATTATTTAGTGTCCAGGTACATCTTGTAGCCACATATCATAAGCATAGTAATGACAATAGGTTTCAAAATGTCTGAGAACAAGTTTACTTTGAAAGAAAAATAATTCAAACACACTCGCAGAATAAGCATACACAGAGGTACACACGCACATATACCACGCACACACATACCTGTGCATACACACCCACACACACATACTAACAAAAGGGGGTCATATTGAATCTATACCTGGACCATTGCAACAGTCGCCTTCTTTAACATTAATGACAAGGTTTCAACATTCGCACCAGTTCGCCCAAAAAACACGTTCGCTGCACCAATGTTGCAACCTCCGAAGGCAATATGTGAACGTAGTTGTGAGTTTTACTGTGCGATAAAGCTAGTAGCTACAACTACTTCTCGATATGTGTGCGGGTGTATGTTTTTTTTTTTTTTTTGGGGGTTGGAGAGTTGCACAGTGTAGGGGTGGGATTGAGTTGTAAGATGGGTATCACGTGCCCTACGTAAAGGAGGTGGTATGCACTGGGATAGCTCTGAGGAACACTGATAATTATAGTAGCGATAGAATAGCGAGAGAGATGCAACATTGCGGCGGAGAGAGAGAGATTGCAGAGAGTTGGTGAGTGGACGGGAGTTAATGATACGAAAGGCCTTCCTTTCAACCTTGTCTAGGAGAGTGGTGTGAGAGGAACCTCCCCACACATGTGAACAATACTCAATACAAGGGGGCACTATGCCCCTGTACAGAGCAAGAAGCTGTGCAGGGGAAAATAACCCCCTAAGGCGGTTGAGCACACCCAGCTTCTGGGAGGCTGCCTTAACAAGACTGGTAATGTATTCTTGTTCTCTTAAAGGAAGTTTTTTTATTCTCATAAAATAATATCATAGTAGGCAAAAGGAAAAAGCAAAGGCATCAAGACAAATTTGAGCGAGGCTTTCAGCATATATATACATTTTGTTTAACAAAATCATGGGAAGTGAGAGGATGCCTGAGGAATGGAGAAGAAGTGTATTGGTACCGAGTTTTAAGAACAAGGGTGATGAACACAGCTGCAGTAACTACAGAGGCATCAAGTTACTCAGCCATACCATGAAGTTATGGGAAAGAGTGGTGGAAGCTAGGTTGAGAAATGAGGTGAGGATCTGTGAGCAGCAGTATGGTTTCACGTCAGGGCGAAGCACTATAGATGCAATGCTTGCTCTGAAAGTGTTTATGGAGAAATACAGAGAAGGCCAAAAAGAGCTGCATTGTGAGTTTGTGAATTTAGAGAAAGCTTACGACAGGGTGCCAAGAGAGGTGCTGTGTTATTGTATGAGGAAGTCGGGAGTGGCAGAGAAGTATGTAAGGGTGGTGCAGGATATGTATGAGGATAGCGCGACAACGGTGAAATGTGCAGTAGGAATGACGGATGGTTTCAGGGTGGAGGTGGGATTACATCAAGGATCGACTCTGAACCCTTTCTTGTTTGCAAAGGTGATGGACAGGCTGACGGATAAAATTAGACAGGAGTCTCCATGGACAATGATGTTTAATGATGACACTGTGATATATTGTGAGACACGGGAACAGGTTGAGGATTTTTTTGAGAGGTGAAGGTATGCACTGGAGAGAAGGACAATTAAATTTAGAGTACATATGTGTATATATGAGTACATATGTGTAAATGAGAGGGATGGCGGTGGGATGGTAAGGTTGCAAGGCGTAGAGGTGGCGAATATCGATGAGTTTAAATACTTAGGATCAACAGCTATAATGAACTCCGCCAGCGAAGTTGAACGGAGTTTATATGTATACCTTTATTTGGCTGTTTGTCTTTTGGACGGTCTGTCTGTCTGTCTGTCTGTAAACAAGATATTTCAACGTTATTAACCGTTTATATTTTGTACTGTCATGCAAATTGGTGGTCATATAGGATATGCGCCAAAGAGAAGTGATCCAGCTACGCCAACTTAGGTGGATCACAAAATTATAAATACTGTATATATATATATATATATATATATATATATATATATATATATATATATATATATAACATGCTATCTATCCATTTATCGAATTCTATATTTATACCTGTCTGAATAATTATACTATTTGTGGTACTATATATTTGTGTATATATAATGTAGTACTTACAAGTAAAACATTCACTCTCTGATTATATTAAACAGATACAACCTCTATAGCTATATCTCCCCTTGTCACTCTGTCTATCAATTTGTCGATTGGTATAACGGTCACTGTCTACGTAGATATTTGTAGGTGTGTACTTTTATTGTCAATAATCTATCACTGGTAATTCAATACATATATATTCGATTTACAATTGGTATTTCTCTATCTCTGGCGGTATGTCCGTTCATATGTCGATTGGTATATTCGTCACTGTCCACATACTCATCATATTATTCAGAATACCGAAATATATCACTTGCACTCCAACATATATAACCAAGGAGATATGAAACATATAGACTCGCTGTAAAAGTGTGATCAAATATACAACTCCCATGAAACTATGTGTGCTAGGAAGGTGAGTTAATGAAGTTGATCAAATGCTTCACTCTTCTTTGATGTGAATGAATACATAAATCATACAGTACAATCAATAGTCTTGATGTCACTTATCCATGCAAAGCCATGTCCATTCACAACCATGCTACCACCTCAAAAATCCCGCTTATGCATCAAACTTGCACACAATACACGACCATTCTCCTCATAACAACTCATAAATAAGTACAGCTTTAAAGGACAGGACGTGCGTATTTATCGTCAATTATCAATTGTCAAATTCCCCCGACCACATTTCTGGAGTATTATGTATTAGTATAGATAATTATACTGAGGATTGATTAGCGTAAGTAGCATAATTTTCATAACAAATAGCTGCCTGCACAGAGTTTTAGGGATAAAGTTAAGGTTAGAATGTAGTCATGTTTTATATATTTATGTATTTACATATTTTTATTGTTTTTAAAGTTTCCTCCCCTAGACCTCCATCAAGCTTAAATCATACAAAATTGCAGGCTCGCTTTCGCTCGCCCCAAACATTTTTGACACCTAAATGGCCCGAAAGGACATAACATTGACAAAGAGGGTCGAAAGGTAGTAAAATAGCCAAACTAGTGGTGCAAACGTCTTCAAATTTCTAAACTATTGCGGCTAAACATGAGGAAGAAAGGGGCCCAGGAAAAAACCGTCCTTAAATGATAAATCTACTAATGCCAAACCACAACCCCAGTACAAACAACCGGAGTACCCCACACAAACAGCCCCACATACAACCACCAACCATGTACAAAATAAAACCCCCATACCTACAACTATAACCGTTCACAACCAACTGCACGCCCGTAGCAACACCAACACCGCAACACAATCACACAAGCAACCACTCTCTCCTTAACCCTGGAGAGGAAACCCCGTTGCAAATGCGCACGCGAGAGGTGTGCAAAACGCGTTATTTGGTCGCCGCGCAGCTCACACGTCCAATACGAGGGATATCGGCCTGCAGTCAGGCAGTGTACGGGTATCTCCAGCCGTGAGCGGAGGTGCGACGCTCTCGGTCCTCGCCAACAGGTTCAAACCAGAACCCGACGTTGCGAATAAACTACTACATAACCTGGTACGTAACTTTATTGAATGTTGATAGTTGCACATAATGTACTTTTTTCACGAATGTGTTGGAGATATCGATCTAAGACTAATAGGCAACTCATGACTCACACACACGCTAGCCTGTCTGATATTGCCATATTGGGCGTCTGTGAATATTTTACTAAATCAGGTTCTTTTTTTATTTCCCGTCTGCCACAACCACATCATTTCAACTTGTGACGGATGCCACTCCTAAAGGTGAAACCCCTCCCATTTGTTGTATATTGTTTATGAGGTTCCTTAGTACAAGTTCAGGTAAAATAGGTAACATACAGTGTAATTTCAGAGGCTTATATGTTTATTTCTTCAACTTTTATAGGTAAAAATTATCAATGTTGTTAATTTGCAGCATATTTTTGGCATTAATTATACTCAGATTTCATTTTTATTCACACTACATAGAACGGCATTATAAAGGAAACTTCAATTCAAATTTCGTTGCAATCCATAAATATTTAAGGCTTCCAGGGGTGATACCAGGCCAAGATGAGACTTCTCGGGATCCAGAACCAAACCTGGCCTGGAGCGCCCTCGCTAGATGGGCGCCTGGGCGGTCCGACGTTCAAGTTATCACCTTTTATATGCTTACATGTTGTGTGGCAGGCTCTAGAGTATAACTGTGGTGAAAATCAGCAACATTCATTGATAAATAGTGCCCCACGATTTTTTTTCCTCCAAATGTTTCCAAATTTCTGTGCCCCTTTTTCAGTTACCTCCACATAAGGATTTTTTGGTAGTATTTACATTGCTCCAATTTCAATTATTACACTTTGGGGTCATACTAGGACCATGTGGCAAGCACTGTGTTGAATTTGGTATGAATCCAAGAATATTTAGGTACCCAGCCGAATATTTCAAAATGACTGAGTTTTGTGGGAAATTTTTTGTAACCTTTTTTTCAACTCCGCAAGTCTCTCAGCCTATGGGGTCTTCAGGGCTGCTACTCCTACTCCAACCTACCTCACCATTGCCGTCCACGCCCCCAGAGTCCCAGTCCCTCAAGACAACTTGAGTATTTTTTTATATTTGTATGAAGAACCTACTTTTTTACTATACTTATTTTTTTATTAAATTCATTAGAAATACTAACAATGTTTCAATATACACCATATTCTAACATAACATTAAGGGATCCTTATATTATATTTAGCAATGTTCAAAAAAATTCTAAGTCTTTTGGTTTGGGAGATATTTGGGGTCAAAGTCGACGTTGCGAATTCACAACTACCTAACCTATTAAAAACCGTTTTTGAGCGTTACCTCTCCAGGGTTAAAACAATTACATCTACTACCGTTAACAAATAACAACATCCGTTCACAAGCAATTTCAACCCCTCACACACACACACACACACACACACACACACACACACACACACACACACACACATAGGTACTAAATCACACACAGTATTACCTACCAGTCACTCACATATACTCACATACAATAGGATAGAACAGCCATTTCGAAACATTTAATCAGAGAACACAAGAAAATTACACTTTCCCAATTTATGAAACCTCTAACCATCACCTCACGAGTTTTATAAGAAAAATGAGTATATCTCTCGTGTATTCACTATACCTAAATATAATATAAAAACGATTCAAACATTCCAGCTGAAATGTCTACGACTTGGGAAGAGCCAACCAGGAATTAGGCGATGAAGTTTACAGGCGGTTTATTATATGCTACTCGAGTTATAAGAGGTTAGAGGTCAACATTTCTGAGCTAGGTATAACGAACAAAGTAACATTTCAAACAAGTAAATCTTGATTCCTTCAACTACCTGTATATACCAGTAGCATTACATGAGAGGGATTACTGGCAGTCCATTTATGCCAGCCCGGGATATTGGCATTAAATACATTGTACATTGAAACCGCTGGGGGGAGACAAATTGATATGGCTTTGCATGATTTACATAGGTAAACTGATCACATAGATATAACAATATGGTAGAGAGAGAGAGAGAGTGTGTACAAAGTACAAAAAAGTGCAAAGGAGTACAAAGGAAATCAAGCAACAACAGATCTAATGACCCTTCTAGGCTGCTTGCCCTCCAAAACACTGAGGATCAAGTGTCCAAACAGTGGTTTAGAGTAGGTAAGGGAACATTGGAAAGGGAACTACTGGCCTGGAAATAATGTCCGTGGCAGGATTAGGAAGTTAGTAGGGGACAGATGGGTTAGTAACTGAGGGGGAGATAAAATAAAGTTATTCATTTACAAACGCAGTCAGTCGCGGGTTTGATGCGAGATATTTGTCTAGGCGAAGTTTAAATGAATCAACGGTACTGCAGTCTATTGCGTCTCGTCTCGGGAAAGCCCATTCCACAAGTTGACAACTCGATTGAAGAAGAAATTCTTAGGTTCGTGTGAGTTAAAAGATTTACCAATAATTTTGCAACCGTCTCCCCGTGTGTAATTAGGTTGGTCGATAGGGAAGTACTTACTAAGTTCATATTGTCGATGCCTTTGATGATTTTGAACACTTGAATTAAGTCGCCTCTTAATCTGCGCTGGGTTAAAGGAAATAGATTTAATTCTCTAAGACGCTCTTAGAATAGGTTGTTCTTTAGGCTTGGTATCGTTTTGGTAACTCTATGTTGAACTCGTTCTAGCTTGCTGTCGCTGAGCCAATTTTCTATCCATTTCAACACACTGTCTTGTAATCCATGCGCTTTTAGTTTTAGCCGTAAACGTTTGTGGGGAACTTTGTCAAAGGACTTTTGAAAATCAAGGTATATAATATCTACAGCTTTACTCTCATCGTAGAGGTTGAGGATATCGTGGGAGAAGTCTAAGAGGTTTGTTAACCCTTCTTTAGCGGGGCCCGACTTAAGTCCGTATCTAACAAGCTGGACAATGTGGCGGGGCCCGACTTAAGTCTGCGTGCAATTATGGCGCAATATTGGCTCTGAGAGAGAGGCGTAGGTTGCCTCATGACCGCTCGCCACGACCGTCGTGGGCCCACTGACATGTATTCCACACTACTCCACCCTCTCTCACTTGCTACAAACTTAATTATGTAACGAAATGACCGTATTTTAGCGATTTTGCCCTTCGGTTGCACGATCGTTGCAAGACAACCAGTGATCGTAGGATGGGTTGGGTGTCATTGGAAAGCTCAATTTACGTCAGGGATACATACTTGTATTACGCTCTGGCTCTTGTTTATGCATGAAAAAGAGCACGGAAACAACCCCATTTATGGTAAAACAAAACCCGCTGGGTGGCACGGTCAAATATACCGCCTAGGCTGCTCGTTGAGTGTTAAACAGGATTTTTTTTTACGAAAGCCGTGTTGAGTATCTTTAAGTATGTTATTTTCCTCTAAGTGATTTACGAGTCTGTCTCTTATGACCGTTTCTAGCATTTTACATACAACTGAGGTTAAGCTAATTGGACGATAGTTACTGGGTAGGGATTTGCTGCCTTTTTTTAATATCGGTGATACGTTGGCTATCTTCCACTGATCAGGCATAGTTCCAGACTGCAAGGATTTATTGAATAGTAATGTCAGTGGTTTGGAGAGCTCATCCTTAGCTTCCTTTAGAACTCTAGGCGAGATTGTATCAGGTCCAGGCGTTTTATTTACCTTGAGTTTATCTAAACAATTCAATACTTCTCTCTCTGTAATGGTGACATTGCTTAGAACATCTGAATTATCAATCTGAATCGGCGATGGTGTAGGGATATCACTGAGGTCTTCCGTTGTTAAAACTGATGCAAAGAAGGTATTGAGGGCATTACTCATTTGTACTTCGTCTTTGGTGTATTCTCCATTTTCATCGACTAACGGTCCAACAGTAGAAGTAACTACTTTTTTCTTTCTGATATAACTATAGAATTCTTTCGGGTTGGGTTTGTTTTACTTTGATTCGCAATATGTAACTCTAGGGTCTTTTTACTTTGCTTAATTAACTTTTTGGCTTTCCGTCGTAGATCTACAAATTTCACCCGTTCTTCGTCATTTTGTGAGGATTTTAATCTATCATTAGCAAATTTTTAGCAAGCAGACAGTTTGAAATATCTTTATTCCACCATTTGGGCTTATTATTATGGCCTGGACGCCGTATTTTCGATGGTATGCAGTCTTGCACTGCTTTTAGGTAAGTGGTTTCGAATAACTTACAAGATGTATTTATGTAGTTATTGTTAATTAAAAAGCTCCAGTCAGTTTCTTTAAACATAGCTCTAAGTTTATGAAAGTTTGCTTTCTTGAAATTAGGGACTTTTTCGATGCTACTATTGGTTCGTTACTAGTAAACTTTAAAGTGAAAGTTATTGTACGATGGTAGCTGTTACTGAATTCATCACCAACATTCAAATTCTCTATTAATTCTTCTTTAGTTGCAAGTACAATGTCAAGGACGTTATTACCACGGGTCGGCGTTCGAACAAATTGATAAAGCGAACTCTCTTGCAAGTTCGTATACAAGTCATGTCCAGAGTGTGAAGTAAGAGTATCGCCCCACTTGGTCACAGGTAAATTAAAGTCGCCAAAAATTACGGTATCTTGTGAGTTACTTACATCTGCAATTTGTTCGTAAATTTCTTGGTCACTTTGCACAGATTGAGCTGGAGAGAGAGAGATAGAGAGAGAGATAGAGAGAGAGAGAGAGAGAGAGAGAGAGAATAGAAACTTGAGTGACTTCAAGATAAACTAGAGTACAACCACAATGTAACCATGCTGTATGTCTACAGTATTATATAGATGTACAATAAACAAATTACACACACACATACATATCCCCCCTGGGTAAGGGAGCCTCCAACTTATGGTGGAGGAAACAAAAGAATATGCCCCACGCATCCTACTGCATGTGTGTCGTACAAGGCGACTAATAGGGGGAATAGGGGTAGATTGTAGGCACCAATCGAACAGGGCTATACCCAGGAGAGGCTATAGGCATTTGATAAGGAATCGCTGGAACTCCTGCTTCATTTGCTTGGCCTCTCTTACTGATTCCCTTTGTGCCTCACTTACACTGAGAGTAGTCCAGCATGCTCTCACAAACTCCTCCTCCTCCTATCTACTTCACTACACTTAACATGCACACCACACTTCCTCCTTCGAAATGATTTAAACAAATTATGAACACAGGCCCAGCCTCGAGTCCCCAGGGGGGGGGGGGGACCATCAATACCCCCACACATGCCCGACCTTCCCCTGACGACCCCTCTAAATGCTCTGGACCGCGGCCTGTCACTCTTACTATCAACTTTTGCAATATTCGCGGCCTTTCCTCTAATTTTCACTCTGTAGACACCATCTCTCCTCCTCCAAACCTGATATTTTTTTCCTCACCGAAACCCAGGTATCTGAGACAACTTCCAGCAGCCCCTTCTCTGTATCCTTCTACTTTCTCTATCCTAGTTTCAAAGCCAAAGCTGGATGTTGTGCATACATACACAACAAACTCACTTGCTCTCGTGTTCCCGATTTCGACTCCTCTGAATTCTCAACTTTATGGCTCAAACTATCCTGTCATTCTCATATTAAATATTTATGTGCTGTCTATCTTTCCCCTAACTCTACTGACTTTCCCAAATTCTTCGGCTATCTAAACTCTAAAGTGGAACACATTCTATCTTTCTTTTCTAATGATGCACACTCCACCTTGAGCCACATACAAGATTTTGTAAAAATTGGAATGGAAACTTTTATTCCTCATCAAAAGTACAGTAAAAGATCTAATTCACCTAAATGGTTTGACCATAATTGTGCTAGAGTAACTGAACAAAAAGCAATAGCCTACAATGCATACACAAGATCAAAAACACATGAAGCCTTTAATTACTTTAGAAACATCAGAAATCATGCCAAAACTGTATTAAACCTAACTAAATCAAACTTTCTCCATAAGCAGGCAAATAAACTTCGAAATAATCCAAATGATAACAAAATATTTTGGTCTACTCTTAACTCATTCAAATCCAACTTCACTACTGCTTATCCATTCCACCATTAAATCTCCGACTGGCAATCTTGTAAGTGACCCACGAGGTAAAGCTAACCTTCTTGCAGATATTTTCTCCACCAACTCAACCTTAGATGAAATAAATCAAGATGTCCCTGTACTTAATTTTAAATTCACCTGAAATTCCCTCACTTAAGGATCCACACCAGACATGTCAAAAACTATTTTGCAGAATCTCTCAGTAGATAAGGCTCCTGGTCCAGATGAAATTCCTCCAATAGTACTTAAGAATGGCTCCTTGGTGCTCGCTCCTGTATTGGCAAAAATTGTCCGTTCTGTGTACTCATACCTCATGCTTCCCAGTACCCTGGAAAGAAGCAAAAACATCCATCCAGTTCCTAAAAAAGGTGCCTCTTCAGATCCATCAAACTACAGACCAATAGCTATAACTTCCACTCTTGGCAAAGTTTTTGAAATTATATTAAATAATCACATAATTAAGCATCTGGGGAAAAAAAAATAAATCAGTGATAGGCAATAGGGTTTTAGACGATGTCGATCAAACTGCAGACATTCTTTGCCTTCTTACGCATCAAATCAACCAAGCTACAGACAAACATGGTGAAACACATACAATAGCACTGGATATATCAAAGGCATTTGATAGAGTCTGGCATCAATCCTTATTGTCGAAGATGTCACACTACGGCCTTGCATCATTAGTTCCACTAATTTCTTCTTATCTTCATAACAGAAAAATACGTGTAATGGTAGATGGCCTTTTTTCTCAATTTCACTCAATAAATGTGGTGTTTCCCCAGGGATCAGTTTTGGCCCCCAACTCTGTTCCTCATTCATATCAATGATCTCATATCTACCACTCATAATCCAATACATTCCTACGCAGATGACTCAACACTCCACAGTTCCTTCACCATTTACCAATTCTTTCACCCAACCCGATTCTTATAAATTCAAAAATAAAACACTGCAATTTCTCTGAACCAGGACCTTTCTAGAATTAATGAATGGGGACAAGAGAATCTAGTTTCCTTTAATGCACAGAAAACCAAGTACATTCAATTTTTGTAACCGACAGAATCTCACTGACTCCCATATATTTTTTAAGGATGTAAATATTCCCACTTCCCCTAGTATGACATTCTCGGTGTAACATTAACTACTAACTTGAGCTGGACACATTATGTTAGAAGCATTGCTAAGAATGCCTCTAAAAAACTGGGACTCCTGTACAGAGTTCGAGAATTCTTCACTGACGAGCAGTTGGCCGTAATATATAAAAGTCATGTGCGCTCTCAGATGGATTACTGTTCACCTCTGTGGGGTGGAAAGTGGTGTGGTTGCATTGAGGCAGTTGGACAAAAATTCAAATAAAGCTATTAGATTAATCAATAACCCTGCAATCACACAGGACCTTCCTACATTAGCCATACGAAGAAACGTTGCATCCCTTGCATTATTCTACAGATATTTTCACAGCAATTGTTCCGAGGAACTTGCTTCAATTGTGCCGCCTCTCCACATCTTTCCCCGTAGAACTAGGGCAGCTGAGAGCGCCCATGAATTTACACTTTCTCCTCCACAATGCAGAACTTCTGCTTATCAGAATTCATTTATCCCCAGAGCTACTATCTATCTATCTATCTATTGCCTGACGCCGTGATCCCCGAAGGGGTGGCCACGAACGAACCGCCCCCATGCACCTCTGTCCCCAGTCAGTCGACGCCCCTCCCCCCAACCAGCACCGCCTTCGTTTATGTAGTACCTCACTCCATCTTCCACCTCATATTCGGTCTACCTCTCCCCCTCTGTCCCTCCACCTCGCTCTCGTACACCTCTCTAGTCATTCTCTCGCTTTCCATACGTTCCATATGGCCGAACCATCTCAAGTTGTTCCTTTTCACACATTCCAGCACATCTACCTCCACACCACACCTCCTTCTTAACGTCCTCATTAGTCTGTCTATCCTCCATGTAACTCCGCAACGCACTCCTTAAGTATTCATTTCCACCGCTCTCACTCTTGGTCTGAGTCTCTCAACCAACGTCCATGCTTCGCTTCCGTAAGTCAGTGTCGGGATTACCACACTGTCATGCAAGGACTTCTTCACTTCCATACTGACCACCCTATTTCTTGTTACTGCTTTTAGCGTTCCTACAACCCTCTTCCCCTGTTGTACCCTCTCCCGCACCTCTTCATCCATAGTCCCATCTTTACTCAACACACTGCCCAGATACTTAAAAGAGTTGACGATCTCCATAGCCTGACCGTTCAGCTTCACCTCACACTCTGTGACTTCACCCCAGAGCTACTACTCTTTGGAATTCACTTCCCTCGAATTGCTTTCCACAAACTTACAATCAACAAATGTTTAAATCCAGTTGTTACAAACATTTTATGAATGGAGGATGCCTTTAGGCACATGGACCTTTTTGTTTTATCTGTGTTTTTCCTTCCTCCGTTCATTGTCTCTTAAAAAAAAAAAAAAAAAAAAAAAAAAAAAAAAATCTATCTCTCCCTTCTCTGAAATCTCCATCTTAGGAAATTTCAACATTCACCACCGCCAATGGCTCTCCTCTCACACTACTGACCAACCTGGTGAACAAGCCTACATCTTTTCTATCATAAATGACCTAGAGCAGCTGGTCCAGCAACCCACCCGTATTCTGGATCGCTTCGGAGATCGGCGCAACATTCTTAACTTGTTTCTGACTTCTAACCCTTCTTCTTATACTGTCAATATTTTCTCTCCTTTGGGCTCCTCCGACCATAAACCTATCTTCCTCACCTGTCCTATCTCTTCAGTACGGCCATCCGTCGGCGCTTGTGGTACTTTGGCGCTGCCGACTGGGAGGCTCTCCGGCAGTACTTCTTTGATTTCCCATGGAATGACTTCTGCTTCCGTGGCCGAAGACCCTCGGAGAGTGCTGAACGCATTACCAAGGTAATCCTCTCAGGCATGGAAGAGTACATTCCATTTTCTTTCTCTCAGTCTAATGCAAAAAAATCTTGGTTTGCTCACGCTTGCTCTACTGCTGTCCGCAACAAGGAGGAAACATTCAAATGGTACCGACGCCTTAAAACTCAAGAATCTCATTCTTCCTATGTTTCTGCCCGGAATCAAGTCAAATCTGTTCTTCGACTTGCCAAGCAGTCTTTCATCAATAATAAATGCACTGAACTATCCAACTCTAGCATTTCCCAAGCTTTCTGGCATCTAGCCAAAAACCTCTCCAACAACCTTTCTTCCTCGGCTTTCCCACTCTGATGGCACAACCATCACTTATTCCTCTGACAAAGCTGAACTCTTTGCTCAAACTTTTGCTAGAAACTCTACCTTGGATGATTCCGGTGCTATTCCTCCTCCTCCACTTACTCCTCTCTTACTTATGCCTAATATCCTAATCTCTTCTAAAGATGTACTTTCTACCCTCTCTGGGTTTAACTCCTTCAGACATATTATGTTCCAGTAAGTCCACGGAGGCGGGAGCCCGGTATCATTGCCACTGGACCACACAACTGTCAAAACCACACTGCTGACCGTTAGAATTGTCGGAGAAACCTGGGGTTGCCACCAACCGACAGATTTTCATCTAACTTACCGGACTTACTGAGTTCCATATGACGCTAGGGCGTCATATAACTTGTTCTAGAATTATGAAGATAAGTCCATATGAGTTTTTGGTTTACCCTATCATATGACGCGGTAGCGTCATATGAGTCTGAAAGAGTTAATACTAAGAAGGTGTACGGTCCGGACGGTGCTCCTCCTGTTGTACTTAAAAACTGTGCTTCCGTGCTGACCCCCTGCCTAGGCAAACTCTTTCGTCTCTGTCTCCTCTAACGTCTTTCCTTCTTACTGGAAGTTTGCTCTCATTCAACCTGTCCCAAAGAAGGATGACCGCTCTCAACCCTCCAACTATCGTCCAATTGCTCTCATCTCTTGTATCTCTAAACTTTTTGAAACTATTCTTGCTTCCAAATTTCTTAAGCACTTTTCTTTCATAATCTGCTCTCAGATCACCAGTATGGCTTCCTTAAGGGTCGTTCTACTGGTGATCTTCTTTCATATCTTACTAACTCCTGGTCATTCAACTTTCGGGACTTCGGTGAGACTTTTTCTGTTGCACTAGACATATCGAAGGCCTTCGATAGAGTCTGGCACAAGTCTTTAATTTCCAAACTGCCCTCCTTCATTTTCCGTCCCTCCATCTGTGCCTTTATCGCTAACTTCCTTTGCGGCCATTCCATAGCTGCGGTTGTTGACAGCCATCGCTCATTTCCTCATCCTATCAACTCCGGTGTTCCTTAGGGTTCTATCCTATCTCCTATATTCTCTTTCTAATTTTCATAAATGATCTTCGCAACTCTACATCCAGTCCCATCCATTGATATGCAGACGACTTTACCTTACACCACTCAATTAGTTTTCCAGAATGCCCCAGCCAGCAGTCCCTCAAAAGCAAACGTAATGAAGCCATAAAATACTTATTTTCTGATCTAGCTACTATTTCCAATCGGTGTAGAGAAAACCTTGTTACATTTAATGCTTCCAAAACTCAATTTATCCATCTTACTAACCCGTCAGGAACCTCCAGAGGCCTATCCTTTATTCTTCAACAATACAAAAATCAACCCTTCATCTTCTCTCAATGTCCTCGGTGTCTCTTTTTCTTCTGCTCTCACTTGGAAAGACCATATTACCAGACTTGCTAAGGCAGCCTCCCAGAAGCTGGATGTGCTCAACCGCCTCAAGGGGTTCTTCACCCCTGCGCACTTTCTTGCTGTGTACAGGGGCACAGTGTGTCCTTGTATTGAGTATTGTTCACATGTGTGGGGAGGATCCTCTCACAATGCACTCGTAGACAAAGTAGAAAGGAAAGCCTTTCGTATCATTAACTCCCGTCCACTCACCAACTCTCTGCAATCTCTCTCTCTTCGCCGCAATGTTGCATATCTCTTCGCTATTCGATCGCTTCTACAATAATTAGTGTTCCTCGGAGCTTTCCCAGTGTATACCACCTCCTCTACGTAGGGTACATAGTACCCACCTTGCAACACAATCCCACCCCTACTCTGTGCAACCCTCCAACCCAAGAGTGAAGCGCTATTCTCAGACTTTCTTCTATTCAAATGGAGCTTTGGAACTCTCTCCCAGAATCAGTATTTCCCTCTTCTTATGACTTAAATTGCTTCAAACTCTGTGTGTCCAGGCATTTTAGCTCGAACGTCCCTTGATTTTGGCCCAGTCACTCTTTCAAATCTGGGGGAGGCACTCGCTGCAGGCAGCTATGCCTTTTGTCTCCTTCATTCACATAGAAAAAATAAATAAAAACAGACACGCAACACAATAACTCCCGATACATTGACGTCAAAGAGTATCTGTCGCAAGAATCTGAGGGCAAAAACACCTACCACACACATATGAGGAAATCTTATAAGACTGCTGCTGAAATATTTCTGGCTATCTCTCACGGTATAAAAATATAACTGGAATACACCGTTGGAATGTTTGTGAGGGTTTAAAGTTCGATTGTAAGACCAAATTTAAATAACTTTCAGGGTTTGCGCGAAAAATATGTTGATAATACGATAGCATGCAGGTTATTCTAGTAGTACACATTTTATTTACTATTTAATTTTACTTACAAATAATATAAATGAACAGCCTCATGATGATTAATGTATAGGTTGCTGTTCGTACTCTTTTGTACTTCACTGTACACTGAACTTACTTTATAAGATTAGGCATTAATAACCTATATTCGTGATATTTGTGGGTAGATCGAATCACCAGCATTATAAGTAGAGTCATTTTCAGAGCTTCCGTGACCGTGTTTAGGATACCCAAGTTTCTCAGTGAATTTAACAAGGGCAACTGATGCTAAAAAAAATAAGCCCCCATACACCTCACCAAAATGACGGGAAAGTTGTTCGTTTTTCAAAATGGCCGCCGCCGTCATCTTAAAAAATTGATAAAGTTCTATTTCTTGAAGTGAATGGCCAAAAATGACAATGTTGGTGTCTATTCCCACTAATGATGGTGTCAAAAGATCAATGGCATGGCACAATTAAAAAATAATTAATAAATAATTACCAAATAATTAAGTAATTAAGAAAATAATTAAGAAAATCAATGGGATGGCGTAATTCATGATTTAGAGTCCCATTAACCTCAACATCTAAGACAAATATGATGTTGTTAAATCCACTGAGAAACTTTGGTATCCTAAATTAATAAAACATGAGACCTACTGCATTAAGATGCATTAAGACTGTAGGACAAATATGATGCACAACTGTCAGAATCACTTCCGATGTCATCATCGCTGCTCTCCATTTGTGGATGACTTGGAGTTTTTAGAAGATCCAGGAATGATGGAAGTGCAGGTTGGGTATAGCGTACTGGGAGGCATAAGCCATTTACAAGGTGCCATCCATGGCCAATTGGTGATGGATGATTCTGAAGCTGGAAATTCTTCTGCAGATATGTGAGGTAATTGGTGCGCTCTAAGTGTGGTCGTAGACTGTCAGAATCAGGTACCAGTCTGATGATCTTCTTTTTCTTGAGTACTGACCACTTTGCTGCTCTCACCTCTGCTAGGGTCTTGTGTTTGGTGTCACAATAGATTTACCGGATAACAAATTTCTGTAAGTCATTGATGATTTCCTGTGTGACTGGGATGATTGTGCCACAACTTTTAAGGAGGTTGCGAGCTTCTAATGATTTTTCTACACGGTCAACAATAGTTTTCTTGCCTATTCCATAAAAGCCGGAGTTATGGTCGCATCCGGTAAGAACATAAAGTGGGATCAAAGACTCCGTCATTGCCTCACTACACAAACACCGAGCATTTATCAGCTGAGATTTGCGTTTCAAGCACAAGAGTCCTGATATTTGCCGAGCCACATAGGCTGCCTGAACGTAGTTATCAGTATCTTCAGTGTCTATGACAACTGCTTCTGTATACCCTTCTGACCGCAGCTTACCATAAAGAGTGAACAGAGCTGTGTCTGCTTCTGCATGGGCGTATGTGAGATTCTGCAAAACTTTATCTGTGTTGAGATTCCTTGCTGGTTTGCCAACAACACAGTGTATGAGCTGAATAGTGGTTGTAGATGCCTTTCTTTTGAAAGCAGCCTTGATAAATGCTTGAAGGCGAACTTTATTCTCTGGCTTACCAAGAAGAGCATGAAAGTCTCTATTAGAAGGAAATTTGTCCTCTGACTTCATAAACACATTGCAAATGGACTTATTTTTTTGACGGTGTTGTCGTTCACTCTCTTTGATGGAGAAGTCTTGCTCGTACGAGTCATTAATCAAGATAACACATTCTGCATTCGAATGTCTATTCAGGACAAAGTTCACAAGTTTCTCACCATAGTCTCCCCACGTTAACTTGGTTCCATCTGCTTTTTCTCTGTCTTCAGTAGTAGGCGTTGTTAGACGCCAGATTAGTCCCATGTCTACTATTGATGTGTAAATATCAGGGTACGGTATGGATGTCATTGTCAGTTTTTCCTGTAGCTTACTCTTCTGCGTTTTGCGCATAGTACCATTTGCATTGAAAATTGAAAGGCACTTATCTGTTACTCGATGCTGCATTAAGTCGTCCATCTTTAAGCCGTCACTTGCCTCAACAAGTTTGATGACCGAGGTAAATGCCATACTCTCCATTTCTTCAGTTGTCTGTTTCAGGTTTTCACTTGCTGTCTTCTCGATTTCTTGAGTTGCAAAATTGCCTCTTTTACTGCGTGGTATTCGAGCATTGAGGGACTTTGTTTTGGAATAGACTCTTTCATTTACAAATTCCTCAACTTTTCTTTCTCCATCGGCCTTTGTAGACTTCAGATCAGCAAAGAGAGCTGGAGAGGCTTGAATTCCAGATTGTAGGGATCTTAGTGTCAGATCTGATTGGTCAAATGGATCACAATGGAACTCGGTGAGACATGCACTGATATCCTGCACAAATTGTTCATCTATCTTCATCTTACTTGGGGCACAATCTGCATGCTTTCTTGAACCTTGTCTCTTGTGATTTGCGTGACGATGAACACAGCCTCTTATCCGGTTGACGTTGTTAACATTCCGCGTGTTTGACAGGAGTTGCTTCTCATTCTTTAGAATAGCCAACCATCCACACTTAAGCTTGGATCCTTTATTCATCGTTGACTCTATCCATATGTCAAGGGCAACACATGAGTAGGGTTTACCGGTCATTGACTGTGCAAACATGCCACTCTCCATGAATTGTGCTTGGATATGGGGAAGACTTTCTAGGACTGCTATGAAATCTGGAAGATGGCGCCCATATCGTTGTCATAAATATGCATCCAAGGAAGCATCAACTTCAATGAAGATTTGAACTCGATCCAGTTTCTTGTCCTTATACCATGTATATTTTGAGTCAGTATCTCTACCATCTCCAAGAATGAAATCCAGAATTCTGCTAGTGGAGCACCATTTAAGTTCTGGAATAGGGAGTCAACAAGCCCCTTGAGATCGGCATTGCTCTCTAACTCAGCATGTGCATCATTAAGTTCTTGTTGGTCTACTGAACTGCGTAACTTTATTGAGAGATGCCTGGATCTCTTCACACAGAGTGGCACCTTCCAAACGTTTGTCTAGTGCATGTTGGAGTAAAGCCTCGTAGAAGAGTCGAAGGCAAACATGACATTTGTACGATGTGATTGGCCACTTCCAGTCAAAGTGTCACTTTTGAAGTCATCGTTGTCGACTATACATATTGCCGGTGTTCCTTCAGAAAGTTCAAATGGACACTCAATTGAATGCTTCAGGTCAGTAACTGCCCATAAATCTCTAAGCAAAAGCACATCATTGTAACTGATTCCCAGGCCATCCTTATGTAATATGTCTACCATTTCTCTGCTCTTTGTCATACCATGTAGCAGTACACCGAGGTTTGTCTCAAATGCAGTACGTCTTCCAGTGATGTAGCTGGTCAAAATAGATGCAATTGATCTGACTTGGGGCTTGTCATCGACTTCAGACTTTGTGGGGTGCTTTAACCAAGTGATGAGCTTCAAGAGGAGATCATTCAGGTCTTCATATTCTGCTAGCTCATGTATGTATGGAGGCCAAGGAACAGTTTTTGTTTTGATGATCTGATCTCTGAGTCGCCCAGCTACATTCTTCACCAGCTGATCGTCACTTACACCTAGAGAGGATATTGCAGCCTCAAGATATGAACCTGCAGCTCTTGCATCATATACCAGTTCACTCACATTCTGCTGACCTCGTTCATGAAATGCTATGTCATCTCCAAATTCCTTGATCAGAATTTCCTTCACGAAACTGGACTTTGCTGTGGAATAGTAACCATAATTTGAAGTAATGCCTTTGTAATCCTTTACAAGACCTTGCAGTGTACGGATTTCATGATCTTCAAAGATAACTTGACGGACATGATGAAAGAAGATATTTGGGCCTCTCGAAGATTAACATGTTGCAGATGCTCTGTTTTTTCATCAGGAAAAGACTCCTTCAGAGGGTTGCTGACATAATTGCGGCAAAATTCACGATGATAACGAATTTCCAATCCAAACGCCGTTCGACTGTCTGGGATAGATGCAAGTAGGGTATTCATCTTTCTCTTATAGGCTCATCTGACAGACAAACTGTATGCAACTTGAACCGGTTCCATGCGTCTACTGTTGACAGCAGCAAAAGTTTGGACTTGCCAGGATTACTGGTTTTTTGTGGTCCTTTCATACACCACACACAGAGATTCTTATCATGAACCACTCCAGTACTAGAACGAAGCTTTTTAGGCACATTTCCTGGGAGTTGTTGACTTGAAGTTAATGCTTGAACTTCTTCCTGTTCAGATTTCCGTTTACGATTCTGTGCTTGCTGAATATAGCGATTACTACTGATCTGGGTGTAACATTTACTATGCATGTACAGGCCTTTAGGCCCCTTGTCCCACTCCACTGCTGCATAGGCATGCTGAAATTTATCAAGTTCCTTCCACCGAAAACACTTGCTCCTTAGATTCTCCCACTTTGTATCAGATGTCTTGTCCGTACTATCATCAGCTATACAGGGATGTTGACATAATATGCATTTTAATCCAGGTCCTGGGTCAGGCACATCACTAACTCCTCTACGTTCCATGCTTATGATTCTTCACAACAAACCTGAAAAAGAAGGAATTGATCAGTCAACATTCTTGGTTTACATTTTAACCCTTATTTATAAATTATATTATTATTTGAGTAAGTTTCAGAGGATCCGTGACCGTGTTTAGGATACCAAAGTTTCTCAGTGGATTTAGCAACATATTTGTCTTAGATGTTGAGGTTAATGGGACTCTAAATCATGAATTATGCCATCCCATTGATTTTCTTAATTATTTTCTTATTTTCTTAATTATTTGGTAATTAGTTATTAATTAGTTTTTAATTATGCCATCCCATTGGTTTTCTGACACCAAAATTAGTGGGAATAGACACCAAAATTGTCATTTTTGGCCATTCACTTCAAAAAATAGAACTTTATCAATTTTTTAAGATGACGGCGGCGGCCATTT
The DNA here is from genome assembly GCA_032716605.1 of Paralithodes platypus. Taxonomy (NCBI): domain Eukaryota; kingdom Metazoa; phylum Arthropoda; class Malacostraca; order Decapoda; family Lithodidae; genus Paralithodes; species Paralithodes platypus. The sequence goes on along the minus strand of CM064527.1, from coordinate 33,057,967 downwards.
TGAAAAACGTTTAAAATAACAACTTTCCCGTCATTTTGGTGAGGTGTATGGGGGCTTATTTTTGTTAGCATCAGTTGCCCTTGTTAAAATCACTGAGAAACTTTGGTATCCTAAACACGGTCACGGAAGCTCTGAAAATGACTCTACTATATTGCTATTGAATTGGTTCTACATATACTGTATATACTTTTTTGTTCAGCTGAATAATTGAATCCCTTGCCAGGGGATTTATCGATAATTAATAACAAATATCAATGCCAATTTTCATAATAACAATATATTCTCCTGCATAATGTTTGCAATAGTTTAGTAATGACAATGGGACATATACATTTTCTGTCAGCTAAACAAAACTACAAAAAAACTATATGTTGTTCACAATAACCTAATATGATTATTACTATTCAGTATGCGGATAAATGTAGCATTTTCGTTTTCCAATTATACACACATAGGCCTAATAAAAAAACTAAAAAAAACTCCACAGCACTGCTGATTATTAATGAGTATCAAACTGACTAACAACAACTACAAGGTTTGAACAAGATACATAACCATAACTAAGAAGCATTATTCGTTTGGTTTCTTATCACTACTTTCTACAGCTAAGCCATTAGTCACACCCAAAAAAATCGCGTGTATATTATATTTTCCACTAATTATCAATGCAAACCAACAGAAAACCTTTAGGTCAAATGCCATATATTTTCGTGACTACGATATATTTTTTTGGAAAATAAGCATTATTGTATTGCTTTTGGCTAATGTATATATTTTAAAACCCAGATACAAATATATATATATATATATATATATATATATATATATATATATATATATATATATATATATATATATATATATATATATATATATATTGTATATGAAAAGCTATGTATTTCAGTACATTTTACGTAATATGATATAATATATAAATTATAACTTATTGATTTGAACAGCAAAATATAATGTCGAATAACACAAAATAATCACAAGCAATACTTCCCCACGCATCAAAAAACATTTCCTTCTGCCAAAAGGATGCGAAGGAACATAAAACAGGCCAGCATCCATCCCAAAGTTGTAACAAGAGAAAACAGAAATCAAAACTAACGAGAAATAAACAAATATCCTCCTTGGCGTCATTCATCTTGTCCAAAGTTCCAAGGTTGAAACTGGAGGACCAAAGTTTGAGAGGTAAAGAGTTGAGGTTTGGTGAGACTTCTAGGATCTTAATACCTGAGGAAAACTGTTGGGGTTGTGTTGGTGGTGTTGATGAGGGTACTGGTGGTGGTGGTGATTGAAAGAATGGTTATGGAGGGATTGGATGATATAGTGACAGTGATGGTCATAGTTGATTGTGAAGGTAGTGGTAGGAGTGGTTAATAGATTCGTGGTTGTTGTAGTAGTATATATGATAATGGTTGATATAGTGGCAGTGATGGTCGTAGTTGGTGTGGTATGCAAATATATAAGCCCAATAAAACAGCATATATAGTGCACGTACTGAAGTACACGTATAATACATCATAAAATTCCATTAATACATGGAAGCAAGACAAAAAACAACTATAACTTCAGGACATATATTGTCGCTTTTATGATTTTCACTATTCCTTTTGACTTCGTTTCTAGATTATATTTTATTTACAATTAACTTCCAGCCATATGCTTTCGAAGTATTACACTTTGCACATATTTATTACACAGCGAAACTTAGGATTATTTAGTGTCCAGGTACATCTTGTAGCCACATATCATAAGCATAGTAATGACAATAGGTTTCAAAATGTCTGAGAACAAGTTTACTTTGAAAGAAAAATAATACAAACACACTCGCAGAATAAGCATACACAGAGGTATTCACGCACATACAACCACGCACACACATACCTGTGCATACACACCCACACACACATACTAACAAAAGGGGGTCATATTGAATCTATTCTTGGACCATTGCAACAGTCGCCTTCTTTAACATTAATGACAAGGTTTCAACATTCGCACTAGTTCGCCCAAAAAACACGTTCGCTGCACCAATGTTGCAACCTCCGAAGGCAATATGTGAACGTAGTTATGAGCTTTACTGTGCGATAAAGCTAGTAGCTACAACTACTTCTCGATATGTGTGCGGGTGTATGTATTCTTGTTCTCTGAAAGGAAGTTTTTTGATTCTCATAAAATAATATCATAGTAGGCAAAAGGAAAAAAGCAAAGGCATCAGGACAAATTTGAGCAAAGCTTTCAGCATATATATACATTTTGTTTAACAAAATCATGGGAAGTGAGAGGATGCCTGAGGAATGGAGAAGAAGTGTATTGGTACCGATTTTTAACCCTTAACTGGCGGCGCGCAACATATGTCGAGTGAAAGAAATTTGGACTATGTGGCGGGTCACAACATAAGTCGTGTGCCATTTTCAGCACGTAATGTTGCTGAGAGAGAGAGATAAGTGGTGGCAGGAGAGTAGCGAGCATATGGCTGCTCCAGACCACCGCGGGGGACCAACTGACATGAATCTCACCCTCCTCCACCCTCTCACACTCGCTACACAGGGAATTATGTAGGGAAAGTACCGAATTATATGGTTTTTGCACTTGTGTTGCGCGATTCTTGCAAGAAAACTAGCGGTGGTACAAGGATCGTTGGGGTGTCATTGGAAAGCTCTGTTTATGCCCTTTCAGGGATAGATACTTGTTTTACGCTGTGGGTCTTATTTAGGCATGAAAATGATCACGTAAACAACCCTATTTTGGGTAAAAACACCCCGCTGGGCGGTACATATTAATTACCGCCTATGCCGCTCGTAAGGTGTTAAGAACAAGGGTGATGAACACAGCTGCAGTAACTACAGAGGCATCAAGTTACTCAGCCATACCATGAAGTTATGGGAAAGAGTGGTGGAAGCTAGGTTGAGAAATGAGGTGAGGATCTGTGAGCAGCAGTATGGTTTCACGTCAGGGCGAAGCACTACAGATGCAATGTTTGCTCTGAAAGTGTTTATGGAGAAATACAGAGAAGGCCAAAAAGAGCTGCATTGTGTGTTTGTGAATTTAGAGAAAGCTTACGACAGGGTGCCAAGAGAGGTGCTGTGTTATTGTATGAGGAAGTCGGGAGTGGCAGAGAAGTATGTCTAGGTAGTAGGGGTAGGCAGCCCCGCCCAGGGAAGTACTCTCGCCAAGGTTTCGGGAGACTCAGGGAATAGCCTGAATTCCATTTTCTCTCCCAGGCCTTGGTAGCTGGATACATATCTTTTTGCCTCACACATCAGGGGTATCAGGAAAACCCTCTTTATATAACATGCACATCCAACTTCACGACATTGCCCTACATCGCTATCCTCTATCCATAAAACACTACTCTTCCCACTACATATCATACATGTAACACCATACACTTACCTAATAAATATGGCAGTACAATTGTTAAGAGCAAACCTGGTGGTCCCTCGGATATCCACCCCCGGCAGGGTTGGGTCATTGACACAGGGCCCTCCCGGTCGTCATCATGCGACTGTGTCAACAGCATTGCAACGTCCCAAAGCTGCTCGTCAGTGCAGCTTTTTCTTTAGTAATATAAGGGGACTTCACTCTAACATCAATTCTGTACACCAATTTCTTCAAGCAGAATCCCCTACTCTCCTTTTTTTGACAGAGACTCAAGTAACATCCACATCTGACACGTCTAGATTTAATTTTCCAGGTTATCAACTGCTCCAAAATTTCAAACCTAAAGGAGGTGTATGTTGCTTCGCAAAATCTGAAATTGCCCTGGAGGAGGTTACTAGTTTCAATTGTCCCTATTTTGATTATTCTATATACAAATTAATTTCTGTTGGTAAATTTAAATACATATGTTGCATCTATCGTTCCCCAAATACTCCTCCAGAGCAAAGTCTTTTTGATTCTATGTCCTCACAACTCAGTTTCCTCAACTTAAATGCTTCTTCTGAAATCACTGTGTTGGGTGATTTTAATGTCCATAATGTTGAATGGCTCACTCATTCAGCCAGGACTGATGATGCTGGTCTTGAATGTGAACTATTTGCAGACTCATTTAATCTCACTCAACTAGTCAACCAACCCACCCGTGTACCAGATAATCCTAATCATAATTCCCACCTACTGGACTTATTTTTAACAACCAATTCAGAAAATTATGATGTTACAGTGAATTCCCCGCTTGGATCTTCTGATCACTGTCTGATACAGGCCACCTGTCTATATCCTACCACACCTTCCCACTCTGAACCTGTTTTGGTGACTAAATGGCATTACGATAGGGCAGACTGGGAGGGTCTTCAAGGTTTCTTTATTGATATTCCCTGGACCTCTTTCTTTTCTAATGATGCACACTCCACCTTGAGCCACATACAAGATTTTGTAAAAATTGGAATGGAAACTTTTATTCCTCATCAAAAGTACAGTAAAAGATCTAATTCACCTAAATGGTTTGACCATAATTGTGCTAGAGTAACTGAACAAAAAGCAATAGCCTACAATGCATACACAAGATCAAAAACACATGAGGCCTTTAATTACTTTAGAAACATCAGAAATCATGCCAAAACTGTATTAAACCTAACTAAATCAAACTTTCTCCACAAGCAGGCAAATAAACTTCTAAATAATCCAAATGATAACAAAATATTTTGGTCTACTCTTAACTCATTCAAATCCAACTTCACTACTGCTTCATCCATTCCACCATTAAAATCTCCGACTGGCAATCTTGTAAGTGACCCACGAGGTAAAGCTAACCTTCTTGCGGATATTTTCTCCACTAACTCAACCTTGGTGGAGTTGTAATCCTAACCCTTTACAATTCCTTAGTCCGCCCTCTTCTGGAATACTGCGTTCAATCCTGGTGCCCTTATTACCAAAAAGATATAAACAAGCTAGAACGAGTTCAATGTAGAGTTACCAAAATGATACCTAGCCTAAAGAACAAACCATACGAAGAGCGTCTTAGAGAATTAAATCTATTTCCTTTAACCCAGCGCAGATTAAGAGGTGACTTAATTCAAGTGTTCAAAATCATCAAAGGCATCGACAATATGAACTGTAGTAAGTACTTCACTATCGACCAATCTAATTACACGCGGGGAAACGGTTGCAAAATTATTGGTAAATCTTTTAACTCACACGAATCTAAGAATTTCTTCTTCAATCGAGTTGTCAACTTGTGGAATGGGATCCCCCGAGACGAGACGTTATAGACTGCAGCACCGTTGATTCATTTAAACTCCGCTTAGACAAATATCTCGCATCAAACCCGCGAGTGACTGCGTTTGTAAATGAATAACTTTATTTTATCCCCCCTCAGTTACTAACCCATCTGTCCCCTACTAACTTCCTAATCCTGCCACGGACATTAGTTTTAGGGCAGTAGTTCCCTTTCCAATGTTCCCTTACCCACTCTAAACCACTGTTTGGACACTTGATCCTCAGTGTTTTGGAGGACAAGCAGCCTAGAAGGGTCACTAGATCTGTTGTTGCTTGATTTCCTTTGTACTCCTTTGTACTTTGTATGTTTAGTCCCATTAGTTTTCAGATTTGTTGACGTTTGGTTCATTAGCTTGGCGTTTTTAAAAGTGTTCACCCCATTTATTTATCAATATTAAGACTTTTCGCAACATTTAAGTGTCATTTTGTGTCATATACCAATAAATGACACTCAGAACTTCATCATTTGTGTACAAAAGCCTAAGGCTATTTATAGATTGATGGGCCTCGAATGTATGTACTATATTAGGCGAGAACAAATGTATTGGTTGCCAAGAAAATGAACATGGAGAAACTTGCAGATCGCTATAATAGTATCAACAGTAATAACAAAACTACCTGTTAACCCCATATCGCAGAAAACGCCGAATACTATTTCAATTACGTATAGCGAAAATTGGTCCGATCAAAAAGGAAACTATGTCAAAAATGCAAAATGCCCCCCCCCCCAAAAAAAAAAGTGCAGCACGATTCTCTCTCCATATATTTTTGGCGAGTCCATCTTGCCTTTCATCGTTCACTAATTGACAGGTGAATCCGTAAACGGGGAACTAACGGTTGGGTGAGAGAGATATAGTGTGTGTGTGTGTGTGTGTGTGAGAGAGAGAGAGAGAGAGAGTGAAGCGAGTGAATGTGTGTGTATCTGTGCGCTAGAGAGAGAGAGAGAGACGGGTATTCATTTGTGCTTCATATCCGTCTGTTCGTTCACCTGTCTCAGTTCGATTCTCACAAAAATACCTATTGTCTTTTTTATACTTTTTAAATATTAGCAGTTATTTTAGTTTTTGTGCGTGGTTTAATGATTTATTGTTTTTGATTGATTTATTATTTGTCTTAGTGAAATATTTACAGTTCATACATATACTTATAATACTTAACCCTTTCTGTACCAGCGACGTGTATATATTTTATTCTTGCTATATTTAGAGGATTTTATGCAGCTTAACAAGGATCTGTGGTAGTAAAAAGGGTTAATCAAGATAGTCTGTAGCATTTTAATTGGTATACGTCTTTCCTAAGCGGAATAGAATAGCATAATAATTCCCAGACTATAAGGACAAAGATGTTCCCGGTAGTGAATGGTGAAACTAAAATGTTCCTGGCTCAGCATTTTGAGAGTCTCCTAATTAAGTTATAATGAGGCTTAAGCAACACAGCCGGACGAACAAATGCTTATAATATGAAACTGGGTGTGCTATAATGTACATCATTGGCTAAGTTCAAAGGAATACAACTTAATATTGGATAGTACGCTTAAATACATTCTACGTATATACATAAACATACACACACAAACACATAGCACGTGTCTATATATATAATATACTTCTATAATATGTTAAAATACATACATACAAACCCTACAATTCCACACATTCGTACTAAGATATATTCATTTCGATCCGCATTGTACACACTTGTATAATTATATGCCTATCAATCTTCATTACAATAACATTGAAATTGTTTAATTGTACATAAATTATGTATATTAGTACAGTAAAAGAGTGAGACAAAATGCCTCATACCACTCCTACACATCTAATGATATATTATACTTGAAATTGATGTACACCCATTTCGCTATACATACAGTACATACCTGCAAGCATACATACAGTAAGTGTATACAAGCTTCAGTATAGTTGTGCACATCCATGATCAAAACACATTATACAACACAAGTATAGTTTATGCTACAGACACAATTTTGCAAGCATTAGCTTATACACAAACACACATTATACTTAACAAAAATACATACATACATACATTCATACAGAGAGACATATGCCTATGTATACATTTATACATACTTACCTACATACACTCAACCATATACAACGTTTCATGCATACATACATACAGACATATACTGTATATTTGGCGTACAATACACATACAAAAAAGTAGAGTAACATTTTATTTCGCGCACAGTGAGATTTCTTATTTTCTTTCCAAACTTTGACCGATCATTCGAGTACAAGTTTTAAACGTGCATATTTTCAATAAGTATAGCAATGAATGGGAGTTGCAGGGTCTGGTAGGCCTAAATGAGTTTGGAACAGCATGCGATAAACGGAATTTGAAGGTAGATGCGGGGAAGAGCAAGGTTATGGTCTTCGAAAGGGAAAGGGTGAAGTGACAGAGTGTGAGGTGAAGTTGAACGGTCAGGCTATGGAGATCGTCAGCTCTTTTAAGTATCTGGGCAGTGCGTTGAGTAAAGATGGGACTATGGATGAAGAAGTGCGGGAGAGGGTGCAACAGGGAAAGAGGGTTGTAGGAACGTTGAAAGCAGTAACAAGAAATAGGGTGGTCAGTATGGAAGTGAAGAAGTCCTTGCATGACAGTGTGGTAATCCCTACACTAACTTACGGAAGCGAAGCATGGACGTTCGGGAAGAGACTCAGACCAAGAGTGAGAGCGGTGGAAATGAGTTACTTGAGAAGTGCGTGCAGAGTTACATGGAGGGATAGACAGACGAATGAGGAAGTAAGAAGGAGGTGTGGCGTGGAGGTAGATGTGCTGGAAAGTGTGAAAAGGAACAACTTGAGATGGTTTGGCCATATGTAACGTATGGAAAGCGAGAGAATGGCTAAGAGGGTGTACGAGAGCGAGGTGGAAGGACAGAGAGGGAGAGGTGCACCGAAGAAGAGGTGGAAGGATGGAGTGAGGAAGTATATGGATGAAGGCGGTGCTGGTTGAGAGGAGGGGCGACGACTGACTGGGGACAGAGGTGCATGGGGGAAGTTCGTTCGTGGACACCCCTTCGGGGATCACGGCGTCAGGCAATAGATAGATAGATAGTATTAAATATACTCAATATTTTGAGATAAGATGTTATTCTGTCTTAAGCTATAATTTGTATCATCTATAGTTTTAAAGTAGTCATGGTAGTCCTCGTTTGCATTATGTAGAAATTATAAAACAAATATGTTGTTGGTTAGGATAGTTATTTAATCTAGCTTTAAGAGTATATAGTTTCTGAAAGTATCATGTGTATGGTCATTATTCTTAAGGAAGGCCAAAGTGCGTATAGTACTTATATGGTCCGTGACAAGAGGACGTCAATGTGTATCAGCCGCAACACCCCAAACAGTGTGACAATGTATTAAATAAGAATATATAAGACTAGTAAATTACTAAAAGTTACTTCCTAATTAGTTTGTTGCGAATTTGAAATAATGTACCGCATTCTTTGCTTAGTTTACTAACAACAGTTTGGATATGAATGTTCCACCTCAGCCGACTGTCCACAGTGACCCCCTTAAACCATGGTGGTAGTTTCTTTCTCAAGAAAATTTTCCACTATTTCGAGGGACAATGCACATGTTGAACTGTATTTTGTTTATGGTAAAACCAATATAATATGATTTCTTTAAATTAAATGTTAGTTTGTGAGAAATAATCCATCTATAAATTAGGATTAGCTTCTCAACAAGTGCTTGAATGTTTGAATGGCTTGCATAAAGGTTACTGTCATCTGCGAAAATTATATATTTAAGATATGAGCTGTAGCACATTATTGATATAGAGTCGAAACAATACTGGACCTAAAATAGACCCCTGAAGTACACCATAAAACATTGTCAAAAGTGGCGACCTAGTGTTATTCAGGCTAACAAACTGTCTTGTGTTTGCTAAGTAGGATTCAAATCATCTACGAGATGTTCCGCGGATACCATAATGCTCAAATTCTTAACAAATGTATGTTGTGGCGGATTGTGTTAAAGGACTTGGAGAGATCCGGGTAAAACACCTATAGTAAATTGGTTATTATCCATAGGCCTCAGTATTTTCTCTGTGAGTGTTAGAAGAGCTGTTTGCATGTTTCTATTATTCTTTCTATAACCAAGCTGAGAGCCAGAAAGTATATGGTTCGTTTTACAAAATTGTTCCAGTATGTTGCAAGCTGGTCTTTCCAAGATTTTACTTATAGCATGCAAGACGGACACTGGGCGAAAATTACTAGGCGCTTCCGTGTCACCATCCTTATAGACAGGAACAACCTTTGATATTTTGAGCTTATCAGGGAATATGCCTGTCTTATATTAAGAGTTACATATATATGTAAAGTTACAGGACAAATGCTAGGGGCATTTTGTTTGATGATGCTTATTGGAATGTCGTGTCATATCCTGGTGCTGAATTTTTAGATTGCTCACTCATATCTAATATTTCTTCTTTTGTACCTAGGGAGAACGTTATGTTACTCATGTGTCTATTTCCAAGATATGTAGAAAACCCACTAGACGAATCGTTTATTGACTTGACAAGGTTATTCCGACACTTGTGAAATAATGGTTAAAAGCTGCGGCCATATCAGTTTGTTTATTATTTTGTTACCATTTACGTTTTATATACAGTATATGTTTCATTATAATAATAATTTGACCAATCACTTACATTTCCATAGGTAAAATGTAATTCCATAAACAGCTGATGAATAGCTTGCCTACATGTTTTAGAGAAAATTAACTAATATAAGGTCATACTAGAATTACTTAATCTCCTTCCTGCCTTCTTACTACCAGTCTGAACCTTCTTCCGTATTGAAAACCTCATTCATTACGTCTTCTAACTGATCACATGCTGTACTTATGCCATTAACACAGTTTAGCAATCTGGGATTAGGTTCTTTACAAATACGCGAGGAAAATGTTGAACTATGATGGGGTAGGGACCTAACGAACACCCTCAACCTCAATTGCAGAACAATCGCAATCTAAAGTAACCGGTGCAATCATCCTGTGTCTCGAGTGAATAGTTATGAACACGTGTAGTACTGGCAGTTATATATTATGTGTATTGAGCTCTCTACACTGTACTATCTCACCATAATAGTTATGAACACGTATAGTACTGGCAGTTATATTATGTGTATTGAGCTCTCTACACTGTACTATCTCACCATAATAGTTATGAACACGTATAGTACTGGCAGTTATATATTATGTGTATTGAGCTCTCTACACTGTACTATCTCACCATAATAGTTATGAACACGTGTAGTACTGGCAGTTATATATTATGTGTATTGAGCTCTCTACACTGTACTATCTCACCATAATAGTTATGAACACGTGTAGTACTGGCAGTTATATATTATGTGTATTGAGCTCTCTACACTGTACTATCTCACCATAATAGTTATGAACACGTGTAGTACTGGCAGTTATATATTATGTGTATTGAGCTCTCTACACTGTACTATCTCACCATAATAGTTATGAACACGTATAGTACTGGCAGTTATATATTATGTGTATTGAGCTCTCTACACTGTACTATCTCACCATAATAGTTATGAACACGTATAGTACTGGCAGTTATATATTATGTGTATTGAGCTCTCTACATTGTACTATCTCACCATAATAGTTATGAACACGTACAGTACTGGCAGTTATATATTATGTGTATTGAGCTCTCTACACTGTACTATCTCACCATACTAGTTATGAACAAGTGTAGTACTGGCAGTTATATATTATGTGTTTTGTTTTTGTTTTTGTTTTTCTCTGTGATTGAGGGAGGCAAAAGGCATTACTGCCTATAGCGAGTGCCTCCCCCATAGTTGAAAGAGTGACAGGGCCAAAATCAAGGGACGTTCGAGCCAAAATGCCTGGACACACGGAGTTTGAAGCAATTTAAGTCATAGGAAGAGGGAAAGACTGATTCTGGGAGAGAGTTCCAGAGCTCAGCTGTTGAGTAGAAGAAAGTTTGAGAGTAACGTTTCACTCTTGGGTTGGAGAGTTGCACAGAGTAGGGGTGGGATTGAGTTGCAAGACGGGTACCACGTGCCCTACGTAAAGGAGGTGGTATGCACTGGGATAGCTCTGAGGAACACTGATTATTATAGTAGCGATAGAATAGCGAGAGAGATGCAACATTGCGGCGGAGAGAGAGAGATTGCAGAGAGTTGGTGAGTGGACGGGAGTTAATGATACGAAGGGCCTTCCTTTCAACTTTGTCTAGGAGAGCGGTGTGAGAGAAACCTCCCCACACATGTGAACAATACTCAATACAAGGGCGCACTATGCCCCTGTACAGAGCAAGAAGGTGTGCTGGGGAAAAGAACCCCCTAAGGCGGTTGAGCACACCCAGCTTCTGGGAGGCTGCCTTATTTAAGACTGGTAATATGGTCCTTCCAAATGAGAGCAGAAGAAAAAGAGACACCAAGAATATTGAGAGAAGATGAAGGGTTGATTTTTGTATTGTTGAAGAATAAGGGATAGTCCGTTGGGAGATTCAGACTGGTAGATAGATGGAGAAATTGGGTTTTGGAAGCATTAAAGTTAACAAGGTTTTCTCTGCCCCAATTGGAAATAATATTTAGATCAGAATTTAAGAGTTCTATGGCTTCATTACGTTTGTCGTTGAGGAATTGCTGGCTGGGGCGTTCTGAAAAACTAATGGAGTAGTGTAAGGTTGAGTCGTCTGCGTATGAATGGATGGGAATTAAGGTACAGTTAAGGAGATCATTTATAAAAATTAGAAAGAGAATAGGAGATAGGACAGAGCCCTGAGGAACACCGTAGTTTATAGGGTGAGGAAGTGAACAATGGCCGTCCACAACCGCGGCTATGGAACGGCCGGAAAGGAAATTAGAGACAAAGGCACAGATGGAGGGATAGAAACCGAAGGAGGGTAGTTTAGAGATTAAAGATTTATGCCAGACTCTATCGAAGGCTTTCGATATGTCTAGTGCAATAGAAAAAGTCTCACCGAAGTCCCAAAAGGAGGATGACCAAGAGTTAGTAAGATATGAAAGAAGATCACCAGTAGAGCGACCCTTAAGGAAGCCATACTGGCGATCTGAGAGCAGATTATGAGAAGAGAAATGCTTAAGAAATTTGGAAGCAAGAATAGTTTCAAAAACTTTAGAAAGACAAGAGATGAGAGCAATTGGACGATAGTTGGAGGGTTGAGAGCGGTCACTCTTCTTTGGGACAGGTTGAATGTGAGCAAACTTCCAGCATGAAGGGAAGACGTTAGAGGATAGACAGAGACGAAAGAGTTTGCCTAGGCAGGGAGTCAGCACGGAAGCATAGTTTTTGAGAACAACAGGAGGAACACCGTCCGGACCGTACGCCTTATTAGTGTTAAGCCCAGAGAGGATAGAAAGTACATCTTTAGAAGAGATTAGGATATTAGGCATAAGTAAGAGAGAGGAGGCTGGAGAGGGAGGAATAGCACCGGAATCATCCAAGGTGGAGTTTCTAGCAAAAGTTTGAGGGAAGAGTTTAGCTTTGTCAGAGGAAGAAGTGATGGTAGTGCCATCAGAGTGGGAAAGGGGAGGGAAAGACGAGGAAGAGAAATTGTAGGAGAGATTTTTGGCTAGATGCCAGAAAGCTTGGGAAGAGCTAGAGTTGGATAGTTCAGTGCATTTATTGATGAAAGAGTGTTTGGCAAGTCGAAGAACAGATTTGGCTTGATTCCGGGCAGAAACATAAGAAGAATGAGAGTCTTGAGTTTTAAGGCGTCGGTACCGTTTGAATGCTTCCTCCTTATTGCGGACAGCAGTAGAACAGGCGTGAGTAAACCAAGATTTTTTATCATTGGTCTGAGAGAAAGAGAATGGAATGTATGCTTCCATGCCCGATAGGATTACCTCGGTAATGCATTCAGCACTCTCCGACGGTCCCCGGCCACGGAAGCAGAAATCATTCCATGGGAAATCAAAGAAGTACTGCCGGAGAGCTTCCCAGTCGGCAGCGCCAAAGTGCCACAAGCGCCGCCGGCTAGGAGGATCGGGTGGCCGTACTGGAGAGATAGGACAGGTGACAGAGATAAGTTTATGGTCGGAGGAGCCCAGAGGAGAGAAAGGATCGACAGTATAAGAAGAAGGGTTAGAAGTTAGAAACAAGTCAAGAATGTTGGGCCGATCTCCGATGCGGTCCGGGATACGGGTGGGTTGCTGAACTAACTGCTCTAGGTCATTTATGATAGAAAAGACGTAGGCTTGTTCACCAGGTGGATCAGTAGTGTGAGAGGAGAGCCATTGGCGGTGGTGAACATTGAAATCTCCTAAGATGGAGATTTCTGAGAAAGGAGAAATGGATAGAATGTGTTCCACTGTAGAGTTTAGATAGTCAAAGAATTTGGGAAAGTTGGTAGAGTTAGGGGAAAGATAGACAGCACAGAAATATTTAGTAAGAGAATGACAGGAAAGTTTGAGCCATAAAGTTGACAATTCAGAGGAGTCGAAATCGGGAACACGAGACAAGTAAGTTTGTTGTGCACATATGCACAACATACGCCTTTGGCTTTGAAACTAGGATAGAGAAAGTAGGAGGATACAGAGAAGGGGCTGCTGGATGTTGCTACAGATCTCTCTACACTGTACTATCTCACCATAATAGTTATGAACACGTATAGTACTGGCAGTTATATATTATGTGTATTGAGCCCTCTACACTGTAGTATCTCACCATAATAGTTATGAACACGTATAGTACTAGCAGTTATATATTATGTGTATTGAGCTCTCTACACTGTACTATCTCACCATAATAGTTATGAACACGTATAGTACTGGCAGTTATATATTATGTGTATTGAGCTCTCTACACTGTACTATCTCACCATAATAGTTATGAACACGTGTAGTACTGGCAGTTATATATTATGTGTATTGAGCTCTACACTGTACTATCTCACCATAATAGTTATGAACACGTGTAGTACTGGCAGTTATATATTATGTGTATTGAGCTCTCTACACTGTACTATCTCACCATAATAGTTATGAACACGTATAGTACTGGCAGTTATATATTATGTGTATTGAGCTCTCTACACTGTACTATCTCACCATAATAGTTAAGAACACGTATAGTACTGGCAGTTATATATTATGTGTATTGAGCTCTCTACACTGTACTATCTCACCATAACATTTTGTAATACAATGAAGGCAACAATCGTATTCACAACTGTGGATTGTGTTCGAATCATGCTATAAGTGGTTTCAAGTTGAGGCACAGACCCTTGTCGAGTGGACTAAGGGAAGATGGGTCGTTTTCTGGTCTCCATTCTCCCTCATGTTTAACCCCATTAGTGTTCAGGTTTTTTGACGTTCGGTCTATTACTTTGGCGATTTGAGGACCTTTCGCCCTGTTTCTCTGTCAATATTAAGACTTTTCTTGTCATTTAGGTGTCGATTTTTTTCCTGGCGAGCGATAGCAAGCATGTAATTTAAGAGAAACCAGCCTTCGGCTGGGAAATTTTTCTACCGACAAAATGTAGAAATTTATCTTGAATGGGGGTCTTCGTTTTTTTTTGTAAAGCTTTGTGGATGTCTAGGGAGGAAAATAAACAATAATACAAATATTTATAAATGAGCAAATAAATACGGTCCCCCCCCCCCCTTAAAAAGCTTGCATTCATGATCAACAGGTAGAAAGAGTAAGGAAATTATATTACATTATAGGTCCTGGAAATATTTTTGGATTGTCCGAATGACCCATGTTTAACCCTGTTTGTATCAGTGACGTCTGTTATACTTTATTCTAGCTATATTTGGACGATTATATGCAGCTTACGAATGATCTGTGGTAGTTAAAGGGGTTTATGGAGATAGTTCGAAGCCTTACAATTGCTAGAGATCCTTCTATAACTGAATGAAATCGATTATTAGTAGCCAGAATAAATTGAAAAGGATGTCGCCGGTACAGAAGGGGTTAACCATCAGTCAAACCAATCGGATACAAAATATTGAAGACACACGGTTCCTGTAAGGCATTAATTGGTAATATTGATTTCATAGTCATCTTATATCCACCATTCTTTAACTGTCTACGTGGTGCGATGCATAAGGTGTTGATTTTCGGTGTGAGCATCCTGGATTCGAATCCACGGACTGCCACATGTGTTTGTAAATTTCATTAATCGATTTTAGGAGTATAGTTGGTTGTTGGAAGGAACATAATAATTGATATTGGTTCAGGGGTAATTTATCGAGAGGACTTCCCTAGTGGTTAAGGCCCCATTAATTGCTCTTTCCATTCACATATGCATAGCCTACGTGAGTTGCAGTTGGGATGTGTGTACATGCTTAGATTGATATGCAGGATTCGAAGTTGCATAATAAATCGTAGGCAGTGTCCACCATTCTTTAACTGTCTACGTGGTGCGATGCATAAGGTGTTGATTTTCGGTGTGAGCATCCTGGATTCGAATCCACGGACTGCCACATGTGTTTGTAAATTTCATTAATCGATTTTAGGAGTATAGTTGGTTGTTGGAAGGAACATAATAATTGCAAGGTAAGGACAGCTGAGTTAATAGTAAATAAATATAGAATAATTTGAGTTTTCCTTCAGACTATAGAGGCAATGTTTGGCTATGGGTTGCTAGGGAACTATAAACTCTTATTGCCAGTTTAAGGGGAGATGGTTGATATTTCTGCAGCACCTTCTCCCTCATGCTTAGCCCCATTAGTTTTCAGATTTTAAGACGTTCGGCCTATTAGTTTGGCGTTTTTGAGACATTTCGACCAATTTTTTGGTCAATATTACAACCTTTCGTGGCTTTTAGGTGTCGAATTTTTCCTGGCGAGCGATAGCGAACATGTAAATTAGGAGGAAATGTTTCTAACGAAAAACGCACAAATATATCTTGAAAGGGGGTCTTGGGGATGTATCATTCAGCTTGATGGAGGTCTAGGGTGGAAACTAAAACAAACAATATATAATTAAATATATAGACCAATAAATAAACTCTCCCGCCTTAATGGTGATCATCTACTCTTATGTATTATGGACTGGGAGAGAAGTTATATTAACCACTAACTCAAAATCAATTCCGAACTACCTCGCAAGAACTGCAGTACGTGTCTCTATATAACTCGATGTAACTCCCCCCTCATCTACCTATCACAAAGCCCTCAATTGAATAGAGGGAAAAATATGAAGAGATAACGATTGTAATGTGATATTCTCTCCCCCTGTGCTGCCTTCACCGTCCTCGCTTTATTTCTCTGTCTCTCTTTACCCCCACCTCTCTCTCTCTCTCTCTCTCTCTCTCTCTCTCTCTCTCTCTCTCTCTCTCTCTGGGTGGGGAGAGAGCCTTCTGCTTTGCTATCCTTACCCTCCACTTTGTAGCAAATCCTATGTTAGCATTAAGTCCGGGATGCTTAGTAGGGACAGCAAGGTATATGCAGTCTGTATATCTATGTAAATCTGTCTCTCTGATTTACACAGGGTTATATTGAATGGTTACATTATTGCATGTTACGTATAGTTATGTTACAGGCTAAAGAAACATATGTAGCCATAACACCTAACTAGAAGCCAAATCAGTGTTAGGCCTACTATTATCTCTCTCTCTCTCTCTCTCTCTCTCTCTCTCTCTCTCTCTCTCTCTCTCTCTCTCTCTCTCTCTCTCTCTCTCTCTCTCTTAATAATTCGAAACAGAGGGAATAAAGTATTTTAATTAAAATGTTAATGTTTATGGCCTACTAGAAGAAAAAGTAATTGTTCCAGAGAAGGCGAGCTCGCTTTTCTATAGCCAACATATTCCTACCGTCGCAGCAACGAGGAGGTATTTTAGTTGTCTATTTCCTCTGGTTAACCCTTTGAAGATTAGGACGTATTTTGACAGTTAATCCTGAATATCATTAGACTATTTTATACAATCTAGGAAAAATGTGTGGGAATTAAAAGGGTAAAGGCTATCTAAATCAACCCTCTGACTGCCATATACCGTGTATACCCTTCCAAGTCTAAATAAATTCGTCTGATTATTGCTAGAAAACAGAAAAGTATGCACAAATAGTTGTTGTTTTTCCTAATCTGGTCATGGATCCTAACAGCTGCCTTAAGGTACGACGAGGTTAGAGGTATAGCGAGCCTATTGATGAATATATTTTCTTCGCCCACGACGTCACAACTTGCCGATATTCATAACAAAACTAGTGTTTCGTAAGTTATAATACCCAGTGATGACTTGATTATGGAGGTGTAGAAGAAGGAGGAACAGACAAAGGAGATATTTACATAATATGTGATAGGGTATGTAGGTGTTGTTATGACTGTGTTTGCCAAGAGCTAAATTGATATCAGTGTTTGAAGGCATAAGGGGAGTAGTTAATTTAATGGCCCATTGATATCAGATTCCATTATATATTTTCTTTCATAAGTCGATTAGGTACACTATAAGTATTAATAGAACTAGAATTACGATGTCAACACTTACTTACGATGATCATAGGAAGATAAGGCGTCGGTAATGTTTTGAATATGCGACCCTTGAAACATAGATAATTATATTAGCCAGAATCAAATTAACAATAGTTGTCATCCGTACTGAAAGTGTTAATTCCTTGACCACGGTAGCCGGGTGTTAAACCGGTACAATTTAGTATACGGAGAAGAGACGAGAAGGAATACAAGAAAAACAAAATCAGTACGGTATTATTTGTTCATGCTATGTGTATGAAGGACACAGAAGGCAGGCTGCCTGTTACTAGTGTCTCCCCCAAAGTAAAAACATTGACAGAGAGCCAAGTTCAGGGAACGTTGGGGTCAGAATGCCTTTGTGGGCGTTGTTAACGTTGCCAAGAACATAATATAACTAACTATTGTAAATATACATAGATGAAACTGTGAAGTTGGACACACCTTTTGACCATGACTGTACTGTACTCACTCCCGTAATCCTCTAGTAACCTGGACATTATATATTCTCATTGAACCAGACGCGGTGTTGGCACGGGGAATACTGTGTGTCAATATCATTAATATCTCAGGGGAGGAGGGAGAGAGAGAGAGAAGGGTGGGGGAGGAGGTGACCGACGAACAGAAAGAGACTTATATAGACAGACAGAAAACAGAGAGGAAATACAGCTAGGCATGATAAAACAAAGTGACGCAGACAACCACTCAGCCATAAACATACACATACCGAATGATAGGCACACTGACACATACGTATGGGCAGAAGAAAAGAAAAACATATATAGATAGGCAGACAGAAAATAAAAGACTAATTCATACAGCACATTCAGACAAAACTTCACAAAGAGAGAGAGAGAGAGAGAGTTAAACATTGGCGAGATCTCAGAGTTTGTCAGAGGACAAAACATTAAAAAATAATAACAACGAAAGTTAAATTAGTAAAAGTGTTTGACTGTGAGGAGAGTATTAGAGATATGTTGAGAGAGTGAGAGAGTGAAAAATGAGGAGAAAATGAGATTAAAGCAAGAGAGCAGTGTTGGAGAGAAAGCTACATGAGGTACAATGAATAGTTATTATCTAAAAGACCTTACGGTTCCTTCCTGGTAAACAATCTAGGTGAAACCATAGATATTGTATAGTACTGCATACTAGAGAAGGACCGAATATTCGTTTCGTATTCGTATGTGCGAATATTCGCTATGTTTTTCAATATTCGTATTCGTATTCGCATTTCCATTCATAGCTATTTGCAAACATGCGAATATTTTCACGAAACCAATATAAGATTATACAAAAATGTAAAATGTTACATTTTAAAGCGTGCGTTCGCTTGTACGATGTCGGGGAAAGGCATGCTTCTTTATTAAACCCTCTAAGTACCATAGTATGTGAATGTTTTATTAACTAATGGAACTGAAATTGTGTACATCGACTTCCAAACCAATCTGATGATCTCTAAAGTTTGAAATAATTTTAATAGTTCCGAAATCTGACCTTGTTCATTATAACGGAATAAATGGTCTTGGTACAATGTTGCCAATGTACCGGCTACCGCTAGATCCAGCGAATCACTTCCATCATTTCCATCTAGCGACATCAAAATGTGGTGAATTCTAGCGATATTCAAGTTATGTTCCCTATGTTAAGGAATTGTAGAGATTTTTCGATTGTTAAAGATTATTCTAGATACTTCAACATATGTTTTCTAGTGACATACAAGATTTTAGTGTCTGGTGACAATCTAGCGATTTGTCAATGCTATTCTAGCATACATTTGTGCTTTAGTTTATCATGCATTGTTTAATATATTTGCCCTATTTCTCCAGAAGACTTCCTACATGATAAAGTGTATTGTTCTAGTGATAATTAAATATTATACAGGGCTATTTTAAGTTGGCTGATGATTATGAAACAGTAATATGCTGGACGATGAGAATACTGTACGTAAACATGTCTCGGATATCACTGATCATTTTTGGCATTTTCTGCCAAAAGCCCAATGGCTAATCAGTGGTGGTAACGAACCACGCAGCTTTTCACATTCACATCGTCATTGGCTTCCGGTAATTAATTTCATAGTAATTTAATTAAAGTTTGTTGGTGATATAAAAATAATTACCAGTTCTTGAAGGATGACAAATTCATCCTTCAAGAAAGATTGAAATATTCGCAATTCGCTATTCGTATTCGCGAATTTTACCAACAAAAATTCGTATTCTTATTCGCATTCGGAAATAGTGAAAATTTATATTCGTTCCATCTCTACTGCATACACTGGCGAGTGTGAAATACTAACTACTCTCTTCTTGAATTGCTTTTCTGACGAACCATTTACTAGTTTCGAAGAAAGTTTGTTCCATTTAAAAAGGATCTTTTACTTATACGAATAAAATGTATGTTTATACACACTAGTGTTAAATCACTTCAACTTTAAATTCCAGACATGGTTGCATGTTGAAAATAGAACATAAACTAAACATCTTCAAATACTTCACCTTGCCAAACAAACTTAATTTGATCAACTCTTCCAAGAAAATGAGACCGAGAGCTCTCAATTCTTCATCATAGCTTATTTTCCAAATCTATGATATACATTTTCCTGAGAGAGAGAGAGAGAGAGAGAGAGAGAGAGAGAGAGAGAGAGAGAGAGAGAGAGAGAGAGAGAGAGAGAGAGAGAGAGAGAGAGATATGCAGGTAGGATGAAGTCACACAGGCTCTGAAAGAAAAATTGAGATAATGAGCCGGAATGTACGTGTTTATACTGTGGAGGGTGGAAGTTGTGGTAGTGATGGTGGTAGCAGTGGTGGTTGTAATGGTGGTCAAGAGCATAGGAAAAACTTGTAATGTTGCTGGTGATGGTAGTGATCTTAGTCGTAGTAGCCTACTGGAGGTGGCGGTCATAGTGAGATAGGATTATTTGTTTTATACAATGGTAGTGGTGGTGAAGACTAAGGAGAAAGAGTAGGACATTGAAAAGGCGCTGGTGGTGATTATCATGAATTATGTGGTAGTGGTGGTGGTGGTATAAGGAGGAGATGTAGTAAATAGTTTTGCAGGGATGGTAATTGTGTGTGGTTAGGAAATTATTATTAATTTTGTTACAGTGGTGGTGGTGGTGGTTAGGAAGAGATTATTAATAGTGTTGCAGTGGTGGTGGTTAGGAAATTATTGTAATGGCTTTGCAGTAGTGGTGATTAGGAAGTGATTATACATGGCATTGCAGTGGTGATGGTGGGGGTGCACCGGTTAGGAAATTATTGTAAATGGCTTTGTAATGGTGGTGGTACGAAGTGATCGTAAATGGTAATGTAGTGTTGGTGTAGCACTGTCGACAGACAAGAAGGAGGTGTACATGGTGTTGGTGACAAGACAGCCAATGCAGAGGTGTAAATGGAGTCGGAACATATATGGTGGTTGTAATGTTGTTGGCAGTTATGGAGTCGGAACATATATGGTGGTTATAATGTTGTTGGCAGTTATGGAGTCGGAACATATATGGTGGTTATAATGTTGTTGGCAGTTATGGAGTCGGAACATATATGGTGGTTATAATGTTGTTGGCAGTTATGGAGTCGGAATATATGGTGGTTATAATGTTGTTGGCAGTTATGGAGTCGGAACATATATGGTGGTTGTAATGTTGTTGGCAGTTATGGAGTCGGAACATATATGGTGGTTATAATGTTGTTGGCAGTTATGGAGTCGGAACATATATGGTGGTTATAATGTTGTTGGCAGTTATGGAGTCGGAACATATATGGTGGTTGTAATGTTGTTGGCAGTTATGGAGTCGGAACATATATGGTGGTTATAATGTTGTGGCAGTTATGGAGTCGGAACATATATGGTGGTTATAATGTGTGTTGGCAGTTATGGAGTCGGAACATATATGGTGGTTGTAATGTTGTTGGCAGTTATGGAGTCGGAACATATATGGTGGTTATAATGTTGTTGGCAGTTATGGAGTCGGAACATATATGGTGGTTGTAATGTTGTTGGCAGTTATGGAGTCGGAACATATATGGTGGTTGTAATGTTGTTGGCAGTTATGGAGTCGGAACATATATGGTGGTTGTAATGTTGTTGGCAGTTATGAATATATAGGTGAAGAAAGAAGAGGAACAGACAAATGGGATTGATGTTATTCTTTTGTGTTTATACTGTATGTGTGGTTGTGTTTGTGCTTGCCAGGAGATAAAGTGACATGTGTGTTTGATGTTTATAATAATAATAGTTGTGGTGTAGTAGAAAGAGGTTGTCGTAGTTGTGATGATGGTGCATAGGAAAGAGTATATATATGGTGTTGTAGTGGTGGTGGTGATGGTGGTGGTGGGGGTGGTGAAGCAGGAAGGGAAGGAGCTAGTGTAAATGGCTCAGAAACAGACGGGAGTGGTGCTGTTGTTGATAGTTACGAATATGGAGGTGTAGAAGGAGGAGGAACAGACACAGGAAATTGTTACATACGGTATGTGATAGTAGTCCAGATGCCAAATGGCCATTTCCAGTCAAAGCGTGTTGTGACGTCATTATGATGTTTTTTGGTGGATTCATCATCTCTGAGCTATTCTGAATCAGAATCAGCCGGGTGACAGACTGGCACCCTTGAGGAATTTGTAGTAGAGGCAAAAAACAAAATGGCCACCCCGATCTCTGATAAATTCTGTTTCGGGCAATATCTTCATTTCTAATGCACTTACAAACGTAATTTTGATGTCTACTATTATGTTTTCAGGGTCAAGGAATCCATTGATGATAGTATTAAAGGTGTCACAAGATCGTCACAACTCACAAAGAAGAGATGCCAGGAAGGATTGCAAGTGACTCTTCTGATCGTCAGAACATTCAAAATGCGCTAGCAAGTTATATCGAACCTCTGGCAACTGACACTCACCCATCTGGTCACCTTAACATCGTCACAGGTCTTCATGCAACAGAGAAGGTAAACGTTGATGAATCTCTCAAGATTGGACGATAACAGATGATAGAATTTGAGTCTGGATGGCCAACAAGCTTCAACAAAACACTAACCAAAAAGGTGACTTTGATGCCTTCAACCAAAAAGACCATCAAGTTGAATGGAAAGCCTGTGTATGACATGGAATTGATATACACCCGAGTCATATGTCTCCAACAACACAGGGATATTGATATCAAGGAAGTCCTCTCCTATGAACTATCCCCTGTGCCAGCATCCTTGTTTGATGAGAGTGGTGCAATGCGGGCTCAGTCAAAAGCAGTTTTGAAGAAGAAACTCCAAGTTGAGCAATCAAGTCGAACCCTAGGTGTTTCAGATGCTGTCATCATCGAAGGATGTGCCATGTTATGGACTGTGCACTGGCCCACAAATGGTAACATTGAGGATTATGTGATGAACTTCATGAGGACCATCAAATACTACCTTGAGTGTTGTGATGTGTATTTGATTTTCGACAGGTACATCAAAACTAGCACAAAACAAATGACAAGATCCAGTCGTGCAGGTCATGATGCAAGTCGAAAACATCAACTCAACTTACATACACCACTTCCAGCACAAAAAAGTGGTCCTCAATGTAGTCTACAACAAAGTACAACTCATTGATTTAATCTGTCAGTATCTGATTACCCACATAGTGAACAACCAGACCAAAGTGGTTATCACTGGAAAAGATCCTACACCAATACAAATATGGAACAATTCCACTATCCAGAGACAAGATTTGAAAACACTTCATGAGGAAGCGGATGTCATCATCGTCCATCACTTAGTTCAAAGTGTATCAAATGTTAGTTGGGACTCACATATCAAAGTGATCAGTGATGATACAGATGTCTTTGTTCTGCTGATTCATTTCTACCTAAAAGAAAAGATGACTGTGAATGTTAGTATGGAGAGTCCAAGTGCTGGGAGGGTGAACATAGACATTCGTGAAACTGCATTTAAACACAAACATATCACTAAATACCTGCCTGCTGTACATGCTCTGACTGGATGTGATACTGTGTCTTATTTGTTTGGAATTGGAAAAGCTACAGCCTTGAAGGTACTAATGGCTGGACATCACCCAGCCTTACTTGGTGAACTGGAAGCAAATAAAGAAAGATGATATGTGAGGCAACTACTTTCATTGCTGCATGTTATGGGTCAAAAGTGGAAGGTGATATGAACACACATAGGTATGCAATGTGGAAGTCTAAGATGGCCAACTCCAAGATTACCTCTGCTCCAAAACTGAAATCATTGCCTCCATCGCGCGAGGCCTTTATTCAGCATGTACATCGCGCTCATCATCAAGTCATGATATGGAATTCGGCTATTCAGGCACACCCTCCGAATTTGGATGTCATTCAGTATGGATGGCAAGAAGGTGAAGATGGTGCACTGTCTCCAACTACACTTCCAAATGATGTGCCTGCTGCACCTGTCAACATTCTGCAGCTGATCAAGTGTGGATGCACCAGCACCCAGCCATGTTCCACTGGCAGGTGTGGTTGTGTGGCAGCACAGATATCATGTTCAATGTTTTGCAATTGTAATGCTGGATCAGATTGTTGTAATGAACAGACGAAGGCAGTAGCTATGAACCAGGACGAAGATGACGAAGATTGAATATTGTGTAGAACATTGTTGAGAACGCGTGCTACAGTCGTGCCAATAGAGTTAATATTTGTTTGCCTCAAATGTGTACATTTCAAACCATATACTACTTTTCTCAATTGATGTTTAAGTTGCGATGGACAGTCAGTTCTCCTGGAGGGTATTATGAATTCAATATTTTATTTGAAGGGATCAGTGGAACTGGAAAATAACAATTATTCATATATTAATGGTGACAATCTTGAAATTATGATACTAGAATTATTTGTACACCTTTAATATTATCATTAATGGATTCCTTGACCCTGAAAACATAATAGTAGACATCAAAATTACGTTTGTAAGTGCCTTAAAAATGAAGATATTGCCCGAAACAGAGTTTATCAGTGATCGGGGCGGCCATTTTGTGTTTTGCCTCTACTACAAATTCCTCAAGGGTGCCAGTCTGTCACCCGGCTGATTCTGATTCAGGATAGCTCAGAGATGATGAATCCACCAAAAAAATTCATAATGACGTCACAACACGCTCTTTCACGATTCAGCTGGACTATAGTGTATGTATGTGTACTAACGATGATTACATAATGATAGTGTATGTATATGTGGTTATGATTGTTACATATGTGAGAGTGTATGTAGGCCTATATGTGGTTATGATTGTGCTTCCCAAGAGCTATATTGATATTAGTGTTTGAAGGCATAAGGGGAGCAGTTAACCTCTTCAGCACTATGACGCCTTTTTACCCTTGATTATGGCTGAAATTAGATGATTTTATGCAGTTTAAGAAGGGCATTTGTAACTAAGATGGTTTATAGAGATCGCATTTACCCATTTGAGTCGTAGAGGTAGATAATAAACTAAAGAAAATCGTCTAATGGTAACCAGATTATGATGACATTTCCGTAATGGTGGTGAAGGGATTAAAATTGCCCATTGATATCAGATTCCATTCCGTAATTTATTTCATAGATCGATAAGGTACACTATGATGGGTAACTAAGTAAATAATAAATACCTTATACTCAATATTTACCTCTGAATAAATGGGTGAATAATTTAGGAGTGACAAACATAATTATCTACCGGTATCTATCTATCTATCTATTGCCTGACGCCGTGATCCCCGAAGGGGTGGCCACGAACGAACCGCCCCCATGCACCTCTGTCCCCAGTCAGTCGACGCCCCTCCCCCCAACCAGCACCGCCTTCGTTCATGTACTTCCTCACTCCATCCTTCCACCTCTCATTCGGTCTACCTCTCCCTCTCTGTCCCTCCACCTCGCTCTCGTACACCCTCTTAGTCATTCTCTCGCTTTCCATACACTCCATATGGCCGAACCATCTCAAGTTGTTCCTTTTCACACTTTCCAGCACATCTACCTCCACACCACACCTCCTTCTTACTTCCTCATTAGTCTGTATATCCCTCCATGTAACTCCGCACGCACTCCTTAAGTAATTCATTTCCACTGCTCTCACTCTTGGTCCGAGTCTCTCAACCAACGTCCATGCTTCGCTTCCGTAAGTCAGTGTCGGGATTACCACACTGTCATGCAAGGACTTCTTCACTTCCATACTGACCACCCTATTTCTTGTTACTGCTTTTAGCATTCCTACAACCCTCTTCCCCTGTTGTACCCTCTCCCGCACTTCTTCATCCATAGTCCCATCTTTACTCAACACACTGCCCAGATACTTAAACGAGTTGACGATCTCCATAGCCTGACCGTTCTGCTTCACCTCACACTCTGTGACTTCACCCCTTTCGAAGACCATAACCTTGCTCTTCCTCGCATTTACCTTCAAATTCCGTTTTTCGCACACTGTTCCAAACTCATTTACCAGACCCTGCAACTCCCATTCATTACCACTCATCAGAACTGTATCATCCGCAAACAGCAGTATAGGTAGCTTCCACTCAATTCCCTCCCTTTTCAGCAATACACCAACATCCACTGCTCTTGATAGTATTTCTTTCATGACTCCATCCATATATACAGTAAACAACCACGGGGACATCACACACCCCTGTTTCAAACCAACATTCAGGTCAAAGAACTCGCTCTGCTCACTCTCCACACGTACTGCCGCCTTTGCACCCTCATACATGCTCTTCACTGCTTTCAGCAACTTGCCCTCTACTCCGTATATTCTAAGTACTTTCCGCAAACCTTCTCTATCCACTCTGTCATAGGCCTTCTCCAAGTCCATACACCTTTTGTTTCTTCTCCAGATATTTCTCCACAACACAATTCAGGGTAAAAATCTGATCTACACATCCTCTTCCCTTCCTAAAACCTCCCTGCTCGTCGCCTATCCATTTCTCCGTTCTCACTCTCACTCTCTCAATCACTACCCTACTGTATACCTTCCCTACTACGCTTAGAAGACATATTATCAGGCTGATTAATTACCACAAACAAAGAAGTGCAAAACTCTCTCTAACAGTGTACTATTAATATGCATTATTTATGATTATGGCTGACTTTAAAGTATAATTGGTAGGAACATGACTAATAATTATAGTCGGCTTTATTTCAAATGGCGGTAAATTGAATCTCTTAGCTACTAATTTCTCGTTACTTAATGGAAACATATGAAACTACTATGTTTCTGCATCATATAAATTCCAGATTTATATAATTTACACCCTATTTCAATATTATGATCTTCAAAATAACTGAACAATATTGATGGGAACTTTGCATTTTACCGTCAGTCGAAAAGAAGCAGACTAGATAATATGTGTCAGCACCAGGAATTTCGATATACAGTTTATAGTAAATATTTGATGAAGAAGAGGGAGAGTGGTGAGCTCCGTGATATGTAATTTAAAAAGGCCTAGGTCAATTATAGTCCAAAACAAATGCTCTGGGAAACCTTGGTATGGAGAATTAGAACGCAATATCAATGAAAAGTAACCACATACAAATTGTCTATTGCATAAGTAAATCTCACGAGAGTCAAACTGTAACTTAACTTTAGTAAATGTCGTCGAAATTAATAGGTTAAAGAAAATACTTCAGAACAGTTACTGGTAAATGTGTACTGTATAATTATCTGAACACGGGTGTCCAAGGAATGGTCTGCATGACAATATAACTGACGAACTGACTGATTCTATATTCTGTGTGTGAGAGAGAGAGAGAGAGAGAGAGAGAGAGAGAGAGAGAGAGAGAGAGAGAGAGAGAGAGAGAGAGAGAGAGAGAGAGAGAGAGATCTAAACAAATATATACATACCAGTAAACAACTCTAATAGGTTACTAAAAGTTAAGATAACTTTGACATTGACATATAATGCAATTACAATACTGTATTATGCAGAATCAGGTTTGCAAGAATAGAACACGTGATGCTTAATTTATATTTTCGCATTTGAGAAAGAAGATAAGTGTGCTACTAATCCTAGCTTAATCACTTCACTCAATCTGTTTAATATTCGAAATTTCCATCGTCTCTTCTTCATTATTGCATTAACTTTCCAATATATTACATTTTACTCCTGCACTAAATCATGCGGATATAGTGTTAATTGTGAAGAAGGCATCCCTTTTCTTGGTCTTCATATTCTATCCGGTTATAAATAGGAAATTTATTTGATTATTGTCATGATAACACAGTATCTCACATTGATATAAACCAGAATTCGTACGTTGTTTGTTAAAGTAGCCTATACGTCTGGCAAAAGTGTGTGAGGGGAAAGATAACATGTATCCTTCGTAAAAGAGTAGAGGCATCTTTCACTAATATATTCCTTTGGATTTACTTGCACTCATATAATTAGATCATTTATTATGCATAAGTGCAAATTGATAAAGTTTCATTTCCTGCCTATCACATAGTTGACATAACAGTGACTTGCAGAATTGGGTGCATCAATGCAGGATATACACACACACACACACGAACAATAACTAGTTTAATTACTTGACAACGCGTTTCTTAAGTGTCTTCTGGCATTATACGAGTTTATGCAGTTTAGAAAGGATCTCAAGGAATTAAAGGGTTAACACAAACTTATGCCTCCGACTCCCACAAATCCTTCCTAAGCTGAATAACATTGTCTACTAATAGCCAAAATAACATTTTGAATCGCGTCATCATCATTAAGGGCTAAAATATGTGCAACATTATGTGGACCTTGAGTAATACTAATTACATGGAATGAGGAAATATGTGCAACATTATGTGGACCTTGAGTAATACATTATGTGGACCTTGAGTAATACTAATTACATGGAATGAGGAAATATGTGCAACATTATGTGGACCTTGAGTAATACTAATTACATGGAATGAGGAAATATGTGCAACATTATGTGGACCTTGAGTAATACTAATTACATGGAATGAGGAAATATGTGCAACATTATGTGGACCTTGAGTAATACTAATACATTATGTGGACCTTGAGTAATACTAATACTTTATGTGGACCTTGAGTAATACTAATACATTATGTGGACCTTGAGTAATACTAATACATTATGTGGACCATGAGTAATACTAATACATTATGTGGGCCTTGAGTAATACTAATACATTATGTGGACCTTGAGTAATACTAATACATTATGTGGACCTTGAGTAATACTAATACATTATGTGGACCTTGAGTAATACTAATACATTATGTGGGCCTTGAGTAATACTAATACATTATGTGGACCTTGAGTAATACTAATACATTATGTGGGCCTTGAGTAATACTAATACATTATGTGGACCTTGAGTAATACTAATACATTATGTGGACCTTGAGTAATACTAATACATTATGTGGACCTTGAGTAATACTAATACATTATGTGGACCTTGAGTAATACTAATACATTATGTGGACCTTGAGTAATACTAATACATTATGTGGACCTTGAGTAATACTAATACATTATGTGGACCTTGAGTAATACTAATACATTATGTGGGACCTTGAGTAATACTAATACATTATGTGGACCTTGAGTAATACTAATACATTATGTGGGCCTTGAGTAATACTAATACATTATGTGGACCTTGAGTAATACTAATACATTATGTGAACCTTTGAGTAATACTAATACATTATGTGGACCTTCAGTAATACTAATTACATTATGTGGACCTTGAGTAATACTAATACATTATGTGGACCTTGAGTAATACTAATACATTATGTGGACCTTGAGTAATACTAATACATTATGTGGACCTTGAGTAATACTAATACATTATGTGGACCTTGAGTAATACTAATACATACATGGTGGGCCTTGAGTAATACTAATACATTATGTGGACCCTTGAGTAATACTAAATTATGTGGGCCTTGAGTATAATACATTATGTGGACCTTGAGCAATACTAATACATTATGTGGGCCTTGAGTAATACTAATACATTATGTGGACCTTGAGTAATACTAATACATTATGTGGACCTTGAGTAATACTAATACATTATGTGGGCCTTGAGTAATACTAATACATTATGTGGGCCTTGAGTAATACTAATACATTATGTGGGCCTTGAGTAATACTAATACATTATGTGGACCTTGAGTAATACTAATACATTATGTGGACCTTGAGTAATACTAATACATTATGTGGACCTTGAGTAATACTAATACATTATGTGGACCTTGAGTAATACTAATACATTATGTGGGCCTTGAGTAATACTAATACATTATGTGGAAAGAGTAATACTAATACATGGAAGAGGTTTACGAGAGAGAGAGAGAGAGAGAGAGAGAACATTATGTGGACCTTGAGTAATACAGAGAGAGAGAGAGAAGAGAGAGAGAGAGAGAGAGAGAGAGAGAGAGAGAGAGAGAGAGAGAGAGGATGAGAGAGGAGAGAGAGACCTTGAGTAATACTAATACAGAGGACCTTGAGAGAGAGAGGAGAGAGAGAGGGACCTGAGAGAGAGAGTACAGAGAGAGACCTTGAGGAGAGAGAGAGAGGGGAGAGGAGAAGAGAGTGAGAGAGAGGAGAAGAGAGACTAATACATTATGTGGGAGAGAGAGAGAGAGATTACATGGAGAGAGAGAGAGAGAGAGATTAAGAGAGAGAGGAGATATGAGGAGAGAGAGAGAGAGAGAGAGAGAGAGAGAGAGAGAGAGAGAGAGAGAGAGAGAGAGAGAGAGAGAGAGAGAGAGAGAGAGAGAGAGAGAGCTAGGTAAGGTATGCAAGATAGGTGTTCGCTGCCGTAAGCACGGAAGAGAGAGGGGATTACCGCCCCGGATTGAACTGAGAGGAAAAGGAGGAAACGAAAAGGGGAAAGAGGATACATGGAGAGAGAAGAAAGAACATCGTCATGAGGAAAAGGAGGCAGTCAGTATTAAGGGGTGATAGATTAATTTATTTGCTTTATTTATTTGGCAGGGGGCTAGGAATCCTCCTCACCTTGTAAAATTCTACTACTCATCGAGACAGAAAGGGGCGAGGGAACGCGAAAGGGGTCCCAGACCCTGAGAATTGGAACCCTTAAATGTGGTTTCTGTCCTGAGTCGGCCATCCCCAGCAATGGGGTATGTGCCTGAGTATAGTAGTAGCAGTAGTAGTAGATATATGGGGTATGTGTCTGAGTATAGTAGTAGCAGTAGTAGTAGATATATGGGGTATGTGCCTGAGTATAGTAGTAGCAGTAGTAGTAGATATATGGGGTATGTGTCTGAGTATAGTAGTAGCAGTAGTAGTAGATATATGGGGTATGTGTCTGAGTATAGTAGTAGCAGTAGTAGTAGATATATGGGGTATGTGTCTGAGTATAGTATATAGTAGTAGCAGTAGTAGTAGATATATGGGGTATGTGTCTGAGTATAGTAGTAGCAGTAGTAGTAGATATATGGGGTATGTGCCTGAGTATAGTAGTAGCAGTAGTAGTAGATATATGGGGTATGTGTCTGAGTATAGTAGTAGCAGTAGTAGTAGATATATGGGGTATGTGTCTGAGTATAGTAGTAGCAGTAGTAGTAGAATATGGGGTATGTGCTGAGTATAGTAGTAGCAGTAGTAGTAGTAGATATATGGGGTATTGCCTGAGTATAGTAGTAGCAGTAGTAGTAGATATATGGGGTATGTGCCTGAGTATAGTAGTAGCAGTAGTAGTAGATATATGGGGTATGTGTGTCTGAGTATAGTAGTAGCAGTAGTAGTAGATATATGGGGTATGTGTCTGAGTATAGTAGTAGCAGTAGTAGTAGATATATGGGGTATGTGTCTGAGTATAGTAGTAGCAGTAGTAGTAGATATATGGGGTATGTGTCTGAGTATAGTAGTAGCAGTAGTAGTAGATATATGGGGTATGTGTCTGAGTATAGTAGTAGCAGTAGTAGTAGATATATGGGGTATGTGTCTGAGTAGTAGTAGCAGTAGTAGTAGATATATGGGGTATGTGTCTGAGTATAGTAGTAGCAGTAGTAGTAGATATATGGGGTATGTGTCTGAGTATAGTAGTAGCAGTAGTAGTAGATATATGGGGTATGTGTGCCTGAGTATAGTAGTAGCAGTAGTAGTAGATATATGGGGTATGTGTCTGAGTATAGTAGTAGCAGTAGTAGTAGATATATGGGGTAATGTGTCTGAGTATAGTAGTAGCAGCAGTAGTAGTAGATATATGGGGTATGTGTCTGAGTATAGTAGTAGCAGTAGTAGTAGATATGGGGTATGTGGGTATATGTGCCTGAGATATAGGGTTAGTAGTATAGTAGTAGCAGTAGTAGTAGATATATGGGGTATGTGTCTGAGTATAGTAGTAGCAGTAGTAGTAGATATATGGGGTATGTGTCTGAGTATAGTAGTAGCAGTAGTAGTAGATATATGGGGTATGTGTCTGAGTATAGTAGTAGCAGTAGTAGTAGATATATTTATCTTGTAATTTGTGTCTTAGTTTTCTCCCTAGACCTCCACCAATCTTAATAAAACACCCCCAAGATGAATGTGTACATTTTTCGATAGAAAATTGTCCCGGGCGAAGGCTGGTTGCTCTTAAATTACAGGCTTGCTATCGCTCGCCAGGAAACAAATCGAAACTTAAATTGCATGAAAGGTCTTAATATTGCAAAAACTATGGGGCGAATGATCTTAAAATCACCAAACCAAAGGGCCGACAGTCTTATAATCTGAAAACTAATGGGGATAAACGTGAAGGAGAACGAGGACCAGAAAATAACAACCATCTCCACTTAAGAAGGGGAGGCTAGAAAATGAGTCGGGAAAAGAAACATACTTAAAGAGGAGATTGGAAGAAAATAGAGTAAAATAGAAGCAATTAGAAGAGGAGACGGATGACATATGAAAGGTGGATGAAAAAGGAAGAAAATTAATGTATTATATTTGAAGCAATCTTAACCCCTTCTGTACAGGCGATGTTTTTCAAATTATATTGTAGCTATATTTAGACGATTTTGTGTAGTTTAAGAAGGATCTGTGATAGTAACAAAAGGTTGACCTAAGTGACATAGATCGAAGCCTGTTAATTACTGGAGGCCCTTTGTAAACTCTGAGTGTATGTGTGTGTGTGTGTGTGTGTGTGTGTGTATGTGTGTGTGTGTGTGTGTATTTGCGCATGTTTGTATATATCTGCTCTCCCCCCTTCCCCACATACACCCACACATACACCCAAACACACACCCAAACTGTCATTTATTCCATAAATAACAACCATCCTCAATAGAGGTTGTTGTGGTTTCACTGCGTCCGTCCTCAATAGATCCAGAGCATAAATTTTTTTTAAAACACTCCAGTGGCACTCAAAGCAAAGCATTTTGGTATTAGGTGTGACAATTCCCTTCCATTACTTGCTACCACTCCTACATATGTGTCCCCTAACCCTCCTTCTCAATTATCAGCTATTTTTCCTCTTATTGCCCCCTTATATCGGGTAATTTTCGGCACAAATTTCCATCATGCGGTCTCTTTAGCACGGGTGAGGCAGCTAGAAATCCCTGCAACAGAGAGCCTTCTAGTGCAAGGCCTCAGTGTCGCTCTACAGCTCTGAGAGGGAGGTAATTCGCCGCCCCGGCTATCGCCTCATAGTACGACCGGGCGGCAATAATACATGTTTTTCACCCCCAAATGCTATTCCTACTTCTTGTATTGCTCTTAAATGTTCATATGTTCATATTAAAAGCAAAATAGGTGCATATGGATAAGTAACGATTATATATATGGTACATATGACGATTTTTGTCAGAATAGAACCAAATACCTTCGCATGGCGGGAGGGTTTGAACTACCATAGCTTCGCGCTTTACGAATTAACTACCCCTCCAAACCATCTGCCGCGCAATTCTCCAATGTCTATTTTCGATCACTTAATTAATTTAATCTTTACTGTACCAGCAACGGCGAATCGCCATCAGTAATAAAGTCACTCGTCAGTACCAGCGACGGAAGAGTGCCGTCAGTACTATGCGGTAGTTGTAACTGCCCATATCGATCAGTACCAGGTACTGTGATTTGTACGCACTGTTTTGAAACCTTGGCAACACTTCTCAGCTTATATTCAAGGTCTCACAGACTAGCTGGCTCAGTATTCCTCCAAATTTTGAGGTGAAAGGGTATTCTCTCTCGACTCTGAAGCCATTTTGGCCTCATTGCCTGGTACTGGAGGTTACATTTATGGTAATACCCTCTGTTACAGTAGGTGTTAAGGGGGAGGTAGTAGCTTTTTCTAGCCACCCCTTCTTCTTCATGTTTAGTCCCATTACTTTTCAGATTTTAAGACTTTCGCCCATTTCTTTGTCAATATTATGACCTTTGTGCCATTTAGGAGTCAATTATT
Organism: Paralithodes platypus; assembly: GCA_032716605.1. Classification (NCBI taxonomy): domain Eukaryota; kingdom Metazoa; phylum Arthropoda; class Malacostraca; order Decapoda; family Lithodidae; genus Paralithodes; species Paralithodes platypus. The sequence goes on along the minus strand of CM064527.1, from coordinate 33,023,925 downwards.
TCCTGGTGAGCGATAGCAAGCCTATAATTTAAGAGGAACTGGCCTTCAGCTGGTACATTTTTCAATTTCTACCCAGAATTGTACACATTTACCTTGGAAGGGGGTCTAGGGGGTGGTTAGGCAATTTTTAGTGTGAAGCAAATCTGGGAAGTTGTTGTTAGTCTATAGGGTGCACTAAAATACATTGCTAAAAATTGGCAAGCAAAATCCTCGATAATTATAACATAAAATAGCATAATTTACAACTCGACAACGGACAGGTAGTGGTAAATGGGAATGTGTGTTATTAAATTAAACATCTCCCTACACATTGGAGTACAAACAATAATGTAGACACAAAGCTAAAAAGGGCGAAATAAAACAAACAATAATATTGAAAAAAGAGAGAAATACAAAGGGGGATTTTGTTTAATTTAGCGAATAAAACGTAAACATTAGATTCACACTGATACACATATATACACTGCCCAAACAGACCTCACGATAAAGCGAGGTGGTCATGTACATAATTCCAATAGGGATAGAAACACGATAAATAAATAATAGTGGAAGGAAAGGATAACACAGAAGAAGGCTATATACGGAGAATTATGAGAACAAGTACAGAAGAAAATACAAGCGTAGTGAGTAACACCAAACACTTATCTAAGACTACAAGCTAATATTGGAATGTATGGTATCAGTGTGTGTAAATAAGGGCGTGTTTATGGGTGTAAGTGTATGTTTGTGTACGTTATGGAAACTGTGTATGTGTACGGGAGAGAGAGAGAGAGAGAGAGAGAGTAAAGGAGTACAAAGGAAATCAAACAACAACAGTCTAGGACCCCTCTATGCTGCTTGTCCTCCAAAACACTGAGGATCAAGTGTCCAAACAGTGGTTTACAGTGGGTAAGGGAACATTGGAAAGGGAACTTCTGCCCTGGAACTAATGTTCATGGCAGGATTAGGAAGTTAGTAGGGGACAGATTGGTTAGTAACATAGCACAGTTATAATTGATCTTTCGTGTATCTGGGAAAAAGAGAGTAACGTCTTAGTAATATACTGTATAATTATACACAGTAATCCTTGATGAATCTGATGATGGGGGAATACAATAGAGTTATTCATTTACAAACGCAGTCAGTCGCGGGTTTGATGCAAGATATTTGTCTATGCAAAGTTTGAAAGAACCAACGGTGCTGCAGTCAATAACGTCTCTGGGAAGCCCATTCCACAAGTTGACAACTCGATTGAAGAAGAAATTCTTAGATTCGTGTGAGTTAAAAGATTTACCAATAATATTGCAACCGTTTCCCCGCGTGTAATTAGATTGGTCGATAGTGAAATACTTACTACAGTTCATATTGTCGATGCCTTTGATGATTTTGAACACTTGAATTAAGTTGCCTCTTAATCTGTGCAGGGTTAGGGGAAATATTTTTAATTCTCTAAGACGCTCCTCATATGGTTTGTTCTTTAGGCTAGGTATAATTTTGGTAACTCTACGTTGAACTCGTTCTAGCTTGTCTATATATTTTTGGTAATAAGGGCACCAGGACTGAACGCAGTATTCCAGTAGAGGGCGGGTTAGGGAATTGTAAAGAGTTACGATAACTTCTTTACAGTGGCGGATCCAGGATTTAGGAAAGGGGGGGGGGCTGTTTTTCAATGTAAGAGACACCAAGTGCCAAAAGCGCTAGGCAATATGCTAAGGTGCCCAGCTTTTTACCATTTCACAAGCATTTTGAGGCAAGTTGTGGTACTGTTATGGTGGTTGATATTTAAAGCCTGTAACCACTAATTCGTGTTAAATGGAAACCAGTTACAGATCTCTACCGATTATTATTATTATTAGTATTAATTGTATAGCATTTTTATTTTTACTGACATTGATAGTTGATAATAATCAGCTATTAGGGGCGCCATTCATAGCTTAGGGGGGGGGGGGGACCCCCCCCCCCCCCCCCCCCCCTCCGGATCCGCCACTGCTTCTTTGGATTTATGCTCAAATTACCTGCCTATAACGCCAATTATATTGTTTGCCTTCTTAACAACTTCTGAACATTGTTGACTCGGTATTAGGTTACTGGATATTGTTACTCCCACATCGGTTTTTCTGTCTATACTCTTAAGCTGAGAGCCATTCATCGAATAATTTGCTTTCACATTTCGGTATCCAATATGTAGTACTTTACATTTATCCGCATTGAAACTCATTTGCCAAATTTGGGCCCAATGACAACTTATCTAGATTGTGTTGCATATTGTCAACTTGTTCTTTTGAGAGTACGCTATTTGCAATTTTTGTATCTTCAGCAAACTTTGAGATTGTACAGGTGAGACCCTCATCTATGTCGTTGATATAAATTAGAAAGATAATTGGTCCTAGTACCGATCCCTGGGGTACCCCGCTCCTTACATTGGTCCATTTAGATGCCTTACCGTTTATGACTACTATATGCTTTCTGTCGCTGAACCATTTTTCTATCCATATAAAACAAAAGCGCATGAAATACAACACAGTGTGTCTTGTATTCCATGCCCTTTTAATTTTTGCAGTAAGCGTTTGTGGGGAACTTTGTCAAAGGCCTTTTGAAAATCAAGGTATGTAATAATTATCTACAGATTTACTCTCATCATAGAGGTTGAAAATATCATAGAAGAAGTCTAAGAGATTTGTTAAGCAGGAACGTTTATTACGAAAGCCGTGTTGAGTATCTTTTAGTATGTTATTTTTCTTTAAGTGATTTACGAGTCTGTTTCTTATGAGTTTTTCTAGTATTTTACATACAACTGAGGTTAAGCTAATTGGACGATAGTTACTGGGTAGAGATTTGCTGCCTTTTTTAATATCGGTATTACATTGGCTAGCTTCCACTGATCAGGCATAGTTCCAGACTGCAAGGATTTATTGAATAGCAATGTCAGTGGTTTGATGAGCTCATCTTTAGCTTCCTTTAGAACTCTAGGTGAGATTGTATCAGGTCCGGGCGATTTATTTAACTTGAGTTTATCTAAACATTTCAATACTTCGCTCTCTGTAATGGTGATATTGCTTAGAACATCAGTGAGAGAGAGAGAGAGAGAGAGAGAGATTGTAACTGAGAGTGAGAGAGTTGGATTGAGAGTAGGAGTGTGTGTGTGTGTGTGTGTGTTTGAAAGAATGGCAGGCATACAACATAGACATAGTCAGAAATACAGACAGGCAGATAGAAAATTACAGGTAGACAGACAAACAGGCGGCTCACAATTACTTAACAGAGCGATAATCACGCAGACAAACACACTAACAGGCGACAATAAACAGATACATAAACAGACAGAAATAAATACAGATAGACAGACAGACAATGATAAACAGATAAACAACTGAAAAGTAAATAGATTATCAGAATGGCTAACGGACAACTAAGCGACGAACAATAAACAGATAAATATACAGACATTCAGAAATGCATACAGAATAACAGACAAGCAGACAGATTGGTGGATTAGGAATGATGGTGTAGGCAGGAGAGGAGAAAAGGGAGAGAGGGAAGCATGATTGGATAGCGAGGCGTGGATGGAAATAAATGGGTTGAGAGGGGGAGAAGGACAAAGATGGTTGGTAGAGGGAGAGAGAGAGAGAGAGAGAGAGAGAGAGAGAGAGAGAGAGTGAGTGAGAGAGAGAACCCTATAACAAAAGGTCCCAGTATGCTTGATAACTCTTTTTAATACTCGAATTAATTACCTTGGTACTCTAATATTCAATTCCTTCTGGACTCATATTCATAATTTTCTAGACTGCCACATACATTTATCTTTGCTTTTGATTGTCTTATTTTTCGTTTAATTAGACACATAAGAACATAAGAACATAAGAACATAAGAAAATGGGAGTCTGCAGAAAGCCGATTGGCCTAAGCAAGGCAGATCCCTGTCCCACACAACCACAATTACAAAGCCCAATTATAGGCTCAACACTCTAATACCCTGAGGATCATCTTACCAAAACGGTTAGAGATTAACGCAGGATTACGGGGGTCTGCAGAGCGCTGATTGGCCCAACCCTGCTGATCCCCCTTCACACCCAACCCTTCTCGTCCATATGCTTATCCAATTTTATCTTAAAGCTCCCTATCGTTTTTAATCCCACTATAGCACTTGGTAGTCCATTCCACCCATCTACAACTCTGTTACCAAACCAATATTTGCCTATATCTTTTCTGAAACGAAATTTATCTAATTTGAAACCATTGGTACGAGTTCTTTCGCTATCTCTGAGCTTTAGTACATTTGTCATGTCCCCTTTGTTAATCCCACTAACCCACTTGAACACTTCTATCATATCCCCTCTAGCTCTGCGTCTCTCTAATGAATGTAAGCCTAATTTCTTCAACCTTTCTTTATACGGAAGATTTCTAATATTATGGATCATTTTTGGTCATTCTACGTTGTACTCTCTCCAATGAATCTATGTCCATTCTGTAATAAGGACACCAAAATTGAACAGCATAATCCATATGGGGTCTCACTAATGACAAGTAAAGTTTTAAGATAACATCAGCAGTTCTGTTACTCACACTCCTAGAGATGAACCCGAGAATCCTGTTTGCCTTGTTCCGAACGCTTATACACTGTTGTCTAGGCTTCAAATCATTGCTAACAAACACACCTAAATCTTTCTCACAATTCGAGTTTTCTAATTCCATATTAGCTAGTTTATATTTAACATGTGTATGCATTTTCGGTATCTTTAATACCTTGCATTTGTCAATGTTAAACTTTATCTGCCAATTTACTGACCATTCGTGTAAGGTATCTAGATCCCTTTGGAGGCACTCTATATCTCTATCTGAATCAATTGCTCTCCCCATTTTGGTATCGTCTGCAAATTTACTTATCCTACTAGTTATACCTAAATCAAGGTAATTTATATATATAACAAACAACAGAGGACCTAATACAGATCCCTGGGGGACACCACTTTTGACTGCTCCCCATTCTGACTTCGTATCATTTATGCTGACTCTCTGCTTCCTACCAATTAGCCATGACCTAATCCATCCCAACAACGCCCCACCTATTCCATGTGCCTCAACCTTTCTCATCAATCTCTCATGGGGGACTCTGTCGAAAGCTTTACTGAAATCTAAATATATTATATCATATGACTTGTCATTATCTACTGCTTCATATACCTCTGAGAAAAAACTAAGCAAATTAGTAAGGCAAGAACGTCCCTGAGTGAATCCATGCTGAGAAGAATTTATTAAATTAAATGTATCTAAGTGGTTTCTAATTTTACTAGCAATAATTGACTCTAGTAGCTTTCATATGATTGATGTAAGACTAATGGGACGGTAATTGGATGCTATTGATTTGTCACCTTTTTTGAAGATCGGAACTACGTTTGCAAGCTTCCAAGCTTCTGGAACTATACCTGTCTCCAATGACTTGTTAAATAAAAATGTTAATGGGTAACTTAACTCATCCCTACATTCGTTTAATACTCTGGCATATACCTCATCAGGACCAGGCGATTTATGAGGTTTCAGTCTGTCAATTTCCTTAAGCACATCATTTCTACTTATAGTAATCGTACTTAACCTATTTTCTATACTATCGCTATATACCTTACGGACTTCTGGAAACTGTGCCAAATTTTCATTAGTGAAAACGGAAAGAAATTGACTATTTAATGTACTGCACATTTCTAAATCATTTTCTGTCATTTCTCCTATCGAAGTTTTAAGGGGACCAATTACATCTCTAACCTTGGATTTATATAGTTGGTAAAAAGCTTTAGGATTATTTTTTGAGTCATTGGCAACCTTAATTTCATAATTTCTTTTTTCTTTCATAATATCCTTTTTTACCTGTCTTGATAGATTCTGATAGTAAGCAAGTAGGTGAATTTCGCCTTTCCTAAGTTTTCTATATATTCCTCTCTTTTGTCCTAGAAGCTCTGATAGTCTATTATTCATCCATTTGGGTTGGTTCTGTGTTGATCTAAATTTTCTTTTGGGGATGTATTTATTTTGTGCATTGAATACTGACTCGATAAAATTATCGTATGTATCTACCAAGGTTGACGTCTCTTCCTGACTTAAGATGACAGGTGCCTGAGAAGGGGTACACTCATTTGGACACCTGGATCGACTTAATTTTTTGACCATAGGGTCAGCTAATAGGGCTCTTCTTAACCCACCATAATTGGCTTTTCTGAAGTCAGGTATTAATGTTGTATTCTCTCTGGTATTACCTTTTAATTGTATATTAAAATACACAGAATTGTGGTCACTATTTCCTAGGTGGTCCCCTATCTCTACATTATTTACCATATGTTCATTGTTACTGAAAACTAAATCGAGAATATTATTACCTCTAGTCGACGTACCTATGAATTGAAATAAAAAACTATCTTGTACTACCTCTATAAACTCCTCAGAATCAGAGTCTCCTATTTGATGCTGCCAATCTATATTCGGAAAATTAAAATCCCCCATAATGCACACATTGCTAAATCTTGATGCCATTTTAATTTCCTCCCATAATGACGTTCTGTCATTTCTACTCATATTTGGCGGTCTAGACATAACTCCAATAACTATGGTCTCACTACCTTCGTTAACCTCTACCCAAACACTTTCATTATCGTTATTTAGTCTAATACCTGATTTAATACAGCTTTTTAATGTACTCCTGACCCTGGTATATCAAATTCTGCTAAAAAATGCCTGGTTTCTGTATTAATCCACGTTTCAGTTAGCGCTATTATGTCTATATTTTCTTTGCTAACAAGGGCTCTAAGTTCGTTCATTTTGTTACATAGACTCCTACAGTTTGTGTAATATACTCTCAATTTACTTCTTTTCTTTATACCTGATATACCTTTATTTCTAACGACATTTCCATCTTCCGTTGCACCATCACTACTATCATTTGCAATATAGTCATCATTTTTAGCATGAGCCTGAATATCCTTATCGCTTTCGCCTGACGCTAAAATTGTTCCATTTAACCTCTCATTTACACTCTCAATATTTTTGTTCAAAACCCCACAACCACCCTATCTAAAGAACTAGCTAATGTAGAAACCCCTAACCGTGAAAGATGAACCCCATCCCTTGCGTAAATCCCATCTCTCCCATAGAAACTATCCCAGTTATCAATGAATGGTATTGCTTTTTCTTTGCAATATTTCTCCAAACGGCAATTGACACCAATCGCCCTGGATGTCCATTCCTTGGGAACTCCTCTTCTGGGTAGGATACAATGTACTACAGGGATCCCTCCCTTCGTCCTAACCTTATCTAACACATCCCGATACTGCTGCAGCAGTTCCTCACTTCTACCCTTACCAACATCGTTACTCCCGGCACTGAGACAGATAAGGGGGTTATCTCCACTATCTTCCAAGATGTGGTCAATCTTCTCTAAAACCCTCCGAACTCCATGGCCAGGCAGACACACAACCTTCCTAAGTTTAGTGCGGGTAGCCCTAACTAAATGTCTTACCATGGAGTCGCCCACAATCGACACAGACACGGTTGTGAAGTGGAGAGAGAGAAAGAAAGGGAGAAGTAGTGTGTGTTAGTGAGTGTGCAGAAGAATGAGAGAGTTGGTAGAGAAAAGTCTGCGTGAGAGAGAGTGTGTGTGTTTGTGTGTGTGTGCGAGAGAGAGAGAGAGAGAGAGAGAGAGAGAGAGAGAGAGAGATCCAAACAATTATAATTAAGATTTTGAACCTTTATGTCTTTAATGTCCATTCCAATATTCCAATTACGTATTCTACTTGGTAAATTAGATCCTTTCATAACAAAAACATTGCATAGCGCAATGTAACAACATCAAATCGTTTTGAAAGCATAGCTTTAATAATGCTATTCGTAAAACAATCACTATACAACCATACTAAGCTTTTATGAGTGCCATGAATACAAACCTTAAAACTAATCTTACATATCAAAATAACGCTTTTGATTGTAAAAACAGTACCGTATATTGTTTTGGTTAATCTTAATCCCTCCTTCTTTCATATGAATACATGTAGATTTGATGATCAGTAATAAACACATTTAGCAAGCCGGACAAATTTTGCACATTTTGCACATTGATGACGGGACTTGTGTCCCGGACCGGCATAACTCAGTCGTAACTATTCAGCGTGGCAACCGTTAGCCACATTTCTAAACCCGAGTCACTTCACAGCATCTAACCAGTACAATCATTGTCAGCGGCCACCCAACTTGTAGTATCCCACCATTCTAAGGAGTACATACAGTAAACTCAACTCTTGATCAATTCAATACAAATATTATTTGTCCGCACTTAAAATTATAGTGAATTGGTACCTCACTGGAGGGCCATAGTTTCAGCATAAGCTCCAATAAACAGGTTCTAAATTAAATATATACTAATTCACAAACATTATAAGCTCGATTTAATATGTAAGCTACACAACCACATGAAGAATATACTCTAGTTGAACAATATTAGCACTCTTAGGTCGTACCGAATTTCAGTTATGGACTAATCGGAGAGCAAATACATAAATACATAAAGTGGTCCTCATCTGATTCTCACTCACAACACTTCTTATAGCTAGTCTACCTAACCAAAGCGAAAGAGAGACAGGATAGCATAGAATAAAGGCTGCCACCCACCCACCAAACCTTTAGCTAAAAACTGACACGAAAAACTACAAATGAGTCCCCAAAGAGCATAGATAAAATTTTATTTCAAAATGTATTGGAAAGATTCTAAAATAGGACGTGACATAAATATATTGCAAAACTATACCCTGTTCCAAATAGGTAGGCCAGATATCGTGAGCTCTAACCTCTGTAACTCAAATAGGTCTAAAGCAAATGGGATGTAAATTTCCACACCTATTTCCTGACTGACCCTTCCAAAATTCTAGAAATATTAGCTCAATTATACAAGTCGCTTAAGTGAGTTATAGAAGTTAATGTCCAAGAGTTTTGGTATATATACATGGAATAGGAAATATTATACTGCCATTGACTATTTCATCCGCACCCTTTGTTCGTCTATTTTTGTGATCAGTGAAGGAAGTTGGTGTTGTTAATTTGTAAGCTCACATAGGCGGGTTTTGAGAGGGAAATAGTTGTGTGTTAACGGCATAATATTGCTTGTAATGTTGTGAACAATAACTATTTTTTCAAAGACACATAGCTGGCGTTTAACAGTATCTGGTCTGACCTCTTGTGGGTTATGAGGATATTTTGTTCAATTATTATTGAGGAGTTTGCATATTGTTGCCATACTCAAACAATGTGTTTTAGCTTGCCACCTAGGCTAACAAAAAAGCCTTCCCAGAATTCTTTCGAACTAAAAGGCCCTCCCATACCCCCTTGAAGCTTATTTTGTACGGTTTTGTATAGAGCAATGTCCGCGCCGAAAGCCGGTTTCTTCTTAGTAAAAGGCTGGCTATTGTCAGCCCAGAAACAAAAACGAAACCTGAATGGGGTGAAACGTCTTATTATCGCCAAGTTAATGAGGCGAAACGTCTGAAAGTCTCCAACTATTAGAGCGAAACAGGGGAGGCCCAAAAAGTTCTCCGTCTGGCCAAATAAGGTTAACAATGGAAATGTAGCAGCTACCAGAAACAAATCTGGAAAACAAAAATATTTATATATATATATATATATATATATATATATATATATCTATATATATATATATATAATATATATCTATATATATATATATATATATATATATATATATATATATATATATATATATATATATATATATATATACCGGTATATATATATATATATATGCAGTAAAACTCGCTAGGAAAATTGAAACAATGGAACACCAAGCTTTCGTCTATTATCTCAAGACATCTTCAGGGTAATACAAGAAAACAGGGGGAGAGTGAGGCTTAAATACCCGTCCTAAATCATCTGTCAGTTGCTAACTAGCATATAAATACAAAAAGTGTTGCCAGCCTACTGACTGTTGCCATATTTTTAGGAACATACTTAATTTATATACAAAATACATGTACATACAGTATATACATTGAAATGTGCCTAACAAACCTGACTCAAGATAGCATTCAAATTGCGAGAGGATTCACATACAGTAAGTGTTTTAATCGTCCAAAATCAAACATCCCTAAGTGTTTTAAAGTTGCCCTTTAAAAACCTGAAATTAAACAAAGATATTCACATAACTAAGGCTGATAAATCTAATGCTATCGTTATCCTAGACATTTCCATGTACAATGATAAACTTAATGAGTTATTGAATGACAGAAATACGTATGAGCCCCTTGTGAAAGACCCTACTGAAAATACCAATAAAGACTTTAGTGTGAAAATAAACAGTTTGCTTAATTAAAGATAACCCCGATTTACTTAAAATGTTCAAAACTATAAATCCCACCTTACCTTACATGTATGGCCTTCTCAAAACCCATAAACCTGATAAACCTCTTCGTCCTATCATCAGTTCAGTAGTGTCTGCCACTTATAAATTATCTAAATGGCTTAGTAAGTTGTTATCCCCTTTAGTTGGCACGATCTCTGATTCACATGTAAAAAACTCCAGTGATTTAATTAGTAAAATTAGAAACAATAATATTCACCTTGCAAACTAATACGTTTTGATGTTAATTCCTTATTTACAAAAGTGCCAGTTCATGACTTACTAGGTTTTTTGAAAGATGATTTGCCGAATTTAGATTTGCCAATAAGCAATAATGTTTTCATGAAGCTAATTGAATTGTGCGTCCTCAACACTAACTTTGCTGTCAATGGTAGGTTTTGTCGCCAAACATTTGGTTGCGCAATGGGAAATCCACTCTCCCCGATCATTTCTAAGCTGTTTATGGAATATTTTGAGACTCGGTTTTTACCTAAAATATGTAACTTTAGACTTCCTTGGTTTAGATTATGTTGACGATATTTTGTGTCTTTGGTCTACCAATCAAAATCACCATTCATTCCTTAATAAACTTAACGATCTTGTCCCCACGATTTCATTCAAAATTGAAGAAGAAGTAAACAATAAACTACCTTTCCTTGATACCATGATTATGAATAATAATGGTCACTTAAAATTTAAAGTATATAGAAAGCCGACTCTTGTAGATTCCTATATTCATTTTTTCTCCAACCATCATATTAAAGTAAAACTGAATTTTTTTCAGGTATGTTTCTAAGAGCATTAAGGATATGTAACCCAGAATTCATAGATAACGAATACAAACAAATCTATAATCTAGCCAAGACACTCTGGTATCCTGAAAGTCTTGTTGATCAAAGTTTAGCCAAAGCCGAAAAAAGCTTCTATAATGTAAATAATAAAGCTCCCTTTTCAAGGAAAAATATCTTAGTTTTGCCATATCATGATGAATTAACCCCTCTCACAACATCTCTCAAGAATTTGAATATAAATGTAGTATTCAATTATGAAAACTCCGTCTAGTCTACTTTGCTCAAAAACAGCCCTAAAAATGATGCAGGTGGTGTATATTTCATTCCGTGTAAAGGATGTAATGACATATACATAGGACAAACTGGAACAAGATTAGAGGTGAGAGTTAAACAACGCAAACAATCAGTAAGGTCAGCTCAAGAATCTAATGGTATTTTTAAACATAAACAAAGACAAAACCATCATGCAAATTGGGGTGAGGCTAAGATGATCTACTGGTCAAGCTGCTATTATGAAAGACTATTTGCCGAGTCCGCCTTGATCAGGGATTGTATAAACATTATGAATTTAAATGATGGCCTTTACAAAATAGATAACATCCTGCTAAATCTCCTCAATGAAAATTATAAAATAAAAAGAGCTAGAAATAGATGTCCAGACCGTCAGATCATAGATTGAAACAGCTTGTAGTTTGACACCTGACCCTTTATGTGAGGTCTATCCTCATAGTATTAGATTGTTAGGTACCCTATTAATACTATTTCTACTACGATGATGACTATTTGTTTTCGGACGATGGAGTTCATCTGAACCAGGTGGGAGCAGCACGTTTTGGGCGTCTTCTCAACGATGCGGTGAAGGATTTTCGGAGAAGAAATCGACTCAGCACAAGACAACCAGGAAGGAGGACCGAAGACAGCGAGGGCGGCAATCTGCGAAGGAATTAAATGCTAATCTGTCAAGAACCGCGAATTTGGATAAAGCTCCACCAACACGACCCAAATTCAAAACCGCCAGGGATAACGACCGAGGACCGATGTCAGCCATAAATGTAAATGTAGATCCGATCAGAACCAAAAATTTGATTAAAGAACGTTCTGTGAGTTCTAAAACCGCAACTTTAAAGGTTTTCTATGCAAACGCTCGTAGCATACGCAATAAATTTTCAGATTTAGAGGAACTAGTGTTTACTGAAAATTATGATGTGATTGGTATAACAGAATCTTGGCTCAATACAGTAGATAGAGACTTTTTAGCAGACTTTTTAGCAGACTTTTTAGCAGACTTTTTAGCACTTCCCGGTTATGTAATGTTTGAGAAAAGCCAAATAAATAATAATGGAGGTGGCGTTTTATTTTATATCAAAGAAAGTCTTAACCCGACCCTCTTGTCAAAACCTCAAATTGTGAACGTCGACACATCTTTTGTGCTAATAAAGAATAATAAAGGTACAAAATTAATACTTGCATTAATATACAGACCTCCAGCTCATACAATGCAAACTGACCGAGAAATTTATGAACAAATTGCAGATGTAAGTAACTCACAAGATACCGTATTTTTTGGCGACTTTAATTTACCTGTGACCAAGTGGGGCGATACTCTTACTTCACACTCCGGACATGACTTGTATACGAACTTGCAAGAGAGTTCGCTTTATCAATTTGTTCGAACACCGACCCGTGGTAATAACGTTCTTGACATAGTACTTGCAACAAAAGAAAAATTAATAGAGAATTTGAATGTTGGTGATGAATTCAGTAACAGCGACCATCGTACGATAACTTTCACTTTAAACTTTACTAGTAACGAACCAAATAGTAGCATCGAAAAAGTCCCTAATTTCAAGAAAGCAAACTTTCATAAACTTAGAGCTATGTTTAAAGAAACTGACTGGAGCTTTTTAATTAACAATAACGACATAAATACATCTTGGAAGTTATTCGAAACCACTTACCGAAAAGCAGTGCAAGACTGCATACCATCGAAAATACGGCGTCCAGGCCATAATAATAAGCCCAAATGGTGGAATAAAGATATTTCAAACTGCCTGCTTGCTAAAAAATTTGCTAATGATAGATTAAAATCCTCACAAAATGACGAAGAACGGGTGAAATTTGTAGAGCTACTACGCAAAGCCAAAAAGTTAATTAAGCAAAGTAAAAATACCCTAGAGTTACATATTGCGAATCAAAGTAAAACAAACCCGAAAGAATTCTATAGTTATATCAGAAAGAAAAAAGTAGTTACTTCAACTGTTGGACCGTTGGTCGATGAAAATGGAGAATACACCAAAGACGAAGTACAAATGAGTAATGCCCTCAATACCTTCTTTGCATCAGTTTTTACAACAGAAGACCTCAGTGATATCCCTACACCATCGCCGATTCAGATTGATAATTCAGATGTTCTAAGCAATATCACCGTTACAGAGAGAGAAGTATTGAATTGTTTAGATAAACTCAAGGTAAATAAAATGCCTGGACCTGATACAATCTCGCCTAGAGTTCTAAAGGAAGCTAAGGATGAGCTCTCCAAACCATTGACATTACTATTTAATAAATCCTTGCAGTCTGGAACTATGCCTGATCAGTGGAAGATAGCCAACGTAACACCGATATTAAAAAAAGGCAGCAAATCCCTAACCAGTAACTATCGTCCAATTAGCTTAACCTCAGTTGTATGTAAAAAGCTAGAAACGGTCATAAGAGACAGACTCGTAAATCACTTAGAGGAAAAAAACATACTTAAAGATACTCAACACGGCTTTCATAAAAAACGTTCCTGTTTAACAAACCTCTTAGACTTCTTCCACGATATCCTCAACCTCTACGATGAGAGTAAAGCTGTAGATATTATATACCTTGATTTTCAAAAGGCCTTTGACAAAGTTCCCCACAAACGTTTACTGCTAAAACTTGAAGCGCATGGAATACAAGACGGTGTGTTGAAATGGATAGAAAATTGGCTCAGCGACAGAAAGTAAAGAGTAGTCATAAACGGTAAGGCATCTAAATGGACCAATGTAAGTAGCGGGGTACCCCAGGGATCGGTACTAGGACCAATTCTCTTTCTAATTTATATCAACGACATAGATGAGGGTCTCACCTGTACAATCTCAAAATTTGCTGACGATACAAACATTGCAAATAGCGTACTCTCAAAAGATCAAGTTGACGATATGCAACACAATCTAGATAAATTGTCACATTGGGCCCATATTTGGCAAATGAGTTTCAATGCGGATAAATGTAAAGTACTACATATCGGATACCTAAATGAGAAAGCAAACTATTCGATGAATGACACTCAGCTTAAGAATGTAAACAGAGAAACCGATCTGGGAGTAACAATATCGAGTAACCTAAAACCGAGTCAACAATGTTCAGAAGTTGTTAAGAAGGCAAACAAAATAATTGGCTATATAGGCAGATCATTTGAGCATAAATCCAAAGACGTAATCCTAACCCTTTACAATTCCTTAGTCCGCCCTCTTCTGGAATACTTCGTTCAATGCTGGTGCCCTTATTACCAAAAAGACATAAACAAGCTAGAACGAGTTCAACGTAGAGTTACCAAAATGATACCTAGCCTAAAGAACAAACCATACGAAGAGCGTCTTAGAGAATTAAATCTATTTCCTTTTACCCAGCGCAGATTAAGAGGTGACTTAATTCAAGTGTTCAAAATCATCAAAGGCATCGACAATATGAACTGTAGTAAGTACTTCACTATCGACCAATCTAATTACACGTGGGGAAACGGTTGCAAAATTATTGGTAAATCTTTTAACTCACACGAATCTAAGAATTTCTTCTTCAATCGAGTTGTCAACTTGTGGAATGGGCTTCCCCGAGACGTTATAGACTGCAGCGCCGTTGATTCGTTTAAATTCCGCCTAGACAAATATCTCGCATCAAACCCGCGACTGACTGCGTTTGTAAATGAAAAACTTTATTTTATCCTCCCCTCAGTTACTAACCCCTATGTCCCCTACTAACTTCCTAGTCCTGCCACGTTAGTGGCAGGACAGTAGTTCCCTTTCCAATGTTCCCTTACCGACTCTAAACCACTGTTTGGACTCTTGATCCTCAGTGTTTTGGAGGAGAAGCAGCCTAGAAGGGTCACTAGATCTGTTGTTGCTTGATTTTCTTTGTACTCCTTTGTACTCCTTTGTACTATACACATGAGGTATGATCACTATGCATTTTCTTTGTGTTTTGTTTTGTTTTATAATAATTATTGTATATATGTATGTTTATGTATGTATACAGTACATGTGTGTGTGTAAGTAGGTGTGTGTATGTATATGTGTGTTTATGTATAATTTATATACTGTGTAGCTGTGAGAGGGATTAGCTAGGTGTGGGCTATTCGGCCTTATAAGTAGGGTTGGGTATGGGTAGGATCTGCCTTGTGTGACCTTTCGGCTTTTTGCAGACTCTCATAATTTTGTTGTTTCTTTTTCAATGTTCTTATATATGTAATTTTTATGTGTATGTATGTAATGTATGTGTGTATACAGTATGCATGTATATGTGTATGTATATGTAATTATATGTATTTCTACAGGTATATGTTGTCTTCATATTTACATAAGTTACGATAACAGTTTGAAAGGGATCTGCAAGTTCATTGTTATGTATCAAATTGTATATATGATTAGATTGTATTGTTAGGCACATTTCAATGTATATATGTACATATATTTTGTATATAAATTAAGTATGTTCCTAAAAATATGGCAACAGGCAGTAGGCTGGCAACACTTTTTGTATTTATATGCTAGTTAGTAACTCACAGATGATTTACGACAGATATTTAAGCCTCACTCTCCCCCTGTTTTCTTGTATTACCCTGAAGATGTCTTGAGAGAATAGACGAAAGCTTGGTGTTCCATTGTTTCAATTTTCCTAGCGAGTTTTACTACATAATTTGATCACACGTATTTGTGATTTTACCTCCATATATATATATATATATATATATATATATATATATATATATATATATATATATATATATTAATGAAAGAATCGTTATAACACAGATTACTGGCAGATTCTGTCTTGAAAAACCCACACCAAACTCTATGTTCACGCCTTTATTCATTACATCCTGGCTATTGTTGGACGATTTTATTCAATTTTGGAAGGAATATATCTGGAGTTGAAGAGTATATTCATTGAGAGTGGTCTAAACTTCTAAAGCATGTTGGACAATTCTTCTAAAGCCATTAGGAAAGTAATTTTAAAGTGAGTTGGGATATTCTTCTAAAGTAAGTAGGGAACTTCTTCTAAAACAGGTAAGGAAGTTCTTCTAAAGCAAGTAGGACAATTCTTCCAAAAGATGTAGGAATATTCTTCGAAAGCAAGTAGGAATATTTTGCTCAAGACGCCTACCTAATGAAGGTGTATATTCAAATTAATTCAAACCGTAAACTGCCGACTAGAATTTGTCTGTAAAAAACGCTCGTGTTAATGTCTAATCCCACGAACACTTTTTCCAGCAAGTGTTTTCTCTCAAAATTGCCCAGTTCTTTCGCATTGGTCTACCAAACTAGACTGTCACTGTCGGTAGATTATCTTGGGTGGCTAAATTCTCACAAAACCTTACTTCAGAAGACCAAAATAGCTCATAATTATAGGCTAATGTAGTGGCATTATAGCAATATAGATTGGTTGACTCCCAAACTGTTTCTGATTACGTCTCGGACCCCACTGCAAACTTTAAATTGCTGTCTTACTCTCTTTTGGTTTCTGGCTGAGAGAGAGAGAGAGAGAGAGAGAGAGAGAGAGAGAGAGAGAGAGAGAGAGAGAGACAGAGAGAGAGAGAGTACAAAGTACAAAGGAGTACAAAGGAAATCAAGCAACAACAGGTCTAGTGACCTTTCTAGGCTGCTTGTCCTCCAAAACACTGAGAATCAAGTGTCCAAACAGTGGTTTAGAGTGGGTAAGGGAACATTGGAAAGGGAACTACTGCCCTGGAACTAATGTCCGTGACAGGATTAGGAAGTTAGTAGGGGACAGATGGGTTAGTAACTGAGGGGGGATAAAATAAAGTTATTCATTTACAAACGCAGTCAGTCGCGGGCTTGATGCGAGATATTTGTCTAAGCGGAGCTTAAATGAATCAACGGTGCTGCAGTCTATAACGTCTCGGGGAAGCCCATTCCACAAGTTGACAACTCTATTGAAGAAGAAATTCTTAGATTCGTGTGAGTTAAAAGATTTACCAATAATTTTGCAACCGTTTCCCCGCGTGTAATTAGATTGGTCGATAGTGAAGTACTTACTACAGTTCATATTGTCGATGCCTTTGATGATTTTGAACACTTGAATTAAGTCACCACTTAATCTGCGCTGGGTTAAAGGAAATAGATTTAATTCTCTAAGACGCTCTTCATATGGTTTGTTCTTTAGGCTAGGTATCATTTTGGTTACTCTACGTTGAACTCGTTCTAGCTTGTTTATATCTTTTTGGTAATAAGGGCACCAGGATTGAACGCAGTATTCCAGAAGAGGGCGGAGTAAGGAATTGTAAAAGGTTAGGATAACGCTTTGGATTTATGCTCAAATGACCTGCCTATATAGCCAATGATTTTGTTTGCCTTCTTAACAACTTCTGAACATTGTTGACTCGGTTTTAGGTTACTCGATATTGTTACTCCCAGATCGGTTTCTCTGTTTACATTCTTAAGCTGAGTGCCATTCATCGAATAGTTTGCTTTCTCATTTAGGTATCCGATATGTAGTACTTTACATTTATCCGCATTGAAACTCATTTGCCAAATTTGGGCCCAACATGACAATATATCTAGATTTTGTTGCATATCGTCAACTTGTTCTTTTGAGAGTACGCTATTTGCAATTTTTGTATCGTTAGCAAATTTTGAGATTGTACAGGTGAGACCCTCATCTATGTCGTTGATGTAAATTAAAAAGAGAATTGGTCCTAGTAACGATCCCTGGGGTACCCCGCTACTTACATTGGTCCCTTTAGATGCCTTACCGTTTATGACTACTCTTTGCTTTCTGTCGCTGAGCCAATTTTCTATCCATTTCAACACACCGTCTTGTATTCCATGCGCTTCAAGTTTTAGCAGTAAACGTTTGTGGGGAACTTTGTCAAAGGCCTTTTGAAAATCAAGGTATATAATATCTACAGCTTTACTCTCATCGTAGAGGTTGAGGATATCGTGGAAGAAGTCTAAGAGGTTTATTAAACAGGAACGTTTTTTACGAAAGCCGTGTTGAGTATCTTTAAGTAAGTTATTTGCCTCTAAGTGATTTACGAGTCTGTCTCTTATGACCGTTTCAAGCATTTTACATACAATTGAGGTTAAGCTAATTGGACGATAGTTACTGGGTAGGGATTTGCTGCCTTTTTTTAATATCGGTGTTACGTTGGCTAGCTTCCACTGATCAGGCATAGTCCCAGACTGCAAGGATTCATTGAATAGCAATGTCAGTGGTTTGGAGAGCTCATCCTTAGCTTCCTTTAGAACTCTAGGTGAGATTGTATCAGGTCCAGGCGTTTTATTTACCTTGAGTTTATCTAAACAATTCAATACTTCTCTCTCTGTAACGGTGATATTGCTTAGAACATCTGAATTATCAATCTGAATCGGCGATGGTGTAGGGATATCACTGAGGTCTTCGGTTGTAAAAACTGATGCAAAGAAGGTATTGAGGGCATTACTCATTTGTACTTCGTCTTTGGTGTATTCTCCATTTTCATCGACTAACGGTCCAACAGTTGAAGTAACTACTTTTTTCTTTCTGATATAACTACTGAATTCTTTCGGGTTTGTTTTACTTTGATTTGCAACAGGTATCTCCAGGGTGTTTTTACTTTGCTTAATTAACTTTTTGGCTTTGCGTCGTAGCTCTACAAATTTCACCCATTCTTCGTCATTTTGTGAGGATTTTAATCTATCATTAGCAAAATTTGTTAGCAAGCAGACAGTCTGAAATATCTTTATTCCACCATTTGGGCTTATCATTATGGCCTGGACGCCGTATTTTCGATGGTATGCAGTCTTGCACTGCCTTAAGGTAAGTGGTTGTGAAACACTCTCAAGATGTATTTATGTCGTTATTGTTAGTCAGAAAGCTCCAGTCAGTTTCTTTAAGCTTTGATTTAAGTTTATGAAAATGTGCTTTCTTAAAATTAGGGACTTTCTCAATGCTGCTATTTGATTTGTTACTAGTATACTTTAAAGTGAAAGTTATCGTACGATGGTCGTTATTACTGAATTCATCACCAACATTCAAATTCTCTATTAATTCTTCTTTTGTTGCGAGTACAAGGTCAAGCACATTATTACCACGGGTCGGAGATTGTACAAATTGAAAAAGTGAACTCTCTTGCAAGTTAGCATAGAGGTCGTGTCCAGAGTGTGAAGTAAGAATATCGCCCCATTTAGTCACGGGTAAGTTGAAATCGCCAAGAATTACGGTATCTTGTATGTTAGTTATTTCTGCAATTTGTTCATAAATTTCATTGTCAGTTTGCACTGATTGAGCTGGGGGTCTGTATAATAAAGCTAGTGTTATTTTAGTTCCTCGTTTATTATTTAATGGTACATAAGATATGTCTATATTCGCAATTTGAGGTTTTGACATTAAGATGGGATTAAGACTTGCCTTTATAAAAAACAGAACTCCTCCTCCATTTCTCAAACATTGTATAACCAGGAAGCGTATATTCGGCTAAAAAGTCTCTGTCTTCCGTATTTAACCAAGATTCTGTAATGCCGATTATATCATTATGTTCTGTAAACACGATTTCCTCTAGATCTAAAAATGTATTGCGTATGCTACGAGCATTTACATAAAACACCTTAAGAGTATTAGAGTTGGATGTTACTGATTGTGCATTGTCTGAATTTTCAGTTCGTATTTGACTTACACTACCCTTTCTGGGTACCCCCGGTTGACCCCGTTTTTTGAACGGAAATCCTTGACTGCATCGTTCAGCAGACGACCAAGACGTGCAGCTCCTACTTCATTGAGATGTACACCATCTCCTGAAAACAAAGATTTATCATAGTAAAAATGATCCCACGTGTCGACAAAGCCGATGTCCTCCTCCCTGCAGAGTTTGGCTAGTCGGCGATTTGTACTGGTAGCTATGCTGTAGAATCGGTTTTCTACATCAATCCGGGGAACAATTCCTGAAATTAAGATTCTATTAGATATTTCCTTGAAGGACCTGATCAGCCGCCGGTACTTGCAAAGTAGTTCCTCTGTCCGCGTCCGTTGGACATAGTTAGATCCAACGTGGATGACATACGTGGTGCTTGCGGGGGCGAGCCTGGAAACCTCTTCCACAGCCGCCACCTGGGATACAGAATCGCTTTCTGGTCCTGGGTGCCCTGGCGCAGAACTCGGTTAATTGGCCACGGACCATGGAGTCGCCCACAAGCCGAACTTCTTCTGTTTCCTCTTCCTCGTTAATAGCAAGAATTTTGAAGCGGTTTTGTCATGTTGTCGGGATGACCTTCCTGGTACTGGTACTGGGATGTACATTGTTTCTCACTAACTGAAAGTTGTCCTGGGGGGGAGTGAGAGTAGAGTAATTATTATTTTCTGCAACATCTAAGGTAGCTGCTGGTGTGGGTACCGGTACCGGTACTGTATGCACTGGAATGGCGGTTGACATCGTAGTGCTTTCTTGGGCCGAGGGCACTCCTACGTTGAGTGTGGCAAATTCTTGAAGGGATTCAAGCTTCGTAGTCAGGGCATCGATCTTGCGGTGAGCTGCATTCAATTCATCCGCAATCTTCTCTCGGAGCTGGCAAAATCTACAAATTTGGACATCAGTATCAACAAACATGGCAGGGCCAAATTTACCGGACAACTCGTGCAGGTTCGTTGCGGCGCCATGACGATATAATCACAATATGCCTGAAAATCACACAAATTTATGTTAGCAAAATGGAACAATCAAAGCCTGAATATCACAAAAAATGTATGTTAGCAATGTGATACAAGAGAGAGAGAGTGAGAGAGCAGTAGAGAGATATATACATAGAGTCAAAGAGCCCAGTCTGCTTGATAAGTCTTTTAAATACTTGAATTAATTACCTCGGTCCTTTAATATTCATTGCCTTCTGGACTCATATTAATAATTTTCTAGACTGCCACACACACATTTATCTTTGCTTTGTTTGTCTCAGTTCTTGGGCATATGGATTGTTAAATTAGGAACGGTTGTGTAGTAGAGAAAGAAAGAGAGGGAGAAGTAGTGAGTGATTGTGCGGAAGAATGAGAGAGTTGGTGAGGAAAAGTCTGTATGTTCAAAGGAGTACAAAGGATTACAAAGGAGATCAAGCAACAACATGTCTAGTTACCCTTTTAGGCTGCTTGTAGGATCAAGTGTCCAAACAGTGGTTTAGAGTGGGTAAGGGAACATAGAAGGTGCGTGAAAGAGAGGAAGTGTGTTTGTGTGTGTGTGTGTGTGTGTGTGTGTGTGTGTGTGTGTGTGTGTGTGTGTGTGTGCGTGTGCGCGACAAACAACAAAATATATTGAAGAGGTTGTACCATAGACTCCTCTACATAAGGACTGGCGTCGGCCATACTCGGGTCCCGGAACTTGGGTCCATTGTCAGGCCCACAAACTGAGGTCTTATTTTAGTTTTACTGGATATGGGACTTTGTGTTTTTACTCTACAACATCTTATTAACTAGAGCAACCAAGTAAAGGAAAATAAAACATTTGTTTTTGGTTGATTGACTCATAAGTCTCTTTCGTGATTGAACATAATAGGAAAATATACAGTTATAATGAGATAGTTTATAAGAACATGTATTATACAAGCAAAGCATCATACCATGACTTACATTAATTAAATATTAGAAGAAATTAAAGTAAAACCTTTGCAAAATATTACTTTACACATAATTTTACATATATCAAAAGTCACATAGCACAATAATTAACTTAAACATTAGAAAGTTTCTCTTGTCGCCTTAAGCAGCCTAGTGTACACTCCCGATCGCTTGTATTAAATACAAAGGCCTTAAACAACACATTACACAATGTCTGGCATGCTCCTGAATGGCTAGCTAAAGGAGCATCTACATAAGACAAGCATTGTTTCAAGTAATTGCGACAACACTTTTTCGAGTCTTGAAGAGACATTTGAAGGGTGATGCCACTATGTACAAAGAAGACAGTAGCCAGTGTAGGCATACTCAGCCCACCTCGATTGAGCGCAGTCAAAAACTCTGATGACAAGCATTCCCCAGAATCTACTTCCTGTTGTCCATGTTTATGAGCTAAAAATCCCCCAATGTAGACAATTTTATGTTTTAAAGTATCATTATTATTCTGAATCTAGAAGTAGTTGAGTGTCTTGTAATGTCAGCTCTTCCAGAAGTTGTAAATCACCATCATCTATTGCTGCTGTACAAAATTCACAGCTTACTTCTTTGGCTCGGTCAGGAACGATGTCACGTTTCAACAGCTGATGCAACTGCTGTACTTTGGATGCTGCTTGAACATCCCCAATGTCAATGTAAAAATTTCCTCCACTACGTTGTCTTGCTTGACCAAAAAACTTTTCTAGGGGATCTTGTGAAAAAACAGCAAGTAAGATGTAAGCAAAATCATGGGTTTCAAAAAGATATTGTGCTGCTTCTATGTTATACCTTGTTGTGATGACAAAGGCATCTGCTGTTGACTGTGTTAGTTTCTTCTCTCTGCCATGCCCACCAGTCCACCGACAGCTGGATACAACTGTACACATTTCCTGCAGAGCTTTGAAGTTTGTACAGTTTAATGTCCAAGGTTCACGATATTGGTCTCGTAAATGAACTGCGCTGTACTTGCTTTTAACATTCATCATTTTAAACCAATTGGTTACCAGTGTTATGTATATCACTGTTCCATCCTGAAATTTAACAGTTCCTTTAAGACCTTCAAATGCAGCAATCGTTTTCTCATTGAACACTTGGCAAACTAAGGGCACACTCTGACGTTGCAACGGTTTAGGAAATACTGATGAGCGTGTGAGTATTGTCAGACGAAGTGGTGTCTTCTGATCTTAATTGTAAAGAGCTTTAACATCACTCCAACACGCCAAATATTCTGTACCGTCCTTGCTAAAATGTAATTCTTGACATTTCTCTGTAATCCAGTTGTTTCTCATATTCTTGAGGATGTGAACATAATCATAGACAAGGAAAACATTTATGCCATCTGGTGCTAGTGTTACTTTTCCAGGACCCCCAAGCATTCTGTAAACAGCTTGATTCAGTGGACAGTTGTCACAGACGAACGATACTGGATGGCCACCACTAGCTTTAACAACATATACAGCCTCAAGTAATATTTCCTTCAGTTGAATAGCATTCAGTTTTGATACAGGATGAATTCGTATGATGTACCGTGGTCCTCCATAGTGACAAACAACTTCAATAGCAAGAGCAGATGTTGCTAGATTTTCTGGTCCGTTTGTTGCATAGCCTACTATATGCTCTCCTGTAAATCTAAGGGCCTGCTTAAGCTTGACTTCATCAAACAAAATTTTAACTAACTGCTGTTGTGGCTTCAACTGATCAAAAAGGATTGGGAGACACTTGTCAGCATAAGTGCGAGATAACAATTGGCGAATCTGTTTCTCACAAGGAAGACTAATTGCTTTGGAGTTTCTAAGCATTCTATATGCTGCGGGTGATATACAAAACAGTTCTGCTGCAAGAATAAACATATGCTTTGTATATCGGCGATTTTTAGGAGGAATAAGAAGGAGTTGTAACTGTGCTTGAATGAACTGAAAACCTTCATTTCATGAAATTCTGTGATAGAGTCAAGTTCTCAAATTATTCTTTTTAAGCGGTCAGTATTAGTCGCTTCATGAGTGTTCATAATTTTCACTATTTCTTCAATTTGAGACCACTTACTTACCAAGCTATTTTTTTGAAGATTCAGTTTACCTTTTGGTATCTCCAAGCCATTTTTCTCTGCTACTACCAGCTGCAGAAAACCAAAAGGAGACTGTACCTCTTTAAAATGAAGAAACTTATCAACTGCTCTACCATTACCATCTGTCTTAAACATTGTCAGTTCTCTACCATTTTGCATTATATAAAACTCCGGGAAGTGTTTTCCAATCTCTCCTGCAAATTTGTCATAACTATGCATTTTGTCTTGTTCATTTTCAAATTCAGTTTGTTTTTTAAGTCTTGCTTCACTTGTCACTGATTTAGTTAACCTAGGAGCTGGCGTAAGTTGTTTGAGGCAAGACTTGGGTACACCTTTAAAAACTGTAGGAGGCCCAGCTGGTCGTTTTCCTCCCCGAACTGTGACCCAATCGCAGTCGAAGTGTGATGCACAAATCCATAGTTTCGACCTGTCTCTCAAACTTTCTGGGCTATTTGGCATAGCACTAATCCATGCATGTCGTTCTTGTTCTTCATTCGGGAAACACACCATAGGACTGTATGGCTCTCCCCTGTAGTTTCCACGACAATTGAATGCAGCACATCTTTTCGGCATTGTTCCTGTAACGCAAAAAAACAAGAATAGTTGTAAAATGGTTATCAGTACATATCAAAGCAACCCGTTGACATCAGCTCAATTCTAATATTTATCAGCTAAATAAGTTGTTAACACAGATCCTTTTGTGACTGGTAAGTATTTATAAGAAAATTACTTACAATAAGCTGAGAGATAACGAACAACAGAACAAAAATGTGTTGCCTCTAAAGTGTCTTGTGGGTGACTGGCGTCTGGCATCGTCCTGGGCTGTTCGTTTTCTGGCGAGACATTATGTCGCCAATATGGCGGGGATATGGACGATTGCGTGTGAAATTACATGCATTTATATGTAAAGTTGTGTTTGTGTACATATTTTTGTGTTTAAGAAAGTCGGAGAGACCACTGCTTTCATGATACTGCTTTTAAGCAATGGACCCAAGTTTCAAACTCCGAGAGTGCTCGTTTCCAGTCCTTATGTAAAGGGGTCTATGGGTTGTACCATTATGTCCTTGAGGTCCATTTCAATATTTCATTTATATATTCTACTTAGTAATATAAATCCTTTCCTAAAGAATATTGCATGGCGCAATGCAACCATGCACAATTGTACTAAATGCTAATAACGTTATACATAGAGCAATTCCTATATAATACTACTAAGCTTCTATGAGTGCCATGAATACAAACCTTGAAAACTAAACTTACATATCAAAATCATGTTTTGATTGTAAAAAAACATTATACTGTTTTGGTTAATCTTGAGTCATCTTTGTTTCATAAATGTATAATGTTTTGATGGTCAGTAGTAAGCAATTATAACGATCAGGACAAATGTTGCACAATGGTCACTGAATTGTGTCGTTAGTGTGGACCGACTTAACTTAACTCAGTCGTAAATATTGAGCGTGGCAACCGCTGTCCACATTACTAAACCCTAGACACTCCACAGCATATAAACAGTATAATCGTCAGCAGCCACCCAGCTCGTGATACCCCACCATCCTAGGCCGAGACACTCTTGACCAATTCAATACAAATATTCCATGTCCGTACCTAGAAAGATAACAAATTGGCACCGCACTAGAGTGCCATAGATTCAGCATAAGCTCCAATAAACAGGTTCTAAATGAAATATATAATAATTTACAAACATTTTAAGTTCGAAATAATATGTACACAACCATAGGAAGAATGGCATGTGGTTAACATTGTTTAGCATTCTTGGGTCGTACCGTATCTTAGTTGTGGACTAAAAGGAGAGCAAATTTTAATGTATCAACTGGTCCTCATCTGATCCTAATAATACTTCTTCTAGCTAGTCAACATAACCTATACGAAAGAGAGAAACAATAGCATAGCATAAAGGCTCTCACCCACCCACCAACACTTTACCTAAAAACTGACACGAACAACTACAAATGATTCCCCAAGCACCATAGACAAGATGGAAATAAGAACTGTGATAAAACACTGTTATAACATAGGACGCGACATAGATAAATTGCAAAGCTATAGGCTGTACCAAACAGGCAGGCCAGAAATCGTGAACCCTATCCTCTGTAACTCAAAATGGCCAAGAGCAAATGGGCTGCAAATTTCCACACCTATTCAATGGCTGACTCTTCCTAGATCGTAGAAATATTAGCTCGATTAGTCTAGTCGCTTGTGAGTAATAGAAGTTCATGTTCAAGATTTTTGATCTATTTACTTGGAATAGGGTATAGCACACTACCATTGATTATTTCATCCGCACCCCTTTGTTTAACTAGGTTTTATGATCAGTGGAGGAAGTTGGTGTTGTTCATTTGTAAACTCACATAGGCGGGTTTTG
The DNA here is from genome assembly GCA_032716605.1 of Paralithodes platypus. Classification (NCBI taxonomy): domain Eukaryota; kingdom Metazoa; phylum Arthropoda; class Malacostraca; order Decapoda; family Lithodidae; genus Paralithodes; species Paralithodes platypus. The sequence goes on along the minus strand of CM064527.1, from coordinate 32,997,451 downwards.
AGAGAGAGACGGTCGTGTGCCAACGGTGTAATTTTGCTTGTAATGTTGTGAGCAATAACAATAGTTTATAGAGAACTATCTGGTGTCTTAACAGTATCTGGTCCAACCTCTTGTGGGTTAATATTTTCTTTAATTATTGTTGAGGAGTTTCCATATTTTTGCCATATTTGAGCAATGTGTTTATCTTGCCACCTAGGCTAACAAGACCGCCTGCCCAGTAATCCTTCAAGTTTAAGAATGCCCACTCAGGTGCCTTTCAAGCTAATATTGTGCATTATTTATAGAGAAATGTCCGCGCTGATGGCTGATTTCTTCTTAGTTTCAGGTTCACTGTTGTCAACCCAGAACAAAATCGAAACCTAAATGGGTTGAAACGTCTGAAAATCTCCAACTAAAAGAGCGAAACAGGGGAAGCCTAAACAGATCTCCGCCTGGCCAAATACGGTTAAAATGGAAATGTAGCAGCTACCAGAACAAATCTGAAAACAAATGTTTATGAAAGAATCGTAATATCACGGATGACTGGAAGACTCTGTCTTGCAACACCCACACAACACTTTATGCTCTCCCCTTTATTCATTGTGTCCTGGCTATTATTTTGAGATTGTATTCAACTTAGGAAGGCTTAGCTGCAGTTAAAGTCTCCACCCATTGAGGTTTGGAACTTTCCAAGTTTAGTCAGATTCTTCTAAAGCAAATTGGAAAAATATTCTAAAGCAAGTAGGAACATTCTTCTGAAGCAAGTCGGAAAACTCTTCCAAAGCAAGTAGGAACATTCTTCCAAAACAGGCAGGGAAATCCTTTTGAAGCAAGAAGGAATATTTTGCTATAGAACACCTATTAAAAGTGTTTCTTCAAAATAATTCAAACCAAAAACTGCCGACAAGAATTTGTCAGGTAAAGCAATCGAGTGAAAGTCGAATCCCACGGGCACTTTTTCCAGCAAGTTTTTCTCTCCAAATTGCTCAGTTATTTAGCATTGGTGTACCTAACTAAACTTTTAGTAGATTATCTTGGGTGGCTTAGTTCTCACAAAACCTCTCTTTAGAAGGCTAAAATTGCTCATAATTATTGGCCAAAATAGCGGGATTGTAGCACAGTAGACTGGCGGACTCGCAAGCTGTTTCTGAAAACCTAACGGACCCCACTGCAAACTTTAAATTGCTGCCTTACTCTCATTTGGTTTCTGGTTGAGAGAGAGAGAGAGAGAGAGAGAGTACACAGGAGTACAAAGGAGTACAAAGGAAATCAAGCAACAATAGGTCTAGTGACCCTTCTAGGCTGCTTATCCTCCAAAACACTGAGGATCAAGTGTCCAAACAGTGGTTTAGAATGGGTAAGGGAACATTGGAAAGAGAACTACTACCCTGGAACTAATGTCCGTGGCAGGATTAGGAAGGTAGTAGGGGACAGAGGGGTTAGTAACTGAGGGAGGGATAAAATAAAGGTATTCATTTACAAACGCAGTCAGTCGCGGGTTAGATGCGAGATATTTGTCTAGGCGAAGTTTAAGTGAATCAACGGTGCTGCAGCCTATAACGTCTCGGGGAAGCCTATTCCACAAGTTGACAACTCGATTGAAGAAGAAATTCTTAGATTCGTGTGAGTTAAAAGATTTACCAATAATTTTGCAACCGTTTCCCCGCGTGTAATTAGATTGGTCGATGGTGAAATACTTACTACAGTTCATATTGTCGATGCCTCTTTTTGGTAATAAGGGCACCAAGATTGAACGCAGTATTCCAGAAGAGGGCGGACTAAGGAATTGTAAAGGGTTAGGAAAACGCTTTGGATTTATGCTCAAATGACTTGCCTATAAAGCCAATTATTTTGTTTGCCTTCTTAACAACTTCTGAACATTGTTGACTCGGTTTTAGGTTACTCGATATTGTTACTCCCAGATCGGTTTCTCTGTTTACATTCTTAAGCTGAGTGCCATTCATCGAATAGTTTGCTTTCTCATTTAGGTGTCCGATATGTAGTACTTTACATTTATCTGCATTGAAACTCATTTGCCAAATTTGGGACCAACATGACAACTTATCTAGATTGTGTTGCATATCGTCAGCTTGTTCTTTTGAGAGTACTCTATTTACAATTTCAACTACTGCCAAGTCAACCACTGCCAATATATAGGCCTAACCTAAAGCCGGCCTCACACGGACGATTTTTCCGGCATTTTTTTCAGACAATTGTGGTCTGGCATCTTCTGATTTAAAGTTCTGTAATATCTAAGTCTGCTAATGTCATAGAGCATCAGTCTAGTTGTTGATAATAAGGCAAAAATGCCCTAAAACAATGCGAGAATAAACTAACTCATAGAAAATTGCCCAAACAAGATATCGTGTGACATCGACTTAAGTCCTTGAAATGTTTACATGAACTGAAAATCCCGAAAGTAATGAAGGACTATTGCAGTACGTATGACACTAAAAATTCATAACCCCTAAATGAGCCCTTAATTACTGATATCATAATCTGAAAATAAACATGTACAACAAATGTGTATGCCAGTGATATAAAAATAATCCTACAAAAATATCTGAATAAATAATTTAAGAATGATGAGTAATACACAAGGCACTAGATGTTATAATCAAAGGGTTATAATTATTACTTAGGGGTTCTAGAATATATAATCTAAGGGTTGTGATTATTACTAATGGTGCTAGAATAAGTAATCTAAGGGTTATGATTATTATTTATGGCTTTAGAAAATATTTATAGCACATAGTTGAGATCTCTGGAAGGATGACCTGAAAATACTAGATTAGTGTTAACCTGAAATTATATTCTGAAAATAATTCAAGCCATTTGTATTGCTTATGATACTAAAATCTATAAACAAAACAAAAAACAATATGAGATCCCCGTAAGCCTGAAATGAAAATCCGGAAGTAATAATATCCCTAAAGTAGTTATAGGCCTTTGTTGTTATTTAGCCAATATCACTGGAATTTATATATGGGCCTCACCTTCACAGCGAGTAATCCAGCTAAATCTCACAAACGCCTCGTCCTCCAATTCACTTCACTACACTTAACAAGCACACCACACTTTTTTTCAACACACCTAAATTACCTCTAACGTGCCTTGATTTTGGCTCGCTATCACTCATTCAACATTGGTGGTGGTGGTGCGAGGGGGGGGGGGGTGTCACTTGTTACAGGCCGCCTTGCCTTTCGCCTCCTGCAATAAACATAACAAATGCAATACATTATACCAACACCAAGATAAACACTCTAGAATGTTGATGACCCCAGGTGAGGACATAACTTGTCCAGCTGGAAATTAGACTTGAACCCCCCCCCCCATTTCCTCGCCTCTCTCCTTCAATTCCTTCCTCTCCTACCCCCGTCAATTCCCCCCTACCCCCCTCACTGGATGGGCAGAGCCATACGTGACGCTATTTCCGGCAATTTCTAGCTTTTCATGTCAAAGTACTGTTCTCAGCATATACTGTATATGGTAACACCAATTATAATCGTTAAACCTTTAAAACCAAGTTCTGAAGCATCGGGATTATAATAAAGAATTTAATTGTCTCCTTTGTGTTCAATACTGATTCACATGGGTGCGTCGCCAATTAACCACTTGCGAGTTTCAGGCTATAAGGAATTTGGAGCCGTAAACATCGATATTAAACTGATGGATAGAAAGTTTGTTGAATTTGGTTTCATGTATTTATAAATGTACTACAACCGTATTCTAGCCGGTAATGCTGCTAAATATCGATGTTTACAGCTCCAACTTCCTTATAGCCCGAAACTCGCAAGTGGTCAATTATGCTCTTGACTATACACTCGAATTTTGCCAACAACAATAATCGTCCTTTTTTCTAGTTGCCGATTCTGAGACCCAATAATTCTGTTGTTGGTCTAAGTTGGGATGGATAAGTTAGATTGGATAGGTAGGGTTAGGAACAGTAAGGTTAGACCTGTAGGGTAAGGAGAGAACCTCACATACATACATACATACATACATACATACATACATGCATACATACATACATACAGTCGCAGTCATGAATGCTGGTACATTTTGAAACCTTGAACTGATTGCGGGAAGGTTTTGCCTTGTTCTGGACCCAATTCTCCCTCATGTTTAGTCCTATTAGTGTTGAGTGTTTAAGATGTTTGCCGAATAAGTTTGGTTATTCTAAGACCTTGCACCCCATTTCTTTGTCATATAGGTGTCGATGTTTTTCCTGCGAACAAAAGAGAACCTGCAATTTAGGAGAGCCATTTTCTGCCGAAAAATTTACAAATTTATCCCGAAGGGGGATGGGCTGGGTGTCTTGATAAAGGTCTAGAGAGCATAAATAAATAATGAAAACAAGAAACTCCCCTTAAAGGTTGATTGATCCACAAGACGTATGGTTTCAGTCTCAAGTCGAAGACGTTGCCCACAATAAATATTCCGACGGAAAATTGTTGGAGAAACAAAGCTCTCCATGTGACTCTACCTCAAGTCTCTCACAGGAGGGAGTTATTTGTCTTCCTCAGCCGACACAAGTTAGAAGTAGGAGGGTTTGCGGAAGTTTGGTGGAGTGGTGAAGTAGGTTGGGAGTGGAATGTGAGGAGTAAGTCTGACAAGAAAAGGAAAGGAATCTGTAGGAAGAACATTTTAGAAGAGGATAATAGGTAGATGACTAAAAGAACGTACCAATTAACACGGGCGATGACAGCGGCTAACAAAAATGTGCCCTCATACCACAACAGCCCCTAAAAAACAACTGTTAACCAAACGACTTTCAAATGCACGTGTGTAGAAATTACAGAACTATACTGACAGTGTTTACCAGCGTAACTTACATGCAGGATGAGCTACTTCCTTGGATGAACTTTTATTTTGTAAGTATGTGAGTGTATATGTTTGATTGATTTTCGTCTGTGTGTATGAAGAAGACAAAAGGCAATGCCGTGAGTAACAAGTGTCCCCCACCCCCAAGTTGAAGAAATGATAGGGTATCAAATTCAAGGTACGTTAGAGTCAAAATATCTGGACACACGGGAATTGAAGCAGTTTAAGTCATAGGATAAGGGCAAGATAGGTTGAGGTAAAGAGTTACAGATTATACTGGTTGAGTAGATGAACGACTGGGAAAATCAGTTCACTCTTGGGTTAAAGAGTTGGACAGAATAGGGGTGGGTATGTGTCGAAAGGTGGGTGTCAGCTACTCTCCATAAGGGAGAAGGTATACACTGAGAGAGCTCTGAAGAACATTTATCATTGTAATAGCCGTACAAGTGTAAGAGATGCAATACTGGAGCGTGTAGTTAGAGACTGTAGGGAATTAGCAAGAGGAGATGAATTGACGCGACGAGATGCTTTTGACTGTACCCTTTTGAGAAGTCCGTTATGAGCGGAGCCTCCCTACACATGTGGACAGTTTAATATATATATATATATATATATATATATATATATATATATATATATATATATATATATTGGTGTATCACTGAAAAGGGAGGGAAATGAGTGGAAGCCGCCTATACTGCTGTTTGCGGATGACACAGTTCTGATGAACGATAATGAATGGGAGTTGCAGGGTCTGGTAAATGAGTTTGGAACATTGTGCGAAAAACGGAATTTGAAGGTAAATGTGGGGAAAAGCAAGGTTATAGTCTTCGAAAGGGGTGAAGTCAAAGGGTGTGAGGTGAGGTTGAACGGTCAGGCTATGGAGATCGTCAGCTCTATTAACCCTCGTCTAGCGGGGGGGTTTTGGGCTATTTTGGGCATATTCAGGCCCTCCTGAATGATCAATCAATTATCTGCATGAAAATAAATGTATTCATCAAAAAACTAGGCGCTACAAGCTTCAAAATGAAACCAGAACGAGCTACGTAGCACTCGTCGTTTTGATGCAGTGGTACCACCAACATGGGAGTTTAGCGTATAGCGGCATATTTTTTCCAGCTACGCTCACTACTGGCTACACTGCCAGCCTCTCGAGAACAGAGGGAGCGTGAGTCAGTGGGCGGCGGTAAGCCCTGGGTGTCGGCCATGTGGCCTGCTGCGCTCCCGGCCATTTGCACTCTATTTTAACCCTTTAAAAGCCTTAATAATGCTCCTAACTTGCTGCTTTTTAGATACGGACTTAAGTCGGGCCCCGCTCTTTAAGTGTTAAGTATCTGGGAAGTGTGTTGAGTAAAGATGGGACTGTGGATGAAGAAGTGCGGGAGAGGGTGCAACAGGGGAAGAGGGTTGTAGGACCGTTGAAAGCAGTAACAAGAAATAGAGTGGTCAGTATGGAAGTGAAGAAGTCCTTGCATGACAGTGTGGTTATCCCGACACTAACTTACGGAAGCGAAGCATGGACATTCGTGGAGAGACTCAGACCAAGAGTGAGAGCGGTGGAAATGAGTTACTTGAGAAGAACGTGCGGAGTTACATGGAGGGATAGACAGACGAATGAGGAAGTAAGAAGGAGGTGTGGTGTGGAGGTAGATGTGCTGGAAAGTGTGAAAAGGAACAACTTGAGATGGTTCGGCCATATGGAACGTATGGGAAGCGAGAGAATGACTAAATGATGATCCTGTGGCTGTGAATTTTGGAAATGAGTCTTTGGAGCTGGTGAACAAGTTTTGTTACCTAGGAGATACCATCTCTGCCGGTGGTGGGGCCGAGGCTGCCACTGTTGCTAGAATTAGGTGTGGCTGGGGGAAGTTCAGAGAATTGATGCCAATCCTGACCATGAAAAGAATGCCTCTCCCCCTGAAGGGAAAGGTGTATGCCTCATGTGTTAGAAGGGCAATGACGTATGCCTCAGAAACATGGGCCGTTAAAGTAGAGGATGTCAACAGAATGGAGCGTATTGAGATGAGAATGGTGAGATGGATGTGTGGGGCCAGGCTACAGGATAGAATAACAAATGTTGAGCTGAGGAGACGTTTAGGTATAAAGAGTATTAGCGAGGTGATGCGTACAAGTAGACTGGGATGGTATGGATATGTGGAGAGAATGGATGAACAAAATTGGGTGAAAAAATGCAGGTCTGTGATTGTGGAGGGAGCTGCATCAAGGGGTGGACCGAGGAAGACCTGGGATCGGACTATACGCGCCGATCTCAAATCCAAGAACTTGACAAGTGAAGCAGCCCTTAACAGGGTTGCCTGGAACGCCGCCATTAGGACAAGAGACTGAAACTGCACTTATGTGTGGAACACTCAGTCTTAAAATTTTATGTATGTATGTATGTAGGGTGTACGAGAGCGTGGTGGAAGGACAGAGAGGGAGAGGTAGACCGAAGGAGAGGTGGAAGGATGGAGTAAGGAAGTATATGAATGAAGGCGGTGCTGGTTGGGAGGAGGGGCGTCGACTGACTGGGGACAGAGGTGCTTGGGGCGGTTCGTTCGTGGCCACCCCTTCGGGGATCATGGCGTCTGGCAATAGATAGATAGATAGATAGATAGATATATACAGTATATATATATATATATATATATATATATATATATATGGATGAGGGAACTAAAAGGCAAAACTGCCTGTGACGAGTGCCTCCCCCAGAGTTAAAAGAGTGACAGGGCCAAAATCAAGGAATGTTCGAGCCAAAATGTCTGGACACACAGAGTTTGAAACAATTTAAGTAATAGAATGAGAGAAAGATGGATTCAGGGAGAGAGTTCCAGAGCTTAGCTGTTGAATAGAAGAAAAATAGTGAATATTGTTTCACTCTTGAATTGGAGAGTTGCACAAAGTAAGGGTGGGTTTGTGTTGCAAGACGGGTACTACGTACCTTACGTAGGAGAGCTCTGAGGAAAACTGATTATTTTAACAGCGATAGAATAGCGAGAGAGATGCAACATTTGATTATCGGTGAGTGGACTGTATTTAATGATACAAATGGCTTTGTTTTCTATTTTGTCTGGAAGTGCTGTGTGAGAGGATCTTCCCCACACATGCAAAAAAATACTCAATACAAGGACGCACTGTGCCCCTGTACAGAGCAAGAAGTTGTGTGGGGTTTAAACAGCTGTTTTAGCAGGAGTGGTGATATACTGTAGTCTTTCAAAAAAAAAAAAAAAGGAACACAAGGATATTTAAAGAAAATGAAGGGTTGATTTGGATACTGTTTGAGAATAAAGATTAGTCGTGTGAAAGATTGTGACGGGGAGATAGATGGAGAGATTTGGTTTTGGAAGCATTGAAAGTAACAAGATTGTTTCTGCCCTAATCGGAAATAGTTGATAGATCTGAAGGTAGGCATGCTATGGCCATATCACATGAGTCTTACAGTGATTGCATTGTAGGACGTTGTAGAAAACTTGTTGAATGAAGTAAGATAGAGTCATCAGAATATGAGTGAATAAGACTAGAAGAACAGTTGAGAAGATCATCAATGAACATTATAAATAGAACGGTAGATAGAACAGAGCCGTGAGGAATATTGGAGTTGATAGGGTGAGGAAGTGAGCGATGGCCGTCCACAACCATAGCTATGGAACGAACAGTAAGGAAAATGGAGGTAAAGGCACAGATGGAGGGATATATAGCGAAGGAGGACAGTTTGGAAAAGTGATTAATGCCAGAATCTAACGAAGGCTTCCCATTTATCATGCGCATTAGAAAAGGTTTCACCGAAATCCTGAGATGAAGATGACCAAGAGTAAGATAATCAAGGGGATCACCAGTAGAACAGCCCTATAGGAAACTATACTGGCGATCTGAAAGTAGATTATGGGAAGATAAATGCTTAAGAAATGTTGAATATAAGAACACATGGTTACATAAGGGCATTCACAATTACATACCCCTTTAGTTATATTGATTCCCAGAGTGTTGGTGCTTGTAGTGAAGGGTGAATACAGAATAATCCTATCGGGCATGGAAGCATACATTCCATTCTCTTTCTCTCAGACTAATGCTAAAAAATCTTGGTTTACTCACGCCTGTTCTACTGCTGTCCGCAATAAGGAGGAAGCATTCAAACGGTACCGACGCCTTAAAACTCAAGACTCTCATTCTTCATATGTTTCTGCCCGGAATCAAGCCAAATCTGTTCTTCGACTTGCCAAACACTCTTTCATCAATAATAAATTCCCCAGGGATCAGTTTTGGCCCCAACTCTGTTCCTCATTCATATCAATGATCTCATATCTACCACTCATAATCCAATACATTCCTACGCAGATGACTCAACACTCCACAGTTCCTTCACATTTACCAATTCTTTCACCCAACCCGATCTTATAAATTCAAAAATAAACACTGCAATTTCTCTGAACCAGGACCTTTCTAGAATTAATGAATGGGGACAAGAGAATCTAGTTTCCTTTAATGCACAGAAAACCAAGTACATTCAATTTTCTAACCGACAGAATCTCACTGACTCCCATATATTTTTTAATGATGTAAATATTCCCACTTCCCCTAGTATTGACATTCTCGGTGTAACATTAACTACTAACTTGAGCTGGACACATTATGTTAGAAGCATTGCTAAGAATGCCTCTAAAAAACTGGGACTCCTGTACAGAGTTCGAGAATTCTTCACTGACGAGCAGTTGGCCGTAATATATAAAAGTCATGTGCGCTCTCAGATGGATTACTGTTCACCTCTGTGGGGTGGAAGTGGAGTGGTTGCATTGAGGCAGTTGGACAAAATTCAAAATAAAGCTATTAGATTAATCAATAACCCTGCAATCACACAGGACCTTCCTACATTAGCCATACGAAGAAACGTTGCATCCCTTGCATTATTCTACAGATATTTTCACAGCAATTGTTCCGAGGAACTTGCTTCAATTGTGCCGCCTCTCCACATCTTTCCCCGTAGAACTAGGGCAGCTGAGAGCGCCCATGAATTTACACTTTCTCCTCCACAATGTAGAACTTCTGCTTATCAGAATTCATTTATCCCCAGAGCTACTACTCTTTGGAATTCACTTCCCTCGAATTGCTTTCCACAAACTTACAATCAACAAATGTTTAAATCCAGTTGTTACAAACATTTTATGAATGGAGGATGCCTTTAGGCACATGGACCTTTTTGTTTTATCTGTGTTTTTCCTTCCTCCGTTCATTGTCTCTTAAAAAAAAAAAAAAAAAAAAAAAAAATGCACTGAACTCTCCAACTCTAGCTCTTCCCAAGCTTTCTGGCATCTAGCCAAAAACCTTTCCAACAATTTCTCTTCCTCGTCTTTCCCTCCCCTTTCCCACTCTGATGGCACAACCATCACTTCTTCCTCTGACAAAGCTAAACTCTTCACTCAAACTTTTGCTAGAAACTCCACCTTGGATGATTCCGGTGCTATTCCTCCCTCTCCGCCCTCCTCTCTCTTACTTATGCCTAATATCCTAATAACTTCTAAAGATGTACTTTCTACCCTCTCTGGGCTTAACACTAATAAGGCGTACGCTCCGGACGGTGTTCCTCCTGTTGTTCTCAAAAACTGTGCTTCCGTGCTGAGTCCCTGCCTAGGCAAACTCTTTCGTCTCTGTCTATCCTCTAACGTCTTCCCTTCATGCTGGAAGTTTGCTCACATTCAACCTGTCCCAAAGAAGGGTGACCGCTCTCAACCCTCCAACTATCGTCCAATTGCTCTCATCTCTTGTCTTTCTAAAGTTTTTGAAACTATTCTTGCTTCCAAATTTCTTAAACATTTCTCTTCTCATAATCTGCTCTCAGATCGCCAGTATGGCTTCCTTAAGGGTCGCTCTACTGGTGATCTTCTTTCATATCTTACTAACTCTTGGTCATCCTCCTTTCGGGACTTCGGTGAGACTTTTTCTATTGCACTAGACATATCGAAAGCCTTCGATAGAGTTTGGCATAAATCTTTAATTTCTAAACTACCCTCCTTCGGTTTCTATCCCTCCATCTGTGCCTTTGTCTCTAATTTCCTTTCCGGCCGTTCCATAGCCGCGGCTGTGGACGGCCATTGTTCACTTCCTCACCCTATAAACTCCGGTGTTCCTCAGGGCTCTGTCCTATCTCCTATTCTCTTTCTAATTTTTATAAATGATCTCCTCAACTGTACCTTAATTCCCATTCATTCATACGCAGACGACTCAACCTTACACTACTCCATTAGTTTTTCAGAACGCCCCAGCCAGCAATCCCTCAACGACAAACGTAATGAAGCCATAGAACTCTTAAATTCTGATCTAAATACTATTTCCAATTGGGGCAGAGAAAACCTTGTTAACTTTAATGCTTCCAAAACCCAATTTCTCCATCTATCTACCCGTCAGGATCTCCCAGCGGACTATCCCTTATTCTTCAACAATACAAAAATCAACCCTTCATCTTCTCTCAATATTCTTGGTGTCTCTTCTTCTTCTGCTCTCATTTGGAAGGACCATATTACCAGTCTTGCTAAGGCAGCCTCCCAGAAGCTGGGTGTGCTCAACCGCCTTAGAGGGTTCTTTTCCCCTGCACAGCTTCTTGCTCTGTACAGGGGCATAGTGCGCCCTTGTATTGAGTATTGTTCACATGTGTGGGGAGGTTCCTCTCACACCGCTCTCCTAGATAAAGTTGAAAGGAAGGCCTTTCGTATCATTAACTCCCGTCCACTCACCAACTCTCTGCAATCTCTCTCTCTCCGCCGCAATGTTGCATCTCTCTCGCTATTCTATCGCTACTATAATAATCAGTGTTCCTCAGAGCTATCCCAGTGCATACCACCTCCTTTACGTAGGGCACGTGGTACCCGTCTTGCAACTCAATCCCACCCCTACTCTGTGCAACTCTCCAACCCAAGAGTGAAACGTTACTCTCAAACTTTCTTCTACTCAACAGCTGAGCTCTGGAACTCTCTTCCAGAATCAGTCTTTCCCTCTTCCTATGACTTAAATTGCTTCAAACTCCGTGTGTCCAGGCATTTTGGCTCGAACGTCCCTTGATTTTGGCCGTCACTCTTTAAACTATGGGGGAGGCACTCGCTATAGGCAGTTATGCCTTTTGCCTCCCTCAATCACATAGAAAAAAAGAAAAAAAAAAAGAAAAAAAACACACACACATACACGCACACGCATATATGCACACACACATACATACACACACACACACACAGCCACACACACACATACACACACACACACACACACACACACACACACACAATTGCATACCCTTTAGTGTTCGGTCTTGTCCTGAAGCGTGGATAAGGAATACAAGAATCATAGAGGGGGATGGAATAGTGAGATATTGTGGAAACTGTTGGCGAATGAATACTTACAGTCAAAATACGTTTATGCGAGGATGAATATTTTGTGAATTTATGGTATAAAGTCAGCCATGAAAATCCGAAACAGGTTACACAAATTAGATAAGTAACAACAGAGATAAAAGATAAGACAAGAATAAGGTTTCTTGATTTTCTAACCGTATTTGCGAGGAATGATTGTTGGATTAGTGGAACTGGTAAAAAGAAAGAGGCTGCGTGGACTGGGAGAGAAACAGAGAGATTTAACTTGTGTAATCGGATAGACAGTGGCTGGCACTTTCAAGGGATCAACAAATCTCAAATACCCTCAATTGTTGTGAACGGAACTGGAAACTAAAGCATACGTAAAACAAACAAACTCTTAACACACTACAGACATTATAAAGGAATAAATAGAGAATAAACTGCAAGTTACTGGAAATTAAGTAACAGGATAAGGGAAGTTAACATTTTAGACATAGCAAAGAAACTACGTGGAAAATAAGTATTATATAATATATAATGAGTTATGGGTATAAAAGAAAATATACACATATTGCAAATATGTAGGGTAATATACTGTATATATATATCCATTATATATTGAAATAAAAATATGCTCTAAATTAGTGACTATAATGAGATGATGTAGCCCTTCACTAAATTATTATCCCTTGAAGATAAGATTACGCGTTTATGTTCTATTTGTTGGCTATATTTAGACGACTTTATTCAGATTAGGAAATGCATAAAGAAAGCAGTGGGTTAATGGAGATAGTTTTTACCCTTATAATTTCCGCAGATCCTTTCTAAGCTTTACAAAATCATTTAATGACAGCCATAATAAACAGTAAAAACACAGCATAATCCTCAAAGTGTTAACTTCCCACGACCTATCATACTTTATGTTGTTTATTATTGTTTGCTCGGCTGTTCACGTCACTGTTCTGTCTTACCTAATTCAAGGCGAGGTATTTGTATTTTCAGGACCCCCTTCTCCCTAATGCTTAGTCCCATTATTTATGAGATTTTAATACGTTCGCCCTATTAGTTTGGCGATTTGAGAACTTTTGCTCCATTTCTTTGTCGATATTAAGACCTTTCGTGTCTTTTAGGTGTCTATTTTTTCCTGGCGAGCGATAGCGAGCCTATAATTTAGTAGGAACCGGTCTTCAGCCGGGACATTTTATTACCGACAAATTTACACATTTATATTGCAGGGGGGTCTTGGGGATGTTATTGTGAAGCTTGATGAGGTGTAGGGAGCAAACTAGAAAATAATGCATACTGATAAGAAAACAAATATATATACCACAGAATAACCTCCCCTTAACTCTGCCCTGCCCCTTTCCTACTCACCTCTGACCTGCATTCTCGTGTCCTACTCTGTCATTATCTTGTCCTGGTTATTCTCCTTATACTGTATATCTTACTTTGGTTTTCCTTACTATGTACTGTCCTACCCTGCTTACCTATGACCGGATCATTCTTTGTCCTTCCCTGCCTTCAGATGTCCTACCCTGGCTCATGTTGTCCTACCCTTGTCCTGCTTTCACATGCCCACCTCTGCCGGATCCTGCCTTCTCGTGTCCCGCCCAGCATTCAGCTGTCCTGTCGGGTTGTGTCTTGCAGCAACTAACAATATCCCTGTGAGGTGACAGTGATTGAGTGTGTGTCTGTCCCACCTCGATGTTGTTCTGCCAAGGGAGTTTATTTCACCCTCACACCTTCTGTTTACTGTCTACGTAACGATCTGTCTGTCCCACCTCCCTGTCGCTCTACCAAGGTAGCCAATTTCACCCTCACACCTTCTGTTTACTGTCTACCTAATCATCTGTCTCTCGTTCTATGTACGTGTTCTTCCAGTGCTCTAGCCTGCGTTGTCCTGGATTCCATTGCCCTCAACCTGTCCTACCCTAGTTGTATTTCCCTTTTCCTACCTCTATATATGCTACCCTGCCTTGTCTTGCCTAGCCTTCACATGCCCTGCCATGCCCTTCGTTCACATGTACTGCCATGCCCTTCCTTCACATGATCTGCCATGCCCTTCCTTCACATGTCCTGCCCTTCCTTCACATCTCCTACCGTGTTGTGTGTCCTGCAGCAACTAACAATAACTCTGAGTGGTGCCAGTGATCAAGTGTGTGTCTGTCCCACCTCTCTGTCGCGGCACACAAACAGTTAAAGGGAGATTTGTTTGGTTTATTAATTTAATTTAAATTAACAATTTTAGTTTCCTCCCTAGACCTCCATCAAGCTTAAAAAAGGACCCCCTCCACCCCAACCCAAGACCCCACTTCGAGATAACTTCCTCTAGTTTCGATAAAAAATGCTCCTGCCAAAGGCTGATTCCACCTAAATTGCAGGTTCGCTATCTTCCGCAAGAACAAAATCGACACCTAAATGTCACAAAAGGTCTTACATTTGACAACAAATCTGGCGAAAGGTCATACCATAACCAAACTATTGGGGCGAATGTCTTAAAATATCAAAACTATTTGTTTCTAGTATTTTTGTTTTGCATTGTTCTTTTATTTCTAAATCTATATATAGATGCAGTAACGTGACACACACACACACACACACACACATATACAGTATATATAAACAGTATATATATATATATATATATATATATATATATATATATAATGGAAGCAATTGATTCTCCTACTGGGAATCGAAGACGAATAAGGAATATGAAGTCCAAAGCGAACAGGAACATATTTGTTTATTGGCAACGTTTCAACACTAATCTTGTGTCATTATAAAGCCTAAAAAAGAGAAAGAATAAAACCTATCGTGAATATCATAAAATCATCACATGTTAAAATTGAAAATGTATTCAAAAGATAAAATTAACGAAAATAAAGCTAAGGTTCATTACATTAAGACATTAAAAGTAGAGATATTTGATAAGTGAAAAAGGAATAAAAGAGTGAGAATAATGTAAACAATAATAATTAATGTTAGGCAAAATAAAGATAGAGGAGGGTGGCGAATTTAAAAGTCAAGGAGTGAAAGGGGCGGGGTCGACTAAAATAAGGAAACAGGAGTACAAATGGGCCCATATATCTATTTAAACATATGCCTACACGTACCAGCACAGGACACTAAAAGCAGAGGAGGGGCGTGGAGGTCTCGTGGATGCCTAGAACTCTATGAACTTTCAAAATTTGAAAGTTCATAGAACCTAACCTAACTTAACCTAACCTAACCTAACCTAACCTAACCCAACCTGTCACCAAAACATTTCCTAAATATATATCATGGTATCAGAAATATTTGGATTTGAAATATCTAATTTCACAAATTCACTAGGGATTTCGTGAAATCCCTGATTACACTACTTCCCTGTAACATATATATATATATATATATACTATATATACAGTATATATACATATATATATATATATATATATATATATATATATATATATATATTATATATATATATATATTATATATATATATATATATATATATATATTGATTCTGTCCATCTCTAAATATTCTTTATTCTGTCCTAGAAAGGAACAAATCGTCCTTATCAATCTCTCTCCACTGTCTATTCTGTCCTTTCTGTCAGTCGGCTAAAGGTCGGGTCACACATACACGAATTAACATCCCGTCCGGCCCCGACCTCTTAGTTCGCTGTGCCTAGACGGCATCATTTTTGTGCATGCATAAAATGGTCGGTGTGGGTCGGGGCAACTGCCAGAAAACGTGTTACGCCGGGACACCCACGGGACACACACGGAAGCTATTTTCTTGGTCGGGGACGGACGGGACGTTAATTCGTGTATGTGTGACCCGACCTTAACCTGTCTTTTTTCTGCCCAATATTACCTGTTTGTAATTTTTTTTTTAATCCGGCCGTTTGCTCTGTCTTCTGTCTGTCTGTTGCAATTACAATTCTATCCTGTCTCTATCTAACCTTTCTCCTCCTATTAGTTATTGGTGTCCACTGTATATCCCGTCCTTCTAAAATTATACTGATCTGTACAGTATGTGTCATATTATATTTTCGCTTATATGTTCATTTTTTATCCTGGAATGTTCCTGTCCATTATTTATCATGACCTTTATCTGTCTATTATATATGCTGTCCTTTCTCTATCCATTATGCATCGTGTTATTTCTGTCTACTGTTTGTTTATCATGTCCTTTCTGTCTATTAGTTATCCTGTTCTTGCTCTGTCCCTGATTTATTCAGTCTATAATTTATCCTGCCCTTTCTCTGTCTATCACTTATCTAACCTTTTTCTATTATAATTTATCCTGTTCTGTCTGTCTATTATATATCCTGCCCTTTATCTGTCTATTATTTATCCTGTCCTTTACTTATCATATCCTCGCTCTGTCTATTGTTTATCTCTGTTTTTCCCGTCCACAGCTAGCGTATCTCTGTCCATTATAAATATCTAGCTGTCTACTATAGTACTTCTATTTTCTCTGCCACTTGTTGTTCCCGTCATTTCTCTGTCCACTATTTTTCGTTCAATGTAATGTGTCTATTTGTCTGTTTAGTATCTGTCGCTCTGTATGGTAACTCCTTAATTGCTCTGTCCACTATCTGTCATTTTTCCGTCCATTATTTATTTTTGCTCACTGTCTATCCCGTCCTCACTCTCTCTAATATTTAGCCGTCCTTTCTGTCTACTTATTCTTACGCTCTTCTGTCCACTATCTACCCTGTCCTTTCTCTCTCCTCTTACTGTTCTGTCCATTCTCTGTCCATGTGTTTATCTCTAGCCATTAATTGATGTTTTCGTTTGTCTGTCCATTATTTACTGTCTTTGTTTTTAGGTATTTATTTCATTCCTTCGTTCACCATCTACCCCCGTCCTTTCTTTGTCTATTATTATCAGTGCGTAGGTTCATATTGGAGGTCATGTGTCCAGGTGTCTGTCTACTGTCTGTTTGTCTATCACTCTGTCTGTCTGTCTATTAGGTGGGCTCGTTTCAGGTTCAAGATGTCGTTTGGTGCGTCGCTTTTGTATTGATTAGTTGCCTGTTTGTATGTATTTCTCTCTCTCTCTCTCTCTCTCTCTCTCTCTCTCTCTCTCTCTCTCTCTCTCTCTCTCTCTCTCTCTCTCTCTCTCTCTCTCTCTCTCTTTAACTTTCCTTTACTTTCGGGAACACCATTGCTCACTTCCCAACTCCGAAAATAATGTAATTTATCTAGTTTTTACTCTAATTCCACTTCACGTACTGTATACTCTTTACTTTACTTTTTAGCTACGTCCCTACTCCTCATACCCATATGGTTCCACTCCAATCCTCGTCCACATCTCTACTCCCTCACTCCACTCCCCACACCCATATGGCTCAACTCCAACCCTCATCCCACATATTTACTCCCTCACTTCACTCCTCACACCCACATTGCTCCACTCCAACCCTCATCCCACATATCTACTCCCTCACTCCACTCCCCACGCCCAAATCGCTCCACTCCAACCTTCATCAACATTTCTACACCCTCACTGCACTCCTCAGCCAGCTCCTACTACTTACGCCCTCACTCCACTCCTCACGTCCTTATCGCTCCACTCCAACCCTCATCCCACATCGGTACTCCCTCACTCCACTCCTCAGCTAGCTCATACTATTCCCTTGCACCCATATCGCTCCACTCCAACCCTAATCCCACATCTCTGCTCCTCAGCCTACTCCTTCAGTAATCTACTCCATCCACTCCTCAAATCTTCAACCTAATCCACCACTCCCCTCCTCACTGTGCCACTTCGCGCCACCCCTTCATTCCTGGCCTCTTTTAACCCTTTATGTACCAGCGACGTATGTTTAATTTTATTCTAGTTATATTCAGAGGATTCTGTGCAGTCTGTAGTAGAAAATAATAGTTTAGTGAGATAGTTCGAAGCCTGTTAATTGCTGGAGGCCATTTTGAAACTGAATACAATCGTTCAATAGTTGCCAAAATACCAATACTGAAAGGGTTAAGCCCAGGGAAAATCATACTAAGCCTTCGAATGTTTGCAGTATTCCATTGTCTTCTTTCCCATTTATATAATATGCTGTGAATTCTAGGTGCGAATCAAGAGAGAGATGTGTGTATAGTAACATATTTTACACGGGCATTTTAATTAATTGCTATGTTCACTTATGCTATGCTTCGGGTAAGATTTAATGGCGACTACTTATGAAGATGATTAAACAGAGAGAGAGAGAGAGAGAGACAGAGAGAGTGAGAGTGAGTGAGTGAGTGAGTAAGAAAAAACACTGGAACAAATGAAGTTATAAAAAGCGAGTATTATTAAAGGAGATCTACAGTAGGCCTGGCTTCTGAGGCCAAAGGGAATATTTGATCACCTAGTAAGACGGTTGTTTGGGTAAGTACTGTATGTATATGAACTCTCTCTCTCTCTCTCTCTCTCTCTCTCTCTCGTCTCCAATTGCCCCCTCCTAACCTCCACCTTTGATGTGTAATTCGTTAGACACTCAGTCTCTCTCTCTCTCTCTCTCTCTCTCTCTTTCTCTTATTATAATTTTTACTTCATCTCCCTTTCCCGACACAGTGATGAATGGAAAAAATGACGAGGAAAGGGTTAGAGAAGGAGGAGACAGTAGGTAGAGAAGAGAGAGGGGAAAGGATGTAGATGCAAAGAAGTACAAACGAGTACAAAGGAATTCAAGCAACAAGAGGTCTACCGACCCCTCTAGGTTGCTTGTTATCTAAATCACTGCTGCTTAGAGTGTTCAACAATTGCTTAGAGTGAGTAAGGGCCGATTAGAAAGGGAAGTTATTGCCTGCGACTCATGTCCAAGGCAAGTTTGGGGTATATTAGTAAGGGACAATTTGGGTTATTAACATAGTACAGCTATAAGTGATACTTCGTGTATCTAAGAGTAACATATTATTTCGTGATCCTCGATGTAACAGATGAAAAAGGAAAACAAAATAGTTATTCATTTAGAAATGCAGTCAGTCACATTTGCTGTGCGTGCAGTCAGAACGAAGGTTATATGCAACTTTGAAGGTCTGAAAAATCGGTTCAAAATAGTGGAAGCCTGAAGGAGATGCTTGGGTTACAGTTGTTCAGGCAGTCAGGGGGAAGGGGTGGGGGTTTCTAGATCCCTTTTTCCCTTATGCTTAGCCTCATTAGTTTTGAGATTTTAAGAGATTAGGCCCATTAGTTTGGCGATTTTAAGACCTTTCATACCATTCAGTTGTCGATTGTATTATGGCGAGCGAACAATTTAGGAGGAACCGGCATTCAGCCGGGGCATATTTCTACCGAAAAATGCACACATTTAGCTTGAAAGGGGATCTTCGGGGTATTTGTTTAAGATTGATGGAGGTCTATGGAGGAAACTAAAAACACTAAGCTAACAAATATATAAATATATAAATAAAAAAACAAATACAAATTCTCCCATTACAAATTTGTATACCTTTGGATTTAATTTCATTCTCAAATCCAGTGTTGTACTTTATATTTGGCAACATTTATAGTAGTCAGTCTAGCCTAACCTAATTTGCTGCAGCACAATCCTAGCCTAACTTAATTTGCTGCAGCACAATCCTAGCCTAACCTAATTTGCTGCAGCACAATCCTAGCCTAACCTAATTTGCTGCAGCACAATCCTAGCCTAACCTAATTTGCTGCAGCACAATCCTAGCCTAACCTAATTTGCTGCAGCACAATCCTAGCCTAACTTAATTTGCTGCAGCACAATCCTAGCCTAACCTAATTTGCTGCAGCACAATCCTAGCCTAACCTAATTTGCTGCAGCACAATCCTAGCCTAACCTAATTTGCTGCAGCACAATCCTAGCCTAACCTAATTTGCTGCAACACAATCCTAGCCTAACCTAATTTACTCCAACACAATCCAAGCCCTACCTACTTTACCCCAACACAATCCTAGCCCTACCTACTTTACCCCAACACAATCCTAGCCCTACCTACTTTACCCCAACACAATCCTAGCCCTACCTACTTTACTCCAACACAATCCTAGCCCTACCTACTTTACCCCAACACAATCCTAGCCCTACCTACTTTACCCCAACACAATCCTAGCCCTACCTACTTTACCCAAACACAATCCTAGCCCTACCTACTTTACCCCAACACAATCCTAGCCCTACCTACTTTACCCCAACACAATCCTAGCCCTACCTACTTTACCCCAACACAATCCTATCCCTCCCTACTTTACCCCAACATAATCCTAGCCCTACTTACTTTACCCCAACACAATCCTAACCCTACCTAATTTACCCCAACACAATCCTATCCCTCCCTACTTTACCCCAACATAATCCTAGCCCTACTTACTTTACCCCAACACAATCCTAGCCCTACCTAATTTACCCAACACAATCCTATCCCTCCCTAATTTACCCCAACACAATCCTATCCCTCCCTAATTTACCCCAACACAATCGTAGCCCAACATACCGTCTTTACCCGAACACATTCCTAGCCTAACATACTTTACCCCAACACAATCCTAGCCCAACCTACTTTACCCCAACACAATCCTGGTCTAAACTAACATATACCCTGTTCACTATAGGTAGGCCAGAAATCCAGAGCTAGAACAAATGGGCTGCAAATGTTAGCACTTAGGCGCTGGCTTACCCTTCCTAAATATGAGCTAGATGTTGTATACATAATTATGATTACCTTTACTTTAGTCATTTTAGAGTTATATTGATTATTGAGAAAGGTTTTTGGGCCTACCTATCATAAATGGAGTATAGCCTAATTTACTCCTACACAAGCCTAGCCTAACATCATAACCTAGTATAATTAACTCCAACTTCTTCCGTATAAATATACATTCAACAAATCCATCAATCAAATTATAATTGAAGAGTTATCGTACGCATATTGAGAGACAATTGGCAGAGATGCGGTGTTGACATATAAACAAAATATCAGAGCAGCTTTGCATGATATACATTCAACATTGCCAAAGACACACGACCACTTCTTCAGGTATTATTCTGGACAGGTTTGGTTTGGCACCTTCAGAAATAAAGCTTGATAAGAATATATCCTCGTATAATCATCTGCCTTCAATAAAATGGCCAGTGTAGAAGAGCACCGAAATACTACAAGAAAAAAGAAACAATAATTATTCTTCGTTAGAGGTTGATTTTTCGATTGGTCTATATACTTCTAGCAAGCTTACAAAAATCACCCCCATTATCCTCCGTCGAGATAGATTTTTACATTTTATCGGCAGATAAATGTTTTGGCCAATATCTGATTCCTCCTAAACTACGGGGTAGTTATCTCTCGCCAAGAAAAAAATGATACCTAAGTTGCACGAAAGATCTCAATATTGACAAAAGTAATGGGGCGAAATGTCTTACAATCGCCAAACTAATATGGCGAACGTCATAACATATCAAAACTAATGGAGCTAAACAAAATTGAAAAGGGAGGTCCAGAAAATTAAAATAACCATTAATGGTAAGATTTTGGTTATTATGGATTTCCTTCTCCTTCATGTTTAGCCCCATTAGCTTTGAGATTTTAAGACGTTCGTCCAATTAGTTAATGATTTTAATACCTGTCACTCGATCTCTTTCGTGTCATTTACGCGTCAGCTTTTTTCGTGGCAAGCGATAGCGTTCCTGTTATTTAGGAGAAACCGGCCTTTGGCCGGAACGTTTTTCTACCGAAAAATGTACAAATATATTTTGAAGCCCCCTGGGGGATTTTGGAGGGGGGGGGGGGGTCAAGCTTGATGGAGGACGAAGGAGCAAACGAAAAACAAACATAATAATAATACTAGAAACAACTCCCCTTAATCAGTTGTGGTAGATCAATTTGTAATGACAAAAACAGATGTAATAGAATCAACTTAACCCTGTGAGTACCAGCAACGTTTTTTCGATTTTATTCTAGCTATATTTAGACGATTTTATGCAGTCTAGGAAGGGTCTTATGATTATATTTGTCACTTTCTATTGACATTTTAATATTATTCACTGATATGAAAGGGATATTAACCTATGATACCAAGATTTAGTATCAAATGAATAGCTTAAATGGATGGTTGAAGATTTTGAAAAAGAGTTTTGTTAATCATGGTGTCTATACTGTATGTCTAAAAGTGACTTTCAGGTTAATGTTCTATGTACGACCAGAAATCATGTTGATCTAAATATAAAATCTCCAGACGGTTAAGGGTATTTTTCCAGATTCCCTTTTCCCTCGTGTTTAGCCCTATTAGTTTTGACATTTTAAGATGTTTGTCCCATTAGCTGAGCAATTATGTGATCTTTTACCCCATTGGTTTGTCAACTTTAAGAGATATAAGCTTGCCATATTGACTACAAGAACACGTCCCCAAACCCCCTTCAAACTATGAAACACCCGTTAGATCCCTCCCCCCACCTTCCCTTTAAACAAAATACATACATTATTGGTAGGAAAATATCCCAGGCGAAGGCCGGCTTTTACCAAGTTGCAGGTTTGCTGTTACTTGCCCAAACTCTAAGATATTCCATTTAATGGGTTGATGGATGGTATGGAAAATGTAAGGTGGAATATATTTTTGTATAATTTATACCTTTTCTTAGAGTTTGCTCCATTGACCTCCATTATGAAAAAAAAAAAAAAATATATATATATATATATATACGGTATATATATATATATATATATATATATATATATATATATATATATATATATATAACATCCCCGAGATCCCCATTCGAGTTAAATTTGCAAGTTTTTCGGTAGATATGTATCCTGACATCCGGTTTATCCTACATTACAGACTCACTATCATTCGGTATGATATTATTCACACCTAAATGGCACGAAAGGTCTTAAAACTGCCAAACTAATGGAGTGAAAGTCTAAAAAAAAAAAAAAAACGATGAAGCTAAACACGAGGGAAAATTAGGCTCAGAACCCCCCCCCCCCCCCCCTCTCCTTAGAGGGTTAAACTAGTTACCAGATGGGACACCTACGCTAAATCAACAGTAAGTTTAAGTTGGTTAGGCCAAATATTTTAGTGTTCATTAACCTAAATAAAATGGCCTTATTCAGTAATATGGAAAACAAATATATATATACTGTATGTGTATGTGTGTGTGTGTGTGTGTGTGTGTGTGTGTGTGTGAATATTAATTGCAAAGTTAAATTGTTGTGTAATTGTTTTGTGTATTCACCTTTGCAGACATATCTTCAAATTAATGCTGGCAACTATACCAACGATAATAATAGCATCCCATATCTCTCCCGCAAAATCAAGTGAACAGTGAAAATTCCCAGGGGAGAGATTTGGCCGTGTCAGGTATAAGAGAAAACGGAGAACAATAAGGTGTAACTAAGAACACCTTCCCTCGGGACATTCCGGCTATATCGGGAGCTTAAGGGAGCCCACCTCGATTATGTTCTCCCTTTCCCTCTCTCTTTGGCTTGTATCCATTCGGCGCCATTCAGCTTACTGTGTGTACATGCTTAGATTGATATGCAGGATTCGAAGTTGCATAATAAATCGTAGGCAGTGTCTACCATCCTTTAACTGTCTTCGTGGTGCGATGCATAAGGTGTTGATTTTCGGTGTGAGCGTCCTGGGTTCGAATCCACGGACTGCCACATGTGTTTGTAAATTTCATTAATCGATTTTAGGAGTAGAGTTGGTTGTTGGAAGGAACATAATAAATAAGACATTTACCCCCATCCAGGTGTCAATATTTTTCTGGCGAGCGGCAGCGAGCCAGCAAATATATATATTTTGTTTTGACAGCAAGCTAAATTTGTACATTTTTCGATTGAAAAATGTCTCCGGCGAAGCCAGATTTCTCCATACAATGCTGGCTTGCTATCGCTCGCCAGGAAGACATCGACATCTGGATGAGGATAAACGTCTTAAAACAGTTGGCTGAATGAGGCCGAATGGATACAAGCCAGGGAAAGAGAGAAAAGGAGAGAAATATAAAACAAAAACGGTGACCCCCCCCCCCCTCAATCATCCGGTAATTTGACGTAGGCCGTTGTTTTGGAGTTGTGTTTGCCTGAACGTCGAGGGCATGTCCCACCAGGGATACTTTAAAATGTACAGATCAGGGAAACTAAAAAAAATCATTATAACCATGATGCCTATCTGGGGACGCTTAGTCAACTAACCAGTTTGTTTACCCCTGCGTACAATTATTTTCCCAAAAATATATGCAACTGAAACGATGTTAATTTGACTACAGTTCGTTTGATTCACAGCCGAGAGGACTAGGGTTTGAGTCCCAGGCTCGACTCCCTTCTCCCTCATATTATAGCCTCATTAGTTTCGAGATATTAAGACACGCACCCACTTAAAATTGCATAATGTCTGAACACACTGAACTTGAAGTGAAACGTGCAAGTCGGAACGTCGATTGTTAAACTTAAGTCGAAACATGGAGGTACGAACATAATTTGGGGAGTGGGGATATATGAGAAGAAAAAAAATATATATATAACATAAGTCGAAATGTGGGATGTACGGCGAGTTCCGAATCCAGGGATAATTTACACCTGTACAATATTTGGAAGACAAATGAACCCTCAGTGCATCTCAAGTCATTCAGATAATGGACAAATTTTTAATTTATTTTGGTTCTAATTAGGATGCATTATTTAGCTTAGGATGGACGTATACCCCTAAAAATAAATTTATTAGAAGTTATCTCAATTAAACCCCTAACTCACACAACTCCTTCCCAAGCCTAGTACAATCCTTTTATAATAGTAAAAATATACTGAAGAAAAGCGTTATTACACATTTTCAATTTTGACGGCACAGTAAATTAGAGTGTAAACAGCTATGGATAACTACAACTGCAAATACTAAGATTCCAACGTATCATTAGTATGTCAAAGAACCCTCTCACTCCAATCACGAATATCTTCAATTGTATGTAATTGTCAGTGATTATAATGTATTTGTTTCGAGCTGACAGTAAAATGTCACATGC
This sequence comes from Paralithodes platypus, assembly GCA_032716605.1. Lineage (NCBI taxonomy): Eukaryota > Metazoa > Arthropoda > Malacostraca > Decapoda > Lithodidae > Paralithodes > Paralithodes platypus. The sequence goes on along the minus strand of CM064527.1, from coordinate 32,972,339 downwards.
CCATCCTGATTACTTAGTTATTGCAATGATTTTGTAACTAAATGTGTTGCGTATTATGAAAACTTGGCATTTACATAATGCAGAAACATGGTAGTTTCATACTTTCCCTTATTCATCGAAAAATCAGCTGTTAATTAAGGGTTTGGATTTACCGTCAGCTGAAAATAAACGGACTATATTAGTGTTAATTTCCCGCCTTGGAGGTGTAGAGTAATGCATTGGTAGCTAGATATGATCCACAGTACCATTAAGGGGAGATGGCCCGGTGTTCTGGTCCCCCTTCTTCCTCATGTTTAGCCGCATTAGTTTTCAGATTGCATGACGTTCGGTTCATTAGTTTAGCGATTTTAAGGCCTTTCGCCCCATTTCTTTGTCAATATTAAGATTTTTGTCATTTTGGTGTTGATTTTTTCCTGGCGAGCGATAGCTAGCTTGTAATTTTAAGAGGCTAGGACATTTGTCTACCGAAAAATGTACACATTTATCTTGAAGCGGGTTTTAGGTGGTATTTGTGCTTAGGGTTGATGGAGGTCTAGCGAGGAAACTGAAAACAAAATGATATATACATTGATAAACCAAACAAAATAGCCACTGTCCCCTTAAAGTTTTCGGCGAAATACTTATGTTTACTTATTCCCGAGGTGCCAAAGGAAACACAAAATTGGTGAAATGCATGCACACATAATAATTGGGCTCGTTCTCCGTAGCAACAATCCCATGTATGACATTTCAATAATTTACAAACATTAGCACAGTAAACTAATATATGTTGTATTTTACGTGCTAAGATCCAACATCAGCTTTCACATTCAGTTGTATCTTTAACATTTCTAGGAGCCCGCCCACTGTCTCCCACAGTGACATGTTCCACTTTTGTCTACACTATGTGACACTCGGGCGACAATATCTCCCCTCGCTTATGTTCGTAACATCTACGGTATATTATCTTGAGCAAGATTGATTTATATTTAGATAAGAGCCTCACATTTTATGTGCGTTTACTTTCCAACCTTCTATGTTCTATTATATTTACCTAATATGATAAAAGTCACACAAGACAATTTTACTTATTTTCAACGCAAACTACAATTTTACAAGACAATCTTTCCCTTCGCTCACTTTTCTAATGTCTACATTAATTAAGTGTATTTGATAATAATTGACCTGCAAATATATAAACTCACACTCAAATTAACGTATGCTTCGAATGTTGTACCAATCATTGCTCAAACGTAGCTAATGACATCGTTCACTTATAATTATTAGGATCAATTTGTTTCAATTTCAAGTGTCCATAAAGTTACTAGTTTTACATTATTCGAACATGCGAATATATATATTTTTTCAGTAGTAGTGACGTACCTATATTTAAAGGTATCAACAATAAACTTACATTAATAAGCAGTACAAATATGTATAACTACTATATATATTCGAACTCATTCACAAAATTGACAGGTATAAAAATTCGCATTTCATTCGTATTACATACTATGATTTACGTGTTATACCTACATCAATAATGTGATCAGATTTATCTTGAATGGATTTTTGCTTAACCCCTTCAGACTCACATGACTCAGAGGTTGCCAGATTAGCAATAAGAAATAGAGTTCTCTCACTCTTATAATTACCTCTCCAAAATTAGTTTTCTGCCCACAGCTAGCTCAAAGACAACTGCAGAGGTTGAAGTAACTAAACTAAAGGTTTCTAAATACCCCTGATGTTAACAAAGGCTTTAAAGTATCCCCAATCGGCTCAAAATCGCGTCGTATGTCGGAGAGGGTTAATATTAAAATAACATTCTTGATAAACTATTTCTTCCAAAAAAAAAAAACATGCTTATAAATAAAATAAAATAAATTAATAATAATAATAACCCTTTTCTTGTGTCAGTATCACAGGAGCGTTTTTTTCCTTCCAAACTACCATTTTTATCCAGCTTACTAATGCCATGGATGTAAGCAAAGCACTTATCAATATTATAGCTGATATATTGACCAAATTCTCACGAAAATTTATATAAACGGTTGTTGTTATGATTATTTGAACAACAGATGATACAGAATAAGAAAGTAAATCCCAGTAATATAATATGGGACTTAAACATAATTAGCCCTCTCTGTATTGGCGACGTCTTTATAACTTTATTCTCACTAATATAAGACGATTATATTAAATTTGAATAATGGCCTCCAGCAATAAACAGGCTTCTAACTATCTTATTTAACCCTTTTTACTACCACAAATTCTTCTTAAACTGCGCAAAATATTCTGACTATAGCTAGAATAAAATTTAGAAAACGTCGTCAGTACAGAAGGGTTTAACCCTCCTAACCAGGATTGTACTCACTTAATAATTCACAGGGTTCTCAATATGCTCTGAATAAAACAAAATAATCCCCCCTCCCCCCACAGACACACACACACACACACACACCTCCCCGTGGCGTAACTGATAGCGCGTCTGGCTCACAACCAGAAGGTCCCGGGTTCGAGAACCGGGCGGGGAAGAGACATTTGGGCAAGTCTCCTAACGGTGTAGCCTCTGTTCACCTAGCAGTATAAATAGGAACCTGGTATAAGTGGACGAAGTTGTGACGTCCCATCTGGGGTTGGTGATCGGTTACAAGGCGAGATGGGTATCGTACTGATCAACCTAAGCCTTCGGGTGAGACTGGTACCGTAGTGAGAATGGTACCGTACTGATTAACCCTAAGCCTTCGTTTCCAGATGTCGCCAATTGGCTAAAATACGGACTACACACACATCCACAGCCATTCCAATGATACATAAACACTTAACATGCATTTCACGCAATACATGCCCAGTTAAGGAGGCGCGATAATAATGAGCTTAGCTCGCATTGCGTGGATTCCCCTTGACGAACAAGCAAATGAATAACACACACACACACACACACACACACACACACACACACACACAGAACCGTCAGAGTAATTTGATGTAAAATTGGATAATTCGGTAACTGGTATTGTTGTTGTTGTTGTTCCCCAAGCTGCCTGGCCGAACAGCCCCAAGGCCCCAAGCAAGGCCAAGGCCATAACCGAGCGCCCCCACAGAACCCTCCCTACCGACCACAATAAAGCCTGGGTGACCGAAGCCACTCCATGGCGGGGAGCTGAGGAGGGTGCGGAAATGCCCGGGAAACCAAAGCCCCATCCAGGACCCTGCGCCCCTCAGCAATTATGAAAAGAAAGTTGAGGGGCAAAGGAAAAATGTGACGCTTTGGCTTCCAATCTTGGTATATTGGGAGGTCAATCCACGGAAAAGACGCCGTCACTTGAGATCTAGAAAACATATAAGTAAAAGGAACAGTCAGAGTAAGCTATGGGTATGGCAGAGATCGCTCAGTTCTCACTCTGATAGACCAGCCCATCACCACTACAATTTCCACCCGGAGTATTGAACCGGGTGTTGAGCTATGCTTGGGTGACTCACTAACAGTCAACCCATTAACCACCCCCTGGTATTGTTAACTGGTATTGTTAGGGTGGGTGCAGAAGGTTCAGATTGTCGGGTGCAAGCCAAACGGTGCGGAACTGTGTACTGTTACGACCGGCACTACGAAATAAACAAGGGCACTTAATAATGGACTAGATGATAGGTTATATCTGCAACAACGGTACGCTAATTCCAAACCCTCAAACTATTACGCCGGTGAACAAAACACTTAAACCCTCCAGAGTTAATCTACTGGATAACGGGGTATCAAATAACTGGGTTTTAGTGCACTTCTACAAAGGCTCTCCGGTGACGGCAAAGCCTACTCACAACAGGAGTACTTTACGTTAATAAAATGCTCTTAAGTAATAACAATGCTTGAATAAACTATAACAAGATTTAATAAAGGAGTATATGCTTACGTTAACTTTAGTGTGAGTCTGTACTCAACACTAAACTCTTCAATGCTCTATGAAAACACTGAAAGTCTAGTCCTACAGCACACAGATATGGAATCTTCTGAAAACGTCTGATGCTCTAAGATGCTCGTTAATATAGAACAGAAATAATGCAGGGGCAGGACACCAAAGTGTGTAGCTTAAATACACCAATAAGTAGGATACATATATATAAAACAAGGGAGTGCAACAACTCTGTGACAGCACTACTAATAGCCACTCAAAACAGTACTTCCTTAGCCAAAGTAACAGCCACGATGGGTTGTGCACCAAGCATCAACCTAGGCTAAAATAATACGTGAATAATTCCTAAAGCATACACAGTTAAAGTTAATAAACACAATGCTGTCTTTATTACTAATAAAGTCTAGCAGCGGCATACAAGGTACCAGGAGGCTAGGCAGAGCGCAAGCATGCTCGTAGCCTACTGCCTCCCCTTGAACAGATTTCCCTTATGTTACGTTAAGTGACTAGGAGGCTCTCTTGGTAAGTCCAGATCTCAAGTATCTGGTCATACCCTGGCGCTCCACAAAGGTCAACAAAATGAGGTAACAAGCATACAAGTAAGTGTAGGCAAAAGCCCTTCGCTTGTATACTGCTACACTCGCAAAGGAAAAATATGCAAAAGGGTTACAGGCACCTAGCTCCGTCGAAGTCGTACAGGCTCTGACTTGCCATGTACATAACTCAGACAATGACTAAAGATACCCTCCACTGTCTAGCATTAAATAGTAACAAAGAACAACTCAATAATTAGAAGCACCCAATGCTAATATGACTCCATGTGACTATGACTAATAATCCCTAAAGCTAGTGCAAAACATATATGTGAGAACTGGTGCTGGTAATACGACTGGCCGACTATGGAAGTCATATGCAGAACCAGAAGGGATAAGTAATTGAATAAAGTGGAGAAGTAATGGAAAAGAAGAAGTTCAGAGAGAGAAACAGTAGTACAGGGGTTAGATTGGGGACAGATTGCAAGGGACGTCTAGGACCAAGCACACCATGCCAAGCTCTAAGGAGACACGCGGTGACGCGGGCAGGAGCCCCCCAGCACCAACACTAGGACAGCGGCACCCAATCACAGACCACTACGTCATGAAGAGCAAGCGTCCTTTGACGTAGCCAGGCCCGCCGGCCAATCAAGAGCGTGGGAAACCCCGCCCGAGCGAGGAAGGCACACATACATACACACGCACATAATACATCCTCGCTGCCTCCCTCGCTCTCTCCTTAACTTCACACTGCATATCTTATACTCTATCACTGATATAAAATACTTCCAAGTGTCACAGACAAGAATAAAGACCACCACTGATCTGACTGTGACTACATGAATACTAAGAAAGAAAGAACATCGTTCTACGATTATTATAGCCCATTTCACTGCCCTGGCGAGCGCTAGCGAGTACGAGCACATTCTGGCAAGCTGGCCAGCGTAACAGTACAACCAGGGATTATGGGTGCGCTATGGCTGAAGTACGTGGGCATGAACAAATATACACTCATATATACTGTACACACATGTACATACACAGAAACATAAGTAACATGTTGCATACACAGTTACACACACACACAACACATACGCATAATGAGTGTTTATTTTACACACACACAAACACACTGTAAGAGACGCACACATAAATAGCGAGCCACATGCTGAAACAGCAAGTTTGGCTTATCTGGGTGAGGTTAAGGTTATGTTGAGATGGGTTAACTAAGGTTAGGTTCAGCGTCAGTTCAATATAAGTGCAATATGGGCGGATCAAATCTAAACAAAACCACACTGCTTACGAAAAACATTGTGATTGAAAAGACCCAAGTCCACCGTCCATCAAGTTTATTTTTACCAGCAGGGAATCCAATCAGTCCCCTGTATCTCATCAGTCCATATTCAATTCCCTGCCACACGTCACAAGTCATTCAATAGGAGGTTTATTCAGTATCGGGAGGGGAACTTTCTTAAGCCACCTGCGAGCCTCTGGTCATATTTAGATAACGTCAAACATCCAAACTTCGTGTACATGGCTTTAGTTAATTACAAAATATCAATAATACCCCTATAGAGTTAATATCGTAGACCTAAAATTATCTTCTGGGTCTGGATTCCAGGATATGATTCGGATCGCCTCCTAAATTGAATATCTTCATCCTTGGCGTATATTCTATTTGCCCACCTTATATCGTGAAAATAGGTTTAAAGCTCATATTCTACTTGGCCACCAATTTATTATTATTTTTCTGGACCATCTTTTCCCTCATGTTTATCCCCATTAGTGTTAAAATGTTAGGACATTAGCCCCATTAGTTTGGAGATTTTAAGACCTTTCGGGTCATTTAGGTGTCAATTGTATTTCCTAGCGAACGATAGCGAGCCTGTAATTAAGGAGTAGGAATTTGTGTACCGAAAACACAAAAAAATTTCTCGAAGGGAGGCCTTGGGAGTGTTTTTTTTTTTTTTTGTTTTTTTTTTTCCAAGTTTGATAGTGGTCTAGGGAGCAGCCCCCCACCCCCACCTTTAAATAAATTATTCATAAGCGTATCTTATAAGTATAATTCAAAGAATTTATTTTAAATTTAGGTATCAGTGTTCTGATAACCTACGTTTAACTGAAATGTTGTTGTCCTTCATGTTTAGTTCCATTACATTTCAGATTTTATAATGTTTGTTCTATTAGTTTGGCAATGTTAAGACCGTTCGCCCCATTTTTGTTTTCAATTTTAAGACCTTTGGTGCCATTTAGGTGTAATTTTATTCCTGCCGAGCAATAGCAAGCCTGCAGTTCTAAGAGGAACCAGCCTTCGGCCGCGACATTTTCTTCCGACAAATTATTCTTGAAGGGGGTACAGAGAGTGATTTTGTTTTGTTTACCTTAATGGAGTTCTAACAAGGTTACTATAATATATAATAAATAAGTATACCAACAAATAATCACTACCCCCTTAATGGCATAGCGTAGGTGGAGGTATACGCTGTACCAAGATCCCTTCTAGTTCAACATATATTGTCAGGAACTGAGGAACATTAGCACTTTACTTACAACGTTTTGCATGTTCTGTAGGTATTTGCAAAGCATTGTTAATACGTGATCCTCCGCAAATGGTGTTCTTATTAATTTTGTCAACTTTTCGTAGTTATTAACAATAGATATTGTTGTACTTAAATTTCTAAGTTCAAGCACACTACTGAGGTGGGGGAATAATTCGACAGTTGCTAGAGTTTGTATAGTTTATTTAATAGAACGAACTCTAAATCTAACTACTAGTCCAATAGCCTACTTCCTGTTCTGGTCGAAATGAGTTCAGTACGCGAATTGAATAAAACGTTGTCCCGTGATAGATGGTACGTTGGAACCCAAGAGCTCCCGCACATACTATTCGGATGCCCGCTATTCAGGTAATGCCTCGCTTCGACTTAGATACATCGTAGGTTACCAGACTGAATTTATAATGATCGCCGTGCCTTTCGATGTCTTCTAAGAGACCTGGGCTGCTCTGACTCAAACTACTACTAATTTCTTAATCCTAAATGCAAGTGGACAAATAATATATATTTCTATATCCGCTTCCGAAACCCCCAAATGGCTAACCTTTTCCCGGGCGTTACGAATACCAGTCTCGGCTCATACAATAGCCCCTCTGAATACAACACTGGCCCGTGGGCCGTTTAACTCTCTATAAAGGATATAATCTTTAAATCACATTTCCCTTACAACACCGAACGCGTAGTCCGTTACACATGAACATAAAAGCTTTGTCAATACAATATTACACCTGAATACAACACTAGCCCGAAGGCCGTTTACCTCTCTATCAGAGATATAATCTTTAACTCTTAGTTCCCTTTCAACATCGAACACGTAGTCCGTTACACATGAACATAAACTCTTTGTTAATACAATATTACACCGGAATACAACAATGGCTCGTAGGCCGTTTAACTCTCTATAAAGGATATAATCTTTAACTCTTAGTTATCTTACAACATCGAAGGCGTAGTCCGTTACACATGAACATAAACTCTTTGTTAATACAATATTACGCCGGAATACAACATTGCTCCCCGGACAATATTTCTGGTAGCTTCAAGAGCCGGATACGCCCTTACGTTACTTTCTATTTCAAAATCTTAGGCCCAATCTTAACGGTCACTCAACCGAGCTAGGAGGTAGCAAGACTAATCATGAAGTTCCTTTATCGATGATAAGTTACGTTAAACATATTCGGACTAGTGTCCCTTCAATATAATTCGGACGTGTGTCCTTGCAATATAATTTCGGACGTGTGTCCTTACAATCTAATTCCTATAACCCTAGCTGAAGCTCATCTCTAAAACAACTATTCACTATTTTCCACTGGACCCAATAGTTGTTATTTAATCTCTGTCCCTCTTCCGTTAATTAAAGAACTTCCTATAAGATCCTAAATACTTGGTAGCTAATGGCTTGGAGCCCTTTCTATCAATAAACACTAGTTAATATTCGGATAATAATAAGGTCGGTTAATATTCCGGTGTATTCCGGGTCCTTGGAGCGGCTGCGGTCGCACCGGGCAATTCTCACACCTCTCACGCCACACACACACACACAATATACAGTTTTTCCTACACCGAGAAATGACTCTCCGGCTGTCATTTCTCGAAGACTCCTCCTAGCCGGAGACATTGAGAGCAACCCCGGACCCACCTACAAATACACATGTCCAACTTGCTCAAAACCCATTACTTCGAGCCGCCAAACTAAGGGTTCAGTTCTCTGCAACTCATGCGGGAACTGGACCCATTTCACCAGCACAACACTTGCCACCATGAAACACTACACAAACACCTGGACATGTTCCTCATGCCCCTCTCTCTCCCAGTCAAATCCCTCCCCTAAAGCCCGTCCACCTCTCCTCCCCAACCCACATAACCTTACCATACCATCCACTCCCTCTCCTAAAACCCGTCCACCTCGCCTCCCCAATCCACATAACCTGCCCATAACATCCACTCCCACTCCTAAAACCCGTCCACCTCTCCTCCCCAACCCACCCAGCCCATCCACACCCCAACCTAATCCATTCCTACCCTCATCTCCTGCACCCCAATCCCCACCCCCACCCCCACCATCACCCCTCTGCAGGAAGGAGAACGTGGGATTCGTCGACACCTGGAACAATTTCTACTACAATGACTATTTGTTTTCGGACGATGGAGTTCATCTGAACCAGGTGGGAGCAGCACGTTTTGGGCGTCTTCTCAATGATGCGGTGAAGGATTTTCGGAGAAGAAATCGACTCAGCAAAGGACAACCAGGAAGGAGGACCGAAGACAGCGAGGGCGGCAACTTGCGAAGGAATTAAATTCTAATCTGTCAAGAAACGCGAATTTGGATAAAGCTCCACCAACACGACCCAAATTCAAAACCGCCAGGGATAACGACCGAGGACCGATGTCAGCCATGAATGTAAATGTAGATCCGACCAGAACCAAAAATTTGATGAAAGAACGTTCTGTGAGTTCTAAAACCGCAACTTTAAAGGTTTTCTATGCAAACGCTCGTAGCATACGCAATAAATGTTCAGATTTAGAGGAACTAGTGTTTACTGAAAATTATGATGTGATTGGTATAACAGAATCTTGGCTCAATACAGTAGATAGAGACTTTTTAGCAGAGTATTCACTTCCCGGTTATGTAATGTTTGAGAAAAGCCGAATAAATAAAAATGGAGGTGGCGTTTTATTTTATATCAAAGAAAGTCTTAACCCGACCCTGTTGTCAAAACCTCAAATTGTGATCGTCGACACATCTTTTGTGCTAATAAAGAATAATAAAGGTACACAAATAATACTTGCATTAATATACAGACCTCCAGCTCAATCAGTGCAAACTGACCGAGAAATTTATGAACAAATTGCAGATGTAAGTAACTCACAAGATACCGTATTTTTTGGCGACTTTAATTTACCTGTGACCAAGTGGGGCGATACTATTACTTCACACTCCGGACATGACTTGTATACGAACTTGCAAGAGAGTTCGCTTTATCAATTTGTTCGAACACCGACCCGTGGTAATAACGTTCTTGACATTGTACTTGCAACAAAAGAAGAATTAATAGAGAATTTGAATGTTGGTGATGAATTCAGTAACAGCGACCATCGTATGATAACTTTCACTTTAAACTTTACTAGTAACGAACCAAATAGTAGCATCGAAAAAGTCCCTAATTTCAAGAAAGCAAACTTTCATAAACTTAGAGCTATGTTTAAAGAAACTGACTGGAGCTTTTTAATTAACAATAACGACATAAATACATCTTGGAAGTTATTCGAAACCACTTACCTAAAAGCAGTGCAAGACTGCATACCATCGAAAATACGGCGTCCAGGCCATAATAATAAGCCCAAATGGTGGAATAAAGATATTTCAAACTGCCTGCTTGCTAAAAAATTTGCTAATGATAGATTAAAATCCTCACAAAATGACGAAGAACGGGTGAAATTTGTAGAGCTACGACGCAAAGCCAAAAAGTTAATTAAGCAAAGTAAAAAGACCCTAGAGTTACATATTGCGAATCAAAGTAAAACAAACCCGAAAGAATTCTATAGTTATATCAGAAAGAAAGAAGTAGTTACGTCAACTGTTGGACCATTAGTCGATGAAAATGGAGAATACACCAAAGACTAAGTACAAATGAGTAATGCCCTCAATACCTTCTTTGCATCAGTTTTTACAACAGAAGACCTCAGTGATATCCCTACACCATCGCCGATTCAGATTGATAATTCAGATGTTCTAAGCAATATCACCGTTACAGAGAGAGAAGTATTGAATTGTTTAGATAAACTCAAGGTAAATAAAACGCCTGGACCTGATACAATCTCGCCTAGAGTTCTAAAGGAAGCTAAGGATGAGCTCTCCAAACCACTGACATTATTATTCAATAAATCCTTGCAGTCTGGAACTATGCCTGATCAATGGAAGATAGCCAACGTAACACAGATATTCAAAAAAGGCAGCAAATCCCTACCCAATAACTATCGTCCAATTAGCATAACCTCAGTTGTATGTAAAATGCTAGAAACGGTCATAAGAGACAGACTCGTAAATCACTTAGAGGAAAATAACATACTTAAAGATACTCAACACAGCTTTCGTATAAAACGTTCCTGTTTAACAAACCTCTTAGACTTCTTCCACGATATCCTCAACCTCTACGATGAGAGTAAAGCTGTAGATATTATATACCTTGATTTTCAAAAGGCCTTTGACAAAGTTCCCCACAAACGTTTATTGCTAAAACTAAAAGCGCATGGAATACAAGACGGTGTGTTGAAATGGATAGAAAATTGGCTCAGCGACAGAAAGCAAAGAGTAGTCATAAACGGTAAGGCATCTAAATGGACCAATGTAAGTAGCGGGTACCCCAGGGATCGGTACTAGGACCAATTCTCTTTCTAATTTACATCAACGACATAGATGAGGGTCTCACCTGTACAATCTCAAAATTTGCTGACGATACACAAATTGCAAATAGCGTACTCTCAAAAGATCAAGTTGACGATATGCAACACAATCTAGATAAATTGTCACATTGGGCCCAAATTTGGCAAATGAGTTTCAATGCGGATAAATGTAAAGTACTACATATCGGATACCTAAATGAGAAAGCAAACTATTCGATGAATGGCACTCAGCTTAAGAATGTAAACAGAGAAACCGATCTGGGAGTAACAATATCGAGTAACCTAAAACCGAGTCAACAATGTTCAGAAGTTATTAAGAAGGCAAACAAAATAATTGGCTTTATAGGCAGGTCATTTGAGCATAAATCCAAAGAAGTTATCCTAACCCTTTACAATTCCTTAGTCCGCCCTCTTCTGGAATACTGCGTTCAATCCTGGTGCCCTTATTACCAAAAAGATATAAACAAGCTAGAACGAGTTCAACGTAGAGTTACCAAAATGATACCTAGCCTAAAGAACAAACCATACGAAGAGCGTCTTAGAGAATTAAATATATTTCCTTTAACCCAGCGCAGATTAAGAGGTGACTTAATTCAAGTGTTCAAAATCATCAAAGGCATCGACAATATGAACTGTAGTAAGTACTTCACTATCGACCAATCTAATTACACGCGGGGAAACGGTTGCAAAATTATTGGTAAATCTTTTAACTCACACGAATCTAAGAATTTCTTCTTCAATCGAGTTGTCAACTTGTGGAATGGGCTTCCCCGAGACGTTATAGACTGCAGCACCGTTGATTCATTTAAACTCCGCTTAGACAAATATCTCGCATCAAACCCGCGACTGACTGCGTTTGTAAATGAATAACTTTATTTTATCCTCCCCTCAGATACTAACCCATATGTCCCCTACTAACTTCCTAGTCCTGCCACGGACATTAGTTCCAGGGCAGTAGTTCCCTTTCCAATGTTCCCTTACCCACTCTAAACCACTGTTTGGACACTTGATCCTCAGTGTTTTGGAGGACAAGCAGCCTAGAAGGGTCACTAGATCTGTTGTTGCTTGATTTCCTTTGTACCCCCTCCCCCTCCCCCACCCCCACCCCATCCTCGTGCAGCAGCACCCAACATACACCGCACACACAACATTAACATCCTTCAACTAAACATAGATGGCATTAACACAAAGAAACACGAACTCACACACTTCATCAAACAACACAACATACACATTGCCATCATACAAGACACAAAACTCTGCACAACACAAAAAACACCTACATTTCACAATTTCACCACCATACGACAAGACCGGGCCGTCGGCATTGGCGGAGAACTCATCACCCTGGTACACAAAGATATAACATATATAGACACCAGTGCACATACCAAATCCCTCCTCCCCCCAAACGATAACACAACAGAAATACAATCAATTAAAATACGCACTGGCAACAGCTCCAACATTACCATCATAAACACATACATCCCTCCCCAAACATCCCCTACAGTACCAAACGATTACAGACCACAAATACAACACATCACAAACACCCCACACATGATCCTGGGTGGTGATTTCAATGCAAAGACGTCGGCCTGGTTTGTCGACAACCCCGACACAGACAGAGGGCTGGTCTTACAACACCAAACAGACAACCTATATATCCTCAATAACATTCATCAGCATACCCATACTCACCACCAAACCCTCTACACCCCATCATCTCCTGATATCACCTTTTGTTCCCCTGAACTCGCCCCCACAACATCCTGAAAGGTGGTCAGAACCTTGGGCTCAGACCACCTCCCAATCATTATAACCACCAAAACAAGACTCACCCCAGCTAGCCACAGACACATTTACACTAACTATAAAAGAGCTAACTGGGAAGCTTTCACAAATGAGACCGAACAACACTTTGAAACCTTAAACAGTACACCCATCACTAACATCAACAATGCTGTACACACATTCAACACGACTATCCAAAACGCCGACAAGAAACACATTCCAAGAGGTAACATATAAAAACACAACCCCAACTTCTCACCAGAAATTCAAAACCTCATCATAAAACGCGACACAATGAAACACTCCCCAGCACCCCACACACAAGATATCAATCAACAAATTCAAGCACTCAACATCCAGATTAACAACAAAATACAAGAACAACAAACACTAAATTGGAATAACTTCCTTAAAACACTCGATCACAAAACAAACCCCCAAAAAATCTACAAAACACTAAACAGCATCACACTTTCCAACAGCAACACAACACAATCACATGCTGCAATCACAACAACAGACTCTACTCCTTCACGTAAACAACAAGCAAACACTCTCATCAATCACTTTTCTCATGTCAGTCACCTAAAACCCCACAAAGACGACCGACGTGTCATACGACGAAAAAGACAATTTCCCACAGACCCTGACTATACACCCTTCACCAACAACCAGACAAAGCATATTATCAACAATCTCAAGCTCTCACCCGCCTGTGGCCTAGACAACATAAGCAACATTCACCTCAGACACCTGGAACCACAAGGCATACAAGCACTTACTAACATATCAAACTACAGCTACTCACACAACACAATACCAGACATCTGGAAGCATGGTATCATCATCACATTCCCCAAACCTAACAAAGACCCCATGCTACCCTCCTCACACTGCCCTATCACACTCCTTTGCACCCCCTCCAAAGTCATAGAGCGCCTTGTGCTACAACTGATGACACCTGACTTACCCCTTTCTCCAACACAACAAGGCTTCAGGCCATTGCACTCCACAAACACTCTTCTTAAAGACCTTACACAAAGAGCTTTTGACGGCATCAACTCAGCTAGACCACCACACAGATCAGTACTTGCCACACTCGGCATTAGTAAAGCCTTCGATGCCATCCCCCGCCACAACCTAACAAACAAAATCTACAACACAAACATGCACAACAACACAAAAAGATGGCTGGCCAACTTCTTAGCAGGCAGATGTGCACACGTATCTTTTGCCGGTCAGACATCTAGCATTAGAAATTTCCCAAACGGAGTCCCGCAAATATTCGTCCTGTCGCCCGCACTCTTCAATCTGTACATGCATGATATAAATACACCAAATTCACCCCAAATAACCATAGCCTCCTACGCAGACGACATAACACTCACAAGCACGCACCAAAACCCAGACACAGCAACAAGACTCCTTCAAGACTATCTCGACACATTACATGAATGGTGCACTACAAACAGACTCAATTTAGCCCCAGCTAAATCCACTGCAACCCTCCTCACAAGCTGGACAGGAGAGCACGATTACATCCCGGGACTCAACATAAACAACACACCCCTAACACACACACACACACCCAAAATCCTAGGAGTAACATACGACACCCAAATGACATTCAAACAGCACACCACAAACACGAATAAGAAACTGACACCCAGGCTTAACGCCCTCAGATTACTTGCCCACACGAAATTCGGATACAACAAAGAAACCACCACCACAGTCTACAAACAATACATAAGATCAGTTATGGAATACGCAAGCCCGGCCTGGGATTCTAACCTAGCTGAAACACATCATAAGACCTTACAGACTATTCAAAATAAAGCCCTGAAAATCATCACAGGATGCACAGCTACGACACCCACAGATCACCTACATCAAGAAACCAAAGTCCTCAAAGTCAAAGATCATCTAGACATGAGAGGCACACAATTCCTGACAGCAGCCTCCACGAATCAACACCACCAACTACACTACATGGCAACACACACACAGACACCAAGAAGTATCAAAACAACACCCAGCACACGCTATCACTCACAAATACTGTCGTCTCTCCCTGCCTGCCCACCCCAAACCAACTTCCGGAAGCACATCCATACTCATATCACTCGCCGTTCCATCCACTCACTCATAGACAACACGCAGCTGCAAGCACGACCTCCCGAAATCCATCCTTCTGAATCCTCCCTTCCTCGCGAGGACAGAGTCCACCTGGCCAGGCTGAGATGCGGACACCATCCAGCTCTTCTGAGCTATCAGAAGAGACTGGATGACTCTGTCATCGACACCTGCCCGGGTTGTAACACAGCACCCCATACCATTAAACACATCATAGAAGACTGCACTTCACACAACCACTTACGCCAACAACACAATTTACACTCTTTGAGAGCTCTGTGGGAAAGCCTGACCGTGGCCATGGCCTTCCTTAGGGACTACGGGCTGTTCGGCCAGGCAGCTTAGGGAACAACAACAACATAAACACTAGTTACACATAACACATCATCCGTTTATTCTATTTCTTAGGCAAGTCAATTTATCTTTTTGTTTGTTCTATAAGAACACATACTTTTATTGAAGATCCCCCGAATTAGTCAAATTCCTCTCTTTCTTTTTCTTGGTTCCTCTGCGGGCCCAATATGGGTCCTGATTAAAAGTCTGTTGCTCGTGGTGGGCGTTCTGGGTGCACTACCACCTCAAAGCTGGCCAGTAGTGCTCTGGGAGGTTGTCACTCTTAACCATCTCCTTTCGTCCTGGATGAAGTTGCTGGCTGCGGGTGTGCAGGCATGCAATATGGCGACAGGCCCAGGGATACTGATGGTGTATCCTCCGGGTTGGTGAGAGTGATGCAGGACTCGAGTGCTCTGCTACTGGAACTGTGTGGGCTGGAAGGCTACTGTGGTGATCGCCTTGGTTCCTGGTGTGCCCGCAGGAGAGGGGGAGGCTGGGAGGAGAGGTGTTGCTTCCTCGAGGCGTGGTGCCCGTCTGACCCCGAGCGGCAAAACAAACAAAACAAAATGAATATAGAAAAGATGGGTGAGGGTGAAAGAAGGGAAGTTTTTATTGGTGTAGTAAGAGAGAAAGTGAAAAAGTAGGAGGATAAAGAGTGTCGGGGCTTGACCCAACTTGCGTGAGTTGTTGATTTTAGTTTGGGGGTTTAGGGGAGGCACTGTTGGTATTGAGACACATTTTCCGAGAGCTTCAGTATGGCACGTCAAGAAGGGTTGGAGATAAAAATGGGTGGTAAGGCAAAAAGATAATTAATTTAGGGTGGTAAAAGTTAATTTTGGTGAAGTGAGATTCAGAAGCTCTGATCGGTCAAGAGTGGCATGGAGGCTGGGCTGTGGACGAGCCGGCATGCCCCACCGCCTCTACCAGTCTGGACGAATCAGATGAGTCTGGGTGAATTTGAATATAAAATTTGGTAATGGAGAATGTTTTAATGATGGTCTGGCAATTTTGGATGGCAAGGGTCTAAAGTGGGGCAGCAAGGCATGGTTGTCAACTGCCGAGTCTAGAGAAGATTGCACTGTCTTATGAAGAGCTTAATTTACTTTAGTTTTTATTGTGTATTTGTGAAAGAATTAGAAATTTTGGCTGGTAGGTGAGTAAAAGGAGTGGCGAAAATTGAGTGTGAGTTTGTGGTGTAACAAAGTTATTATGTGAATAGGGGATTGGGAGCCTCTCTGTTGATTGGATGCAAGAGGTTCGACCAGGGACGGATGGGTTGAGTGATATTATTAAAAATTTGGACAAAGTTATTAAAGGTCTCAAGTTTTTCAAGTTGTTTATTAGCCAGAAAGTTGTTGTAGACATTAAGTGGAGGGATGCGGGAGAGTTCATGTAAGTGTTCCGATGTTTGAAACTCATACCACCGAGTTCCATGGATCCACCTCAGTGCTCTGTTCTGAATTCTTTGAAGTTTAATTTTGTGGGAGTTTGCCAAAAGAGTGCTGGTCAGTGAAAAGTTTCATATGAAAGTAGCGGTCTAATTAGGGCTTTGTACAAATGGGTTTTAGTTTTGATGGAGGCATTTTGAAAACGGAAAAGTGATTGAAGTGATTTTGAAGCAATGGGGATAATCTGATTTGCATGACGATGAAAGAGAAGTTTTTTGTCAAAGGTTAGGCCGAGTACTTTGTTAGTGGGTGAGACAGTTACTGGGATGCGATCGGGAGGAGGTGCGCGGGAGTTGAGGAATAGTGGTCTAGGACGTAGGTAACCAGTGGATATGTAGGTGATAAAGGATTTTCGAGGATGAGCCTGAATCCGCCATTTCTGTTCCCATTGTGCTGTTCGGTCAAGCTCTCTCTTGGCTTTGTTCGTCAAACCGTCTATGGTAGTTGCCCTAACAAGTTGCGTCACGTCGTCAGCATAGGAAATTGTGAGAGAGTCATTATTGATTGGATCTGGCATGTCATTAGTGTAGAGAATGTACAGTGTAGGTGCGAGCACGGAGCCCTGAGGTACGCCTGCATGGAGTGGAAATGAGTCTGAATAGAAATTTGAAAATTTAATTTTGGCTGATCTGTTATCTAAGAAGTTGCAGAGAAGTTTTTTAATTGGTAAGGGGAAATTGAAGTTTTCACAGATTTTGTACTTCAGGCCTACGTGCCATACAGTGTCAAATGCTTTTTTGATGTCTTTTGTGATGAGTGCTGTTTTGTGTCCTCG
Organism: Paralithodes platypus; assembly: GCA_032716605.1. NCBI lineage: Eukaryota > Metazoa > Arthropoda > Malacostraca > Decapoda > Lithodidae > Paralithodes > Paralithodes platypus. The sequence continues at coordinate 32,954,471 of CM064527.1, read as the reverse complement.
TCTGGAGTGTTTGTTAATGTGAATGTAGTTGGTGATTATGTTAAGTGCTTCCTGAGAGGATCTGCGGGGTCTAAAACCAAACTGTTTGTCAGTGAGAAGTCCTTCGTCTTCGAGGTACAGTCTGAGTCGGCGATTTATGATTGTTTCAAAAGTCTTCCCAAGAGTCTCAAGTAGACTAATGGGTCTGTAGTTCAGTGGGTCTTTGCTATTTTGATTTTTCTTGGGAATAAGGATGATTGTTGCGGTCTTAAAGCAGACGGGGAAGTAGCCTGATGCCAGGATGGCGTTGTATAAGCAAGTGAGTGCATTAATAAATGTGTTTGGGAGGTGCTTTACAATGTGATGGTTTATTCCTGTGGCACCAGGCGCCTTCCTCCGTGTTTTTAGAGAGAATGAGCTTAACTTCGTCAGGCACAATGGGAGCAGTGAGGTAGTTGTCGGGGTTAAGTGAGTCTGTGTTGATGTGTGTGTCGTGAGAGATGTTGTCTGCAATATTATTAACATGTTGTTCGATGTTTCGAATGTGTTGTTGGGCGGGTCTTTCAGGAGGGTGTGGGTGGTATACTTGGGCCCATGTGTCTTTGAAGATGTCTGTGATTTCCCTGGGATCAGTGATGGTGTTACCGTTTACAATGAGTGAAGATGTTGTAGGTTTATTGTGGCCTTTTAAACGGTTTATGTGTCTCCAAAATTCCCAGGGTTTAGTTTTCCTGTGTTGTTCAGCAGTGCGTATGAGGTGTGTCCAGTGGCTGTCATGGTCAGATTGCAGGCTGTCTAGGATATGATTTCTGAGGTGTGAGAGGTCATGTCGTACTCGGCCTAAGGTGTGGTTTTGTTTATTTTGTTCAAATCGACGACGATAGCACACAAGGAGTCTTTGTGAACGTATAGAAGGTCTGAATGTGTGTCTGACTTTGTAGGATGTTTTAGGTATGGTAGTGTTTGCAGCGTTGATGATTGTGTTGTGTAAGTGTTCTATTTGTTGATCTAGATTTGTGTAGTGGAGTCCCTCATAGTCAGTTGTGTAATCTTGTTGTGATAGGATGTGTTGAAATTCATCCCAGTTAGCCTGGGAGTAATTGTAATGTGATGTAGAAGGAACTAAAATGGGATTTGAAGATATTTGCATGAAAATGGGGATGTGATCAGATCCTGATAAAGGCCCAGAGGAAATTTGATGGTGAAAAAGGTTAAATGCTCGGTTAGAGAAGATGAGATCAGGTTTGCCAGACCCATTGTGTATGAAAACTGTGTCAAAATCTGGGCCAAGGAAATTTAGTCTTTTTATGTCGTGTAGTGCTAGAAGTTGTGTTCCGTGTGGGTTGTTGGTAGTGTGTTGAAAAGCATGATGTCTAGCATTAAAGTCTGCAAGGATGAGTGTGGGTACATTGTTGTTAAATAATGTGTTCATATCAGTGTAAGGAATGTGTGTGTTGTGTCTGACATATGTAGTGGCGACTATGAGGGGACCAAGTGTTGTGTGTGTTTTTACTGCTAAGAAGTGTTTATATGTCCAGTCTGTCATGAATTCATGTTTTATGGTGTTTTAATCATGATGGCAACTCCGTTGTGTGCATCGTCGTCAGATTGTCGTGTTGTGTAGCCAAAGAATTTTATTTTGTGTGTGTTGTGTATACAAGTGCTGTTGAGTAATATAATGTCTGGGTCATTATCTAGTATTAATTGTGTGAGTAAGTGTCTGTTTGGGTAGTAATGTCTAATGTTGAATTGAATTACTTTGAGCATGATGGATGATTGTTGGGTGAGTTGGGTGAGTTGGTGATAATGGGGTGGTTGGGTAAGGTTGGTGGGCGGGATGGGGAGGGTGAGGTGTGGGAGGAGTCTTGTCCAAATGATTGTCCAAATGACACGGGTGGGAGGTCATGTGAGGCGTTTCTTATGGGGCTTTCTGTCTTGCGGGATTTGGATCGAGAGCGGCGGGAGTTGGGAGAGGTTGCATCAGCAGGGCTGCTAGGTTTGCGTTTTAGGGGGGATTGAGGTGGGATGGATGGGATTTTGGGGATAGAGGTAGAGGTAGATGGGGGAGGCATGGATGTTGGTGAGGTAAGGGTGGGGTCAGGAGTGTGGATGGGCATGTCTACATTGGGGGGGGAAGGGTTTTCGGCAGGAGTAATTTGGGTTGTGACTTCTCGAGAGTTGGGAGTAGGAGTTTTGGAGTTGAGGGTGGATGTGGAGAGGGTGGAGGTGCTGGCAGAGGGTGTGGCTGAGGTGGGGGAGGAGATAGAGGATGAGGAGGTATTGGGGGAGGAGATGGTTGTAGGGTTGTGGGTGGTTGTGGGGGTTTGGGAGGATTTTGTTTTGTTGAATTGGTACCAGGATTCAGGAATAGAGATGACAGGAAGATTGTGGGCAGTGAGGCCGTCATTGAGAAGTTTGTTGAACTTTGGGGTAACTTGTTGGTCTGTTAAATGGAGAGCTATATTTACCAGCACCGAAGTTTTGGCAAAAATTTCTTGGTTGAAGAAAGGGTTTGGTGGGTGGGAGCTGGTGGAGGGGGAGGAGGTCATGGGTAGTGATTGAGGGGGGAGTGATGGGGTGGCAGCTGAGGCATATGATATGTTGGTGACTGGATGGGACGAGAAGAGAGGGCGGGGGTTGTTGGAAGATGTTGGAGAGGTCTTTGAGTTTTTTCGGGTTTGTTTGAGAACATTGAGGCGGAAGGGGCATTCTGAACTTATGGCAATGTGGGGGCCATTACAATTATTGCACTTCAGGGAGGTTGAGGAGCAAGTTGTGAATGAGTGGTCGTCACCACAGCGTGAGCATACTTGCTCATTTTTACAGGTAGATGTTACGTGCCCATACTGGTAGCACTTAAAACACTGTTGGAGGTTAACCCATGATTCATGAGAGAGGAACTCAGGTGGTATGATCACATGGAAGGCTTTGAGACCTGACTTGAGGAGTCTGCTGGCTTCCTGAGGGGAGGCACAGCGAATGTTGATGGCTTTTTGGGGAGTCTTTGTGACATAACAAACTGTGATGTTGTTTCTTTGTGAAATTTCTGTAGTTATGTCATTCTCTTCCCTGTTGAAGATGTTGTTATCAGGGTGAGCAATCTTGACAGTGCAAGCAGCTTTCAACTCAGGAGAGACCACTAATTCATACCCTGCATCTTTGAGTTTATTTACGTTATCAGGGGCTAGGTATGCATCGAGATCTTTTTGAGAGGCAAGGCGAACTTTTAGGGTATTATTTGGATTTTTGAAGACTTTAACAATTTGGGTCTGGGTGATGCTGAATATGTGTGAGCCAGGATCATCAGGGGGAGTAGAGTTACATTTAAATTTCACATACAGTGCCATACTGAAACATTAAGAGAGCTAATTTTTAAAGGAATAAATTTTGAAAATGGGGAGGAGATGATTTAAATTATAAAGCTAAACTGTACCCAGGGGGCACCCCTACGGAGTGTCCCCAGAAAAAACCTAATTCCTACCTATGCCCTTGGACTAAGTCTGTCACAGGGCCCTAAACCTACTTGGAGCTTAAACCCTGCCCACTTGCCTCCTATAACCAGGGGCGAATCCCCCCCCCCCCCCTCGTGGCAATGCCCTCGGGGTTCAGCGTCGTACTACAAGTGGGTTTCTACTGGGCGGGAGCGGGTACACACATTTAAAAATTTGGAAAAAAAAAAAAAAATGGAAACAAATGGGGAAAGAAGAGAATATAGGAAAGTAATGACACTGGAGGAGGATGATGATGAGGTATGAGGCGAGATGCAGGGAGCTGATTGGCCGGGCGAGTGCAGATCGAGGTGTTGATTGGAGGAGAGAACAGATGGAGGAAGAAGCTAGGGGGCTAGGTTTTTGCTGGTCCTCAAGACGTCCATCTTCTGCTGCTTGAAGATTCTTCTTTCTTCTTTCTTCTTTCTTCTTTCTTCTTACTTCTGCCGCTTGAAGATGGGGGGGCGGGGCTACAGGCCTGTAAGAGAGACCAGAGCGTCACCAAGTACCACCTCGAAGTGCCGAGCGGAATGATGAATGAATGAATGAATATAGAAAAGGTGGGTGAGGGTGAAAGAAGGGAAGTTTTTATTGGTTAAGTAGGAGAGACAGTGATAATAGTGGGAGAAATAGGGTGTCGGGGCTTGACCCAACGTGCGTGAGTTGAATAATTGAGCTGGGGTTGAGTTGATTTAGTTGGAGAAGTTACTTTAGTGATTCAGGATGGCTTGCCAAGAAGGGGGCAAGGGATGGGGAGCAAGTTAATTTTGGATGGTATAAGATCGAAAGTGCTTGCATGTTTTGGGGTTGTATTTTTGGGTGGTAGTAATTCGAAAATGGTATAAAAGGGGAGGTAATTTTGGGTGGCATAGTACGACGCCGAACCCTAAAGGCATTGCCATGAAGGGGGGGGTTTAGCCCCTGGTTATAGGAGGCAAGTGGGTAGGGTTTATACTTCAAGTAGGTTAGGGTCTGGTGACATAGGCTTGCCTACAGTCCAAGGACATAGGTAGGAGTTAGGTTTTTTCTGGGGACATCCCATAGGGGTGCCCCCTGGGTACAGTTTTAAAATTCTCCATAAAAATGTTCAATTAACTCTACCTCCCTAACTTGTTATTTTCCCCATTCATTTTCACTTTTCTTATAGTTAGAAATTAAACTTGTTTCTCCCAATGATTCAGTATGGCACTGTATGTTAAATTTAAATGCATTAACAATCCCCCTGATGACCCAGGCTCTCACATATTTAGTATCACTCAAACCCAAATAGTCAGAGTTTTCAAAAATCTCAATGTAATCAAAATAAGACTTGCTTCACAAAAAGATCTTGATGCATATCTCAACCCCGCCACTCTAAAGAAACTCCAATCTGCTGGTTATGAACTAGTCCTCTCCCCAGAACTAAAAGCTGCCTGTACAGTCAAAATTCTGCACCCTGACAAGAACATCTTCAACAAAGACGAAGATGAGATTGCCAGGGAAATTTCCAAGAAAAACTCCATCACTGTCTGTGAAGTATATAAAACCCAACGTCAAGCCCTCAAAATTCGATGTGCCTCCCCTCAGGAGGCCAGTAAGCTTCTAAAAACAGGTCTCAAGGCATTTCATGTGATTTTGCCGCCTGATTTTCTGACCCCTGAGTCCTGGATCAATCTCAGGCAGTGCTATAACTGTTATGCTTACGGACATCCCACAGCCCAATGTCAAAAACAGTAACTTGCTCTCGTTGTGCTGAGTCAGGGCACTCATTTACCACCTGCTCTTCAATCACTCTGAAATGCTCAAACTGCAATGGCCCTCACATTGCAATCAGTGCCGAATGTCCCTTCCGTCTCAATGTCTTAAAAGACACTAGAAAAAACGCAAAGGCCACTCCAACCAATCCCAACCAAACACGTCCTTTATTCTCATCCCACCCAGTCACTGCCAAATCATATGCTTCAGCGAGCACCTCACACATCCCTCAATCCTCCCCCCCTACCCCACCCAACATCAATCCTCCCGGCCCATTGTTCAACCGCGAAATATTCGCCCAAACTTCAGTCCTTGTTAATGTTGCACTCCACCTCACGAACCAAAAAGTCACCCCACAGTTTAACAAGCTACTAAATGATGGCCTGACTGCCCACAATCTCCCTGCCATCATGATCCCTGAGTCTTGGTTCCAGCATAGCAAGAACTCTCATAATCCATCTCTCTCAGCCACTCCTCTTCCTATTCCACTACCCTCAACCTCTACCTCCAACTCATCCTCCACTACCCCTATTCCTCAACCCCCAAGCGCCAACGAAATCCCTGAAATGTCAATCCCTCTCACCACTGAAAATGAACCTCAAGATCTCCCTACCCAAACCCCCCCCCCTCACAAATGTCACTGACCCAACTCTCAATGCATCTGACCCTGACCTTCCTAACCTTACTACCCCAACATCCTTCATGCCTCCCCCACCCCCTCCTACACCAAAAACGCCCACCATTCCTCCCCAATCTCCTCTAAAACGAAAACCCACCAGTCCAGCTGAGATATCCTCCCCTGAATTAAACCGTTCTCGGTCAAAGTCACGTAAAGTCGAAAACCCCAAGAAAAAACACCAAATCTACCTCCAAATCTCCATCTTTTGGAGGAGTCCGCTCCTTATCCTCTCCCTCTCCAACCCGGGCCCCACCATCCCCCCACTTCCCCACACATAGCTCACTTCACGATACCCCATCATGTTAAGAGTCATCCAATTCAACATAAGACACTACTACAATAACAGACACCTACTCACACAATTAATTTTAGATAATGACCCAGACATAATACTAATTAACAGCACCTGTACGTACAACACACATAAAATTAGATTCTTTGGTTACACAACACGACAGACCGACGGCGATGCCAACGATGGAGTTGCAATCATGATAAAAAGCACCATTCAACACGAATTCATCACAGACTGGACATACAAGCATTTCCTTGCAGTTAAAACACACACAACACTCGGACCCCTCATAGTTGCCACCACATATGTCAGACCCAATACCTACATCCCTTACACAGACTTAAATACCTTATTCAATAACAATGCACCTACACTTATACTTGCAGACTTTAACGCTAGACACCAAGCTTTCCAACATAATACCATTAATCAACGTGGAATTCAACTATTAGCACTACACAACCACAAAAGATTAACTTTTCAAGGCCCAGATTTCAACACAGTTTTCACACCAAACGGTAATGGTAAACCTGACTTAATTTTTTCAAACCAAGCTTTTAATATATTCCATCATGATATTTCCCCAGGGCCACTTTCAGGATCAGATCACATCCCAGTTTTCATGTCAATTTCTTCAAACCCAATTCAAGTCCCATGTCAATCTCATTTTAACTACTCACAAGCAAACTGGGAAGAATTCAAAAACATTTTATCAGAAGACAACTACATACACGACTAGGAGGGACAACACTACACACACATAGACCAACAAATTGAGAACCTACAGAACAAAATCATAAATGCAGCCAACACAACCATCCCAAAAACTACATACAAAATCAAACACACTTTCAGACCCTCCATCAGAACACAACGACTCCTAGTGTGCTATCGTCGTCGATTCGAACAGAACAAACACAACCACATACCAGGCCGAGTACGTTACGATCTCTCCAACCTCAGAACTCACATCCTTAACAGCCTGCAATCTGATCATGATGCTCACTGGACTCACCTAGTACACTCAGCAGAACAAAACAGGAAAACTAAGCCCTGGGAATTCTGGCAACATATAAAACGTTTAAAAGGTAATACCACTCCCAGAACATCCTCCCTCACTGTTAATGGCAACAAAATTACTGATCCTAGGGCTATCACAGATACATTTAAACAGACATGGCAACAAGTATACCACCCACACCCCATTGAAAGGCCTGCCGAACAACACATCCGCAATATAGACAACATCTCACTACCATCCCTGACAACATCTCCCATGACACACACATTAACCTAAACACACTTGACCCTCAAAACATACTCACTGCTCCCATTGTGCCAGACGAAGTCAAATTCATCCTGTCTAAAGCACGGAGAAAGGCGCCTGGTGCCACGGGTATTAATCACCACCTTGTAAAGCACCTACCTAACACTTTCATAACAGCACTCACTCGCCTCTACAACGCCATCCTGGCATCAGGCTACTTTCCCGTCTGCTTCAAGACAGCGACCATTATCCTCATTCCCAAGAAAAACCAAGACAAGACTAATCCACTAAACTACAGACCCATTAGTCTACTTGAGACTCTTGGGAAGACTCTAGAACGTATCATAAACCACCGACTCAGACTATTTCTCGAAGACGAAGGACTCCTCACGAACATGCAATTTGGTTTTAGACAACACAGATCGACACAAGAAGCACTAAACATTATCACAAACTACCTTCACATAAACAAACAGTCCAGACGAAAAAACAAGACAGCCTTAATTACAAAAGACATAAAACGAGCTTTTGACACAGTGTGGCACGAAGGCTTGAAGTACAAAATCTGCGAAAATTTCAACTTCCCATTAATTACTCAGAAACTTCTCTGCAACTTTTTGGATAATAGAACAGCCAAAATTAAGTTTTCTAATCTTTATTCAGATTCATTTCCACTAAACGCAGGCGTACCTCAAGGCTCAGTGCTCGCTCCTACCCTCTACATCCTATACACAAATGACTTTCCCAACCCCACTCACAATGACTCTCTCACAGTAATGTACGCAGACGATGTGACGCAAATAATAAGAGCAGACACAATAGACGCATTGACAAACAGAGCTCAAAGAGAACTTGACAAAGTAGCACAATGGGAGCAAAAATGGCGGATTCAGGCTCATCCTCAAAAATCACACGTCACATACTTTGCCAAGGGACATCTCCGCCCAAGACCCTTATTCCAGAACTCCCGAGCACCTGTCCCTAACCGCACACAAATAAATGTCTCTCCCACAAACAAAGTACTCGGCCTCACATTCGACAAAAACATCCGATTCCACAAACAAGCACAAACTTCCATTGCCATTGCATCAAAATCACTACAAACCATCTATCGTTTCAGAAATGCCTCAATAAAAACCAAGCTTCACTTATACAAAGCACTTATAAGACCTCTTTTGTGCTACGTCCCACTCAGCATTTCACTTTCGGCCCCTACCAACCAACTAAAATATCAAAGAATACAAAATAAAGCACTGAGGTGGATGTTCGGGACTCAGTGGTATGAGTTCCAGACGGCACAACATCTTCACAATCTAGCCCACATCCCCCCTCTAAATACTTATTGGCAGCAATTAGCAGAAAAACAAATTATAAAACTTGAGACCTTTCATGATAACTTCATCCAAATTTTCAACATAATTTTACACCGCCCCTTGTCAAACCTCCTTCACCCCAACAACAGAGAGGCACCCATTCCAATATTCACTTAAAATCAGGATTGGTAGAGGAGGTGGGTCATGCCGGCTCGTCCACAGTCCAGCCTCCCTACCACTCCTGACCTAGATTCCTAGCTTCACTTCCCATTAAAATGTATAATTTCACAGACAAAGTACAAGACAACAACCTTTTAACGTAACTCCTATAATAATAACAGTACAGCCTTCTTACAGGTTCTGCCACTGACAGACTTCCCCAGCAGTACCCCTTTTGACTCAATGCCACCCAAAATTACCTCCCCCTATACCATTTTCGAATACTACCACCCAAAAATACAACCCCAAAACATGCAAGCACTTTCGATCTTATACCATTCAAAATTAACTTGCTCCCCATCCCTTGCCCCCTTCTTGGCAAGCCATCCTGAATCACTAAAGTAACTTCTCCAACTAAATCAACTCAACCCCAGCTCAATTATTCAACTCACGCACGTTGGGGTCAAGCCCCGACACCCTATTTCTCCCACTATTATCACTGTCTCTCCTACTTAACCAATAAAAACTTCCCTTCTTTCACCCTCACCCACCTTTTCTATATTCATTCATTCATTCATTCGGGTGGCATGGAGTCAAAAGGGGTACTGCTGGGGAAGTCTGTCAGTGGCAGAACCTGTAAGAAGGCTGTACTGTTATTATTATAGAAGTTACGTTAAAAGGTTGTTGTCTTGTACTTTGTCTGTGAAATTATACATTTTAATGGGAAGTGAAGCTAGGAATCTAGGTCAAGAGTGGTAGGGAGGCTGGACTGTGGACGAGCCGGCATGACCCACCTCCTCTACCAATCCTGATTTTAAGTGAATATTGGAATGGGTGCCTCTCTGTTGTTGGGGTGAAGGAGGTTTGACAAGGGGCGGGGGGGATATAAAATTCTGTTGAAAATTTGGATGAAGTTATCATGAAAGGTCTCAAGTTTTATAATTTGTTTTTCTGCTAATTGCTGCCAATAAGTATTTAGAGGTATTCTGTGGGCTAGATTGTGAAGATGGCTCTCGTCCCCTTCCCTTTATAGGGGGGGCCGGCACGCTGATTGGCTGCCCTGCTTCGCGCTGCCAATTGTGCTTTAGCAAGCATGACTTGCAGTTTAGACTCAGTCCTCTCTCGCTCTCCTTCTCCAAAGTAAGTGCCAGAAAGTTGATTGCCTTTGTCATTTAGTGGCTTACAGGAGTCAGATGCTGGCACTAAGTTGTCTGACAAAAGGCAAGTAGAAGATCCGGTACAAGGAGCAAATGAGGTAGATGTAGGAGGGTCACAGGTGGTCATGCCGGGAATTTGGACGTTTGTGGCCCAAAAAGTTTGACACGAAGGAGAGCCCTGATTGGTCGGACGCTTTCCTACTTTAGCTCTATTGTCTGTATATTGATCAAACCATTGTCCTCGCAATATAATATTTGTTTCAGGAAATTGAATGTTGCCAAAACCTGTTATTGTTGTAATCAAATAGGCCTTTTATCCGTTATTTGTGCGATCAATATTACAGCCTCACGAATGATGCACACATAGAAGCATTTCTTCGCTACCTGTCTGAATTTACATTTGTTTTTAGATTAGCTATCGGTTTTCATCTACATAATGTTATGTGTGTGTGTGTGTGTGTGATGCTAATGGGACTTTTGATATAGATCAGTACTTATTACATAATTAACATCCGATATATAATTATGCATACTGTATATAATAATGACAAAATATCTCTATTTACCAAAGTAGCGATATCATGTATCTTTAACCCCTTCACCACCATTACAAAATTGTCACCACATTATGGTTACCATTAGCCTATTTTCTTTTGTTTGTAATCTACCTATACGACTCAAATGGATATATACGATCTCATTATAAACCATCTTAGTAACATAGGTATTTCATAAACTGTAAACAATCATTTAATAATAGCTAGAGTAAAATTAAAAGGCGTCGCCGGTACAGAAGGGGTTAAACTTAATAATGGTTCATTAACCTTTTCTGTACCAGCGACGTTTGTTATATTTATCTAGCTATATTTAGACGACTCTATGTAACTTAGGAAGGATCTGTGGTAGTTAAAAGGGTTGATTGAGATACATCGACGCCTTATAATTGCTAGAGATCCTTCCTGAATTAAATAATATCGTTTTTTGGTAGTCATAATACAATAACAAGGATGTCGACGATATAGAAGGGGTTAGGTGTTCTGCCTAGCGTAACGGTATAGCGCTTCCAAGCGTCGTAAATATTTTGAGCATCCGGGGCCTGCTGTACGTATGTCTCCACCTGGTACACCTTGACAGTCAGCTGATATGGGAGGCCAACAGGTAGTGGCTATACTCTATTACAAGTATGTATGCTCAAACTCTTGTCATTCTCTATAACTCACTAACGGCCAGAGTATGCCGGGTAATAATTCTACCATCTAGGAAGGGTCAGCCAGAGAATATGTGTGGAAATGTACAGACCATTTGCTCTAGCCCTTTTTTTGAGTTACAAAGGTTAGAGTTCACGATTTCTGGACTACCTATTTGGAACAATGCATATATAATTATGTAGACCTGACCTTCGATTGTCAGTTCGCCTCTCTGTCTATCAGTGAGGCAATTATCCAACCAATTTGTCTAATTGTTTATCTATCTGATTATTCTATGAACTACTTAAACATGTATCACAATCTATTAAGAAGTTTGTCTGTATTTGTGTTGGTCATTCTGTAGAGTGAAGGATAAAGTCATTAAATAGATACATTACATCTATTTGGGAAGCTGATTTTCTTTTATGACAAGCATAAAATGATAGCTAGATAATAATGCATTGTATTCAGTTAAAAACAACACTAGTAAGACACACACACACACACACAATGTCAACAATAACAAACACGAAAATAACAAAGCCAAGGCAAATCCACCCGAATAACAGTAGGAGAGAACAAGTTAACAGAGCCACTGGAAGGAAGCCACCAGCATGGCAAAGATACAAGGCGTAAGAACACCACACAAACACAGCGCCATATAAATATATTCAAGCTAATAAAACCAAAGGTCACACTTGAATAGTAGAGTAGGGCCGAACAAATTAACAGAAAACATTGAATACAAGCAAGAACTACAATTTATTAAAACATATGGAAAATAAAGAGCACAGAGCCCTTGCCACCCACCAGTTCGGGATAAAAATACTTACATACTTTGATGAAAACTACCACTAGATACCCGGAGGCTATTCCGGTTAGCAGCATGAACGCGAAGATGAATTACCCTTATGACAAGTAGGTTAAATCTAGGGCATTCAAGGTGGGCGACGAGGCTTTGGCACGGTTGTCAGTCCTGGGTCGACCCGTGACTGCTAAGTTTTGTGGTCAGTACCAGGTCATTAAGCAGATTGGTGAGGTTGACTGTGTAATAGATACACCCGACCATTGCATAGCCTCCCAATGCTGCCCTATTAAAATGATAAAGCCCTACCATAGACCAACTGCATCAGGCCATAGCGCTGATGGAGGTGATGCTGTGCAGGCAGGTGTAGCCGCAAGGAATGCGGGGGTGCGCATGTCTGGTATCGGAGGGGAAGCCTTAGTACTTGTGAATTGTGGGAGTGATTGCACAGGTGGTACCGATTGTTCCTCTCATGACCTGGCTGTATTAGGGACGGAGGAGGAGAAGGAGGGAGACTATATTTTAGAGGCTGCGGTCCCGGCTGGGTTGTGGGAGGGCAATGGGTATGTTGCTCTTCGAGATAAGTTGCAACCTCTTGTTCTTAAGTGCCAAGAGGAGTTGTTTACTAGGCTGTGGCAGTACTTCCGCATGTTTGGTGATTCTCCAGGCCTGACGTCCGGGGCGGTACCCGACATCGAGGCTGGAGACAGTACAAAGCTCAAGTTGGCTCCCTACCGTATAAATCCTGCTCGGCAGCCTGTCTTAAAAGCAGAGCTGGACTACACGATGGAGAAGGGTCTGAGGGATAAGGAATATCGTGAGTGGTCTTTGCCAGTGACTTTGCAACCTGAGCCGAGTGGCAAGATCCGTTTTTGTGTTGATTGCAGTAGTGTTAGTGCATTATCCCAGACAGATGCCTATCCATTACCCAGAGTTGACGACTCCATCGACCGCATCGGGGCTGCCACGTTTATCACTAAGGTGGAGTTAGTGAAAGGTTATCTCAGGTTGCCTGAGAGAGCGAAGAGAAGTGCCACTCTTGTGGTAGACTGGGCAGTTTATCAGTGTCAGGTGATGTTTTGCTGCCGGAACACAGTTTGGATGTGTGGCATGTTAAAGGCACTGCTGATGTTATGGCTGATTGTTTGTCATGGGAGGGTATGTTGTAAGAACCCTTGCCGGTCAGTCAGTTTTGGTGTAGCCTCCTACTTTGGTTTGATTAGCATGTTTACGTCTGGCGCTTGTTGGTTGCCGTATGTAGCCCAGCGTAGGGTCGTAAATTTAGTAGGAGTTGCTGTGTTTCTGTATAGAAGAAAATATTTAAATACAAAAATATAAAAAATATAAAAATACTAAAAAGACTGTAGTTGTGTAGGTCTTGTAGTGTTATTGAAGTATGAGCAGTCTGTTGTTTCAAGATGCACCAACAGACTCCCCCTGGGTGTGAGGGTGTCACATTCCCCTGAACTTATGTAACCTCAGTTCAGTTGTATGTGTGTTATAATAACTACAGTAGGGAGCCCTGTGTCGAGGCTAGCAGCCTCTGCTGTCACAAGTTGCAGGGAGTCGCCAGTGTTGCCCTGGTGTTGTTGCCACGAGTATAATTACTTCTTTTGTTCAGCCCTTGGGGGATTATTTCGTTTATCATAAGTTTACACAATGATGCCTTATGTTTTATTTGTTACTTTTGTGAAGTTAATGAGAGCGCAGGCGCCTGGGATAATTAAGCATTATAGCGGCGCCTGGTGCCCCCTCCCCTCCCTCGCTTGGCCGTGGGAACTCCCGCGGTGCGAGAGCTCACTTCAGTTCTGACCCTCGCTATGACAACATCACTGTCTGGTGTTGTTAAGCTTGCTTCCTTTTGTTTCCCTTAAATACCGCATTTATCTATTTTGTTTCTTAGTAGATCGAAGCAGAGCAGGGCTGGAGTCATATTAAGCATATTGTTTTGTTTTAATCATAGTAGTTTAATTACTAGAGTTTATTTCGTTTACACTGCATTCCTTCCTCTGGCAAATATAGATTATAAGCTTCACACTGTTCTTCCATGTTCTTTTCCATTATTCTGCTGCATTGTTTTACCATTATTAGATGTGCATATTATTCATGGTTGATATCACTGGGGGCATTGGGTGGCTGGACTGTTTATCTCTGTTTTATGTCAGGCCTTTGAGTACTGATGTTGCTGGGTGTGTGATATGGTAGGCTAAGCCTTTTTCCACCACACAGCATCATTTGACTCGGGTCTTATCCAACCCTTTATTGGGTGGCTGCCAGCCTCCAACTTCCCCAGGATATCAACCCTTGTGCCTTGTTTAGTTTTTAGCAGCAATACATTCGGTGCAGTCAGGGACTAGGGGTGGAACCTGCTACTAGGTGAGGTTGTCCCCATTGCACTCGTTTGTATTGAGCTAACCCCAGATGATGTTGTAAGGGTTAAGTCATTAAAGTTGTTTACCCCTTACAACACCACCGCCGAGCTGTGCTGAAGAGAGCCACTCGGTGTATTATTAGGACATAGGCTAGGGATAATAGGCTTGGCACAGAGGTTTATGGCACTGGACTTTCCTTGGTTTTAGCTCTGTATTGTTCCCAATTCCTAAGCGATTGGGCATGATATAGATTATTCTGAGAGTCTAGTAGTGGTATGGTTAGGTAATATTTGGGCAGTTTAGAATAACCTTAGAAGTTCTCTTGCATACTACACGCACTGTGGACTAGACTTGGGGACAATAGATATTTTTGTGTCTCCTTGTTACTGCTTTAATAGAGCAAAGAAGAAGATAACCATTTTTCTTAGAGAACCTGCGTGTCTTGGTGTTTAAGTCAGATATTAAGAGCGTGTCTGTTGCAGGGTAGTACGGTGCTGTGGGCTAGGCTATTAGAGCATCTGTTTGCCCCGGCTCCCCTCGTAACAATATATATATATATATATATATATATATATATATATATATATATATATATATATATGTGTGTGTGCTTAGGCCTTAGTCAGGAATCGAACCGCAGTCAATCAGAATGACACCCAGAGCCTTAACCCCCTCGACCATGGCGTGATTAAACCTAACATATCTTTTTCGATATACATAGGAAAAGGGAAATCCTACTTGGGGAAAGTTATTGCATACCAAGTCGTAGGACCTATATCTCAGAGTAGGCTACACTACAAGAAAGTATTACAGTTTACCCCACGTAACTTGGGACTATTTGATTTAACGTAAAATTTAATCTCCTCCTGGCAAGCATAGATGTACCATTCGTATGCAGATTATCGTACACTGATGCATGAGTTACATAAATAAATGCTTAGGCCTCAGTGTGAATTCGAACTGCACCCAATCAGAATGACATCCCAAGCTATAACCCACTCGACCACGGCTTGAAAAGAAAGTTTTGTTTTTCTTTCCCCATACACAGTTTATAGGAAAAGAGATATACTGATTGACTGCAGTTCGAATCCTAGTTCTCCTATAATATAGACAATGAATGCTGACTTCTGCACTCAAGTAATATAAGGGAGTAGATTATTAGTCCAAGGAAGGCCTACAATTTCGCTCCATCGGTTAGGATATTAGAAATAGAGGAACAGTTACAAATACCAGGTAATCTTAATATAATCATATACACTGATAAGGTAACTAATTGCAATACAGTACAAGAAAACATAATATTAAATGAGCGAAACGTGTTTTAATTGCTGGAATAAAAAGCAAATTAAATACTGTACACAAAGCACAACCATTTATGAAGACTACGCTATAAGTAGAACACACTTCCCTTACGCTATAGTAAATTATATATTCAGACAAGCAGGCGAGGAAGTGCTTACAAAGTATATACGCACATTGAAATAACTTTCTTGTATATTTTAAAAATATCCATGGAATGTTTTTATTGGTCTTGATAATAGTAACTTTTCCTTGTGAGACACACACACACACTCTCTCTCTCTCTCTTACCAAATCCCCACCCCGCAGCCGACCATAACACCGAACATACCACCTCGTCCCCCGAGATTCCCTGACCTTTTGTCGCCGGGCTGTCAAATGAGTTAATTCTTTCCCGACTATTGTAGGCAAATAGAGCACATTTTCCTTCTGTTTCTTATAGTATCTTCATCATAATTTTGGTGTGATAAGTTGTAACACTAGATTATATGATTTTAATGTACAGTATAGTAATACTTAAGGCCGCAGATTCAGATAAACAAGGCTTACACATGGTACGAATTTTATAATGATTCCTGTTCTTTATGAGTGGATGAGCAGAAAACCCTTAAATATGCTCGGAACAATATTATATTTGAATTTAATGTAACACAAACATTCTTAAGAAACTACTCAACAACGTTCATGATTCAAGCCTTGCAAGGTTATTCGCTTCCAACTGTCTTCATTTACGGCAATTGTCGGAGGAAACGGAGAGTGCGATCCTGTCCTTCCATTGTCCCTTACTATCGGCTTCTCTATCTCAAAATTTAAATCCTGTGCACCTCGCTGGGATTGTAATGTTTGTGTGGCCAGTGTATCTATGTAAATCATTGTACTCTTTGACTCTTTGTTGTATCACACTAACGCTCTATCACTCACATCCTCTCTCCTTCCATAACGATCAAGTGTATATTTTGTATATCTATCCACCTCTCTCTCTCTCTCTCTCTCTCTCTCTCTCTCTCTCTCTCTCTCTCTCTCCATTGCACACTGTTAAAAAACCAGCACCTGCAACAAAAACACCCACTAATTTCTCCAGTTGCTTCCTCGCCCCCAAGTTAATGGCTGAGAGAGAGAAAGAGAGAGAGAGAGACCATTGACAGCATTGGTACCGCGGCATGAACTGCCACAGCGAGGACACTAATTCCATCAGGGGGGGGGGGGGGGGGGATGATGGACTGGTGTAGGGGTATGGTATGTGAGGTGGATGAGGGTAAAGGGGATTGGTGTGGGCTGGCAGAGGGGGGATTTGGGGCTCGTATGGGGTAAGGTGGTGTGGAATAAAGTTGGGGTGAGGTGGGTATCTGTATTGGCAGATGAGTACAGTGGAATGAGATAATAATCTATCTATCTATTGCCTGACGCCGTGATCCCCGAAGGGGTGGCCACGAACGAACCGCCCCCATGCACCTCTGTCCCCAGTCAGTCGACGCCCCTCCCCCCAACCAGCACCGCCTTCGTTCATGTAGTTCCTCACTCCATCCTTCCACCTCATATTCGGTCTACCTCTCCCCCTCTGTCCCTCCACCTCGCTCTCGTACACCCTCTTAGTCATTCTCTCGCTTTCCATACGTTCCATATGGCCGAACCATCTCAAGTTGTTCCTTTTCACACTTTCCAGCACATCTACCTCCACACCACACCTCCTTCTTACTTCCTCATTAGTCTGTCTATCCCTCCATGTAACTCCGCACGCACTCCTTAAGTAAGTAATTTCCACTGCTCTCACTCTTGGTCTGAGTCTCTCAACCAACGTCCATGCTTCGCTTCCGTAAGTCAGTGTCGGGATTACCACACTGTCATGCAAGGACTTCTTCACTTCCATACTGACCACCCTATTTCTTGTTACTGCTTTTAGCGTTCCTACAACCCTCTTCCCCTGTTGTACCCTCTCCCGCACCTCTTCATCCATAGTCCCATCTTTACTCAACACACTGCCCAGATACTTAAAAGAGTTGACGATCTCCATAGCCTGACCGTTCAGCTTCACCTCACACTCTGTGACTTCACCCCTTTCGAAGACCATAACCTTGCTCTTCCCCGTATTTACCTTCAAATTCCGTTTTTCGCACACTGTTCCAAACTCATTTACCAGACCCTGCAACTCCCATTCATTATCACTCATCAGAACTGTATCATCCGCAAACAGCAGTATAGGTAGCTTCCACTCAATTCCCTCCCTTTTCAGCGATACACCAACATCCACTGCTCTTGATAGTATTTCTTTCATAACTCCATCCATATATACAGTAAACAACCACGGGGACATCACACACCCCTGTTTCAAACCAACATTCAGGTCAAAGAACTCGCTCTGCTCACTCTCCACACGTACTGCCGCCTTTGCACCCTCATACATGCTCTTCACTGCTTTCAGCAACTTGCCCTCTACTCCGTATATTCTAAGTACTTTCCACAAACCTTCTCTATCCACTCTGTCATAGGCCTTCTCCAAGTCCATAAAGGCAACATACACCTTTTGTTTCTTCTCCAGATACTTCTCCACAACACAATTCAGGGTAAAAATCTGATCTACACATCCTCTTCCCTTCCTAAAACCTCCCTGCTCGTCGCCTATCCATTTCTCCGTTCTCACTCTCACTCTCTCAATCACTACCCTACTGTATACCTTCCCTACTACGCTTAGAAGACATATTCCTCGGTGGTTACCACACACTCCTCTTTCCCCTTTGCCCTTATATAGGGGGACTATTATGCCAGTCTTCCAGTCATCGGGTGCATCGGGTGAGATAATAATACTAATAATAATAATAATAAAGTAGGTGTGCAGTTTTCGCATTACCAAAAAAAAAAAAAAAATGCATACGCAACTCTGCGACCTAGAATTCTGCAAGTAGTATTGAATCTCTTAGGTAAAATCGGTATATATTATATATATATATATATATATATATACCGGTATATATATATATATATATATATATATATGTATATATATAATGTTTTATACTCACATCCGGACTTAACCACCAACAGTCAGAACAGGTCCCCATACTTTAATCCACTATACCACAGCGTGATAGAGGATACCTGTGTGCAGTGGATTAAAGCATAGACACTCGTCCTGACTGTTGGTGGTTCATGTCCACCTGGGAGTATATATATATAATTACATTTATGTTCGCATTGAATCTTAACCATTGGAATATTTATCTATAATAAGGTCAGCGTAACATTATTTTGTAGCATTTTGAATATGGTGTAATTCAAATTTAGAATATATATAAGAAAGAAATAGTGACCATAATCTGTGACCTTCACCATTCACCTTGACCTTTGAATAACAAAAACACAAAATTTGGACAATCGTTGTATTGACCAACCGAATTTGCCAGCAAAATTTGGTGACGATGCGTAACCCGTTCAGTACAGTTCTGTTAGTTTCATTTCATACTGGATATTAAGACGATTTTATTTAGTTTATGAAGGGCCTCCATAAAATTAGCAGGCTTTCAACTATCTTAATTAACCCGCTTTACTACCACAGATCCTTCATACGCTCCACAAAATTGTCTAATTATAGCTAGACTACAATAAAAAAAAAACGTCACCGGTACACAAAGGGTTAAACAGTCTAGGAAGAGTTTAAAGAAAATTATTAACACTCTTCTTTTGTTCTTTGACCTTGACCTTTAACCTTAAGTATTATAACGTGTATATATATATATATATATATATATATATATGATTGAAATATATGATATTTAAGTAAAATGCAACTAACAGTCGTCAGTTTATCAAAAATTTAGTATTTTTATGATAAAGGTTAACTTATGACCTTAGCCTGTAACCTTGACCTTTATGTAGGATTATATTTTTGTTTGCTTTGATGTAACCCTAGAAAATCAAATAAGTCAAATTTCATTAAAAATCATCAGTTAGTTTCAGAGGTATTACAGGAATAGTTGACCTTGACCTTTGACCTTCATCTTGACCTTCATGATGTCTGAACATTAACATTTGAAATTTTCCTTAAAGCACAACTGTTTCAACGAATTTTGTGAAGTTTACATGAATAGTAAATAAATTATCATATTGACCTTATATTTGATGTTGACATTGACCTATCAAATAGAATTATGTTTATACTTGTATGACCTTGGTCTAGGCATTCCGAATATGCATGATGTGCCTAATGAGAATCTTACATTAAATAGGAAATACTAGTAAAAATCCTATTTCGAACTTTAACCTTGACCTTTGACCTTGACCTTCGACCTTAGAATTTCTTATCCAGGATTTAGTTAGCTTAACAGCAATGTTCATATTAGCATTATGAATATGGTGTAATTTGTATAAAAACATATTGATTACAAATAGTGATCATATACTGTGACCTTGACCTTTGACCTTTGACTTACAATAAAATACATATATTTGGAAGGTCGTCGCATTGACCAACTGAATTTGCCAATATAATTTGGTGTCAATACATTAAACAGTTGTCTAGGAGGAGTTTACGGTAAATGACAAATACTCTTGTTTTGACCCTGACCTCTGACCTTAACTATTACAATATTTTTGTGAAACTTGATATATATGATATTTAAGTAATAAGCCATAACACAGACAGTTTTCCAAAATTTGAGTAATCTTTTTTGATAAATAATAAAAGTTGACCTTTGACCTTGACCTTGACCTTTATGTAAGAGTACATGAAAATAAAAAAGCATTCCTAATTTCATTAAAAACCATCAGTTAGTTTCATATATATAAATATGAAAGTTGATGTTGACCTTTGACCTTTATCTTGACCTTAATGTCTCAACATTTATTATTTTGTTTTTCACTTAAAGTGCAACTATCTCACCAAATGTTGTGAAGTTTGCATGAAAATTAAAGAAAATAACATATTGACCTTTTATTTGACCTTGAACTGTGACCTTGACCTTTCATATGGAATTAAATAGTTTCTTGTATGACCTTGGCATAGGTATTCTGAATATACATGGCAAGCCTAGTTTGAATCTAACAGTTAGTATAAGAAATACTAGTAAACAACCTATTTTGACCTTTGACGTTGAACTTTGACCTTACCCTTTAAAATATTTATCTAAGATTTTGGCAATACGATATCAAGGCTACCAGTAACTTGTATTGTGAAAATGAACACATTTGAGTAAAAAGTATTTATTTTTGTAAAAGTTGACCTTTGACCTGTGACCTGGACCTTTATGTAAGAGTATTTTGTTGGTTGTATTGACGTTGTCCTGGAAAATCAAATAAGCATGCCTAATTTCTTTTAAACCCATCAGTTAGTTTCATACATATCAATATAATAGTTGACCTTGACCTTTGACCTTTATCTTGACCTTTATGTCTCAACATTTATTATTTTCCTTTTCACTTAAAGTGCAACTATCTCACCAAATGTTGTGAAGTTTGCTTGAAAAGTAAAGAAAATAGCGTATTGACCTTTTAATTGACCTTGACCTGTGACCTTGACCTTTCATATGGAATTGAATAGTTTCTTGTATGGCCTTGGCCTAGGTATTCCGAATATACATGGTAAGCCTAGTGAGAATCTAACAGTTAGTATAAGAAATACTAGGAAAAAAAAAACTATTTTGACCTTTAACCTTGAACTTACCCTTTAAAATATTTATCTAAGATATGGGCAATGCTATATCAAGGTTACCAGTAACTTGTATTGTGAAAATGAAGGCATTTGAGTAAAAAGTAAAATAAATAGTAAAAGTTGACCTTTGACCTTGACCTGTGACTTGGACCATTATGTAAAAGTATTTTTTATTTTGTATTGACATTGCCCTGGAAAATTTAATAAGCATGCCTAATTTCATTAAAACCCATCAGTTAGTTTCATATACTGTATATTAATAGAACAGTTGGCCTTGACCTTTGACCTTTATCTTGACCTTTATGATATGTGTGTCCAAATGTGTTATTTTCCTTTCCATTTAAAGAGCAACTATCTCACCAAATGTTGTGAAGTTTGCATGAAAAGTAAAGAAAATAGCATATTGACCTTTTACTTGCCCTTGACCTGTGACCTTGACTTTTCATATGGAATTGTATTGTTTCTTGTATGACCTTGGCCTAGCTATTCCAAATATACATGGTAAGCCTAGTGAGAATCTAACAGTTAGTATAAGAAATACTAGTGAAAAACTTATTGTGATCTTTGACCTTACCCTTTAGAATATTAACCTAAAATTTGGACAATACGATATTAAGGTTATAGTCCATGAGCCAAGACCCGAATTTTGGGATATCGGTACCACCCGGGGTGACTAATTCTCTTAGGTGTTTTTAGCTTGCTACATGTCTCTAGTTTATGTTTTGATATGATAGCCCTTGCACATTGGTAGCTTAATGGTCGTTATCACTTCTTGAATAGACATACCCTACCGAAAATTCCGAAATTTTTTAAAATGTCAAATTTGGGGACAGGAATGCCTAAATGTCAACAAAATGCATATAGTAATTGTCACATTTAATACAAGTCCTGTAAATACACACTAAGCATGCCATGGGCTTGTACATACTATTATGGCAAATTACTACTCCTAAATATCATCTACGTCAGACTCGGAATCTGACTGTTGTGCCACCGGCTCTTCTTCAATAGCCTTGTTCTGACATGTCTGTAACCTGCACATGTCCGTGCATTTTAGACCATTGCTGAGGCAAGTACACTTAGGGAGTTCGCATGACCGCACACACTTGCAAGACAGTAGCTGCATAACAGCATCTGGTGCTGGTGAGCCTCGCATCCAGTTGACGGCAAGCTTACCGTCCTCATCTGTCATCCAACCGCAGTCTGTTGGGTTCGCAACAAATGGCTGGCTCTGAAGACTTCTCCTCCAGATCGCAGCCTGGTAGTTTGCACGCAGTGCATGCATGAAGAGGCAGTCCTCACAAGGAGGGAGTTGACTTGACTCTACCTCTCCACGTCTTGCACAGAACAGCTCATACCGAAGCTTGTTTACCTTAGTTGTGTGGGTAGATGGTAGGTACATGTGGCAGGTGATTTCCTGTAGCTTCTCAAAGAGTTCAGGAGACACTTCCCATGAGCGTCCAAGTTCGTGAAAAGCATGCTGGTATGTCTTGTCCATCTTCACCTGCTTGAGTGTCGTCATCTTCCCTCGGCCAGCGAATGCACTGACGGTATCACAGCCTGTAAAGGCATGCATACCAATCAATGAATCACACACGCTGCCTCCCAGTGTGCGGCTCAGTGTGGTGATATCCAGGAATCTTGTCCGGTTCTTCGTCCCGCACTTCTGGAACAGATGGGATGGGATCTTGTGGCACATGCCAAGACACAACACCATGACGTCTGTATCTTCTGCAGTGATGATGACAGACTTGTTCCCAGATTCTGCTGCATGAAGTGCATGGAGAAGAAGGCGTGTGTCTGCTTCTTCTTGAGTTGACTTAAGCTCAGGAGCCTCTTCCCACTGCTCTTTGGTGATCTTGAAGCAGCGCTGCTCACATGTGACATACAGCTCCTTGTCCTTGAGCTTCTCCCTGTGCTGTGGTGCCTTCCATTCTTCTACCAAGAACTTGATAAGACTTGCCTTGTTGGAGGAACTACCGAGTAACTTTCTCCACTGCTGGATGTTGTGCCCAGGTTGAATGTTCTTGAAATGAATTCCTGTGCCTGCACTTCTTTTGGCTCGTTCTGCATCCTTGATGGATGTCTCCTTGTAGATATCAAACACAACATCAATGCGCCTGCTCTTAGCACCTTCATGACAGCGTGACTCAGTGCTGTACCTGCAAGCTGTGAAAAAGTTTTGTCGCCTTCAGTTTGTGGACCAGGCTCATCCCATCAATTATGGTAGCAGAGGGCTCGGGTATCACTTCTGCAGGAGAAACATTCCTCTCTAACTCCTTTGCGAGGGCAGCCTTGTTGGTCTTGCGGAGAGACCCATCACCGCTGGCAAGTGCCCAAGGCAAAGGCCCCAGGGGATGAGCCAAGACATCACTCATTTTGAGCTTTCTGTTCTCGGCAACAAGGATCATCTGGCCAAATAGGTTCCTGTCAGCCTTTAAGATAACCTCCTTGGCATGGTCTTGTGAGCGTGGCTTCATTCTGATGTTAGTGAACGTTCTCAGTTTCGTCTTCGTCATCGTGTCATGAAACTGTATAGTTGGCGTATCGATCTCCAGGCGCTCTTCCTTGAAGGCTTGATATGCATCCTCTCCTATTCTGTAGGCCCCTAGAAGGTCTTTGACAACTTCTGGTGGTGCCATAGTCGCAGTTGACAAACTGACAAGATCTTCTTGCTCTGCGTTGAAGGGGTTCAACCAGCT
Source organism: Paralithodes platypus (assembly GCA_032716605.1). Classification (NCBI taxonomy): domain Eukaryota; kingdom Metazoa; phylum Arthropoda; class Malacostraca; order Decapoda; family Lithodidae; genus Paralithodes; species Paralithodes platypus. Next base: position 32,930,394 of record CM064527.1, on the reverse strand, counting down.
GGTCTCCATCAGTTGAACTAAAGATTGGACATCGGCCTCATCTCTTCTAATCCTGGGCATCTGTAGGTCTGGGTGGCTGAAGTCAGTATACTTTTGGCCTACTACCATAGTCCTGAGCTGCCTTAAGTACCTGCTGCGATACTCCGATGTCAGGTAGTACCTGGCGACAGCTCCGCCTTTCAGGCTGAAGCCTTTTGTGCCCCCTGGTGTCTGGGTGTCTTTGTTGATCGTCTCTTCGATTGTCTGGTCCACAGGGATCCGTCCAAAGGGATTCTTGCTACCGATCTGGACCGAAGGGCCACCTTGCATGAAGTGTTCATGGACCTCTGGGTGTTCAATGGGCAGTCGAGACATCAAGGCATAGTAGTAGGTTAGGAACCGGGCATAGTTCACTTTGTCATAGGCAAAACACCACGGTATCATCTGTCGGATTGCTCCTAGGTGGAGCATCCAGTTGCCTTCTCTGGAGGCTCGAATTAAGTCCAGCATGATCTCAACCATGTCCAGGTATGACATCCAGAATGCTGAGAGGTTGTGTTCATCTCTGAGGGTCTCAAGATAAACTTGGAAAAGCTTCATGATATGTGTGCATGATTCACTCTCCATCAGCTCTTGAAAGAGTCCCTGAGACACATTGCTGTGAAAGCTGTTGATGTCCTTCAGTGTTTCATCTAGATGGTGTATGTCCCTTGAATGGTTTTCTTCTAGCCATGAAAGGAAGCCTTTCCATGCAAGCCTCATCAGTGCTTCATACACGAGCTTGTGTAGTCTCACTGCTCTGTTGTACCTCTTGCCGTTCATCACTCCTGACACTGATCCTTCTGCGATGATACCTGATTCCACACACAGATCTCTAAGACCTGCATCTTGAAACCTCTTTCCTATGGTGGAGATGAGATTACAGATTGTGTGGAAGACGCCCATCCTGATGATAATGTTCTTGAACTTCTCTTGTTTCCAGATAACTTCGGCAGCTTTGGCATAGAGTGCTTGATCAAACACGCACACAATCTTGTTAAGCTGTAAGGACTGCATGATAGCATGCGTTTGTTCCAAGATTTCATTAACGGTGGACATTTCTGTTGCGGGAGCATTGATAGTGGGCAGGTAGCTTACAGTGTCCTGAACCACTGCAATGTCTCTGCGCATTTTGATGTTGAACCCAGTCCAACTGCTGATGGACTGGTCCTCATGGTCTGACATTCGAGTAAGAAGCCAGATATGGTTCTTTGTCTTTGAATCCTGGACTTCCTTGGTAGTGTCGACATACGCAGTCTCAATCCTAGGTGGCCCTGCCCGCCGCCCAACATTGTATATTGGCAGCATTGATGATGTCTGAGTGATGCTTCTTATCTTGGACTTGGTAATCTCTGGCAGGACTTTCTCTGGCACAGAGCCTGCAACCTTGGACTGGACAGCAATGCCATTGACTCTATGAGAAGTACCTGCTCCACTTAGGGTCTCTTCAAGTCGGTCAATGTTATCCCAGGCCAGGGTTGTGAACACACCAGGGTAGATGTTTGCTGGCAGTGGAATGTCATCCTTTGAGCATTCCAGCTTCTGGATACAAAGGGCTGTATCGATCTCCTCAAACATTGAGTAAGACACACAGTGACCAAGACGATTCAGAGTTCGGATCAGTTCTGTGTTTCCTGTCAAAGACTTTACAGCATTGGTCAGCAGTACGTGCTTGGGTGGTTTTGTCTTGCCACTGGTAACAGCAAAGACCAAGTCACTGCCAAAGGAAGTGGCAAGACGTTGAGCTCTTTCAGAGGGAGTTTCACACTCACACTCTCCTGTCAGCAGGGTGTGCAGGAATTGAGTGACTGCTGCAGGAATGACATTCTGATCTGTATCGGGAGGCCATGGCTGACTCACATCTTGTTTATTGATCTCATTCCTCAGCTGCATTCCTGCTTTGGTTAAGACATCTTCAGAGTTAGCTGCTCTTGCTTCTTGCAGGTCTTTTGCCATTTTGTGTGCTTGCCGGGCAAGGTCGTCCATTGAGAGGCTGCGTGGATAGATTAGAAGCTTTCCTTTCTCATCTGGGACAAAGCGTAGTGATTCTCCAAACTCGGTTTCAATCTTTCGGCGAACATGTTTCTTTATCGCTGGTTTCAGTTGGATAATACCACGGGACATCATGGATCTCTCAAGCCTAGATGTGAGGTTTGTCATAGGCAGTACCTCTGGGTTGGGGAATAATTTGGTCCTTATATACAAGCAGAGTTCCTCGAGGGCTTCTGTCTCAACCTCTTCGTAGCGTGCTTCCTCGCTTTCTTCCTGATTTTCACCTGCACCCGACCTGGCGGCCGCTGGGAAATCATCTTTTGTGAAGAGTTTGTAGCACGACTTGTGGTAGTGACCCTCTGCAGCAACAAGGTCTCTGCTAACTAAACCAAGGATTCTCTGGTTGAGTTTCCTTATTGCTGCTCTGCGAATCTTCTCATCTGCTCGTAGCTCAACACACTGTATGAGTGGCTCCCTTGTCTTTGTTGTTTTTATGTACTTGCTTGACTTCTCGCAGAAGATACATACTTTGGCATACACCCTGCTAGTACTAGGGGCATCCCTTGATGCCCTCCTCCTGGGGTCGACGCTTGCTGATTCTATCTTGACACCCTTGGCAAGGATAGAATCCAGTGACTTCTTCATTGTAAAGAGACTACGACATTTACGGTGATAATGTATGTGTGGTATTCCTCCTTCTTCAAGGCCCTTGGCTGCTTCCAGGACTGGATCATGCTGCCTGATTTCTGCAGCCCTGAGCAATGTGTTCCAGGAGTCCAAATCCTGTGGTGACACCAGAGCATCGCTGTCATCATCAGAGCAGTGGATGATACAGTCGATCCGTGCTCTCTTCCTCGCAGATGGTTCCATCCTGCCGTCAAACAGTCGACACACACCTGCAAAAAATATCACCATTAAACCATGAACAAACAAACACATTACATGGAAACCACTCTACATATGTTTGCTCCTTCCAATAATAAATTATCCCCAAAATATAACAAAAAATCCCCAAATATGAAATAAACCCCTAAATATGGAGAAACTTGAAATACACATCGGAATAATTCTTGTAGAGAATCAAATAAGCTACAAGAACTGTTAGAATATATTTTTCAATGTTCCCCATATTTAAGGATTTATTCTAGATATAGAGGAAAATACCCAAAATATAGAGTATATTCCGAAATATGAGGAAATTTGAAAAATACCTAGGAACAACTCTGGTAGAGAATATAATTCTACATAGGTGTTCAAAGTTTCGCGATGATTGTGTGATGGATTTTAAAGAAAATGAGGAAAACGCCGAGCGTCACGCTAAAAATCTTTATTTTTGGGTAGCGCCCCTATTGCATCAAAAAAATTAGACTAAGCTACCAGTGCGAGAAGGCTATCATATCTTAATGTACTTACAGTCACTCTATAAACATTTTAGTACCATTCGTGTTTAGTCACCCCAGGTGGTACCGATATCTGGCCTGGCTCATGGACTATTACCAGTAAATTGTATAGTGAAAATGAAGACATTTGAGTAAAAACTAAAAACTATGAAATATTGACCTTATTTTTAACCTTGACCTTTGACCTTAGCCTTTAAGTTAAACAGATTTTTTTTTTTTTTAATAACCATCGCATTGACCAAATGGATATACCTGTGAAATTTGGTGAAAATCCATCGAACGGTCTAGGAGGAGTTTCCGGACAGACAGACGGACGACGACGGACGACGACGACAGACAGGCTGGCTGGTGGTGCAAAGTATACGGGCGGGATCTGTTTGCGCGATACCACTCTGCTTCGCAGAGTTGATAATAGTTCTTAAAGCTAGCGCATGCTAAGCCAGCTAAGGCCGATTAGGCATATTTACATTAGGGTCCTGTACTACTACCCCATCCCTTTTCTCATGAGGGACAGTAACGACTCAGTGCTTGTCAACAATCTTCAATGCGCCGAGCGTGGGCCCGATCCTGGGAACTTCTGGGTGGAAGTCCAAGACGCTAGTCACTACACCAGCGAGGTTAGGGAAGTAAGAGTGGGTTAGGTGCAAGTAGGTTGAGGTGGAATGGGTGAAAGTGAGGTGGGGTAAGGTGGAGGTGAGGTTGGATGGTGGTGGAGTTGAGGTGAGGTGGGGTAGAGTTAGGGTACGATAGAGGTGGGTTAGGGTCGATGTGTGGTAAGGTAGAGGGGAGGTTGGGTGGGATATAGTGGGGTAGAGTTAGGGTAGGATAGAGGTGGGTTAGGGTCGATGTGTGGTGGGGTAGAGGGGAGGTTGGGTGGGGTAAAGTGGGGTAGAGTTAGGGTAGGTTAGAGGTGGGTTAAGGTCGATGTTTGGTAAGGTAGAGGGGTGGTGGAGTAGGGTAAGGTGGAGGTGAGGTGGGTTGGGGAGGAAGTGGGTAGGTTGAGTAAGGCGGGGAGGGGAGGGTTGGATGGAAATTAGGAAGGGGTGAGAGGAGGAAAAGATTGGAATAAGATTACCTAGGATGGAGAAGAGGCAAATCGTTATAGAAAGATGATTACTATTTCGCGTTCTCAGAAGCACTACCTGGAAATCCTACATTGTTATTTGTTAAAATAGGTCTTCAGAGGCTATCAACCCTATTGGATTATTAAGCCAGCACACTGCAAGTCAAGAATAAGGAATAACGTCAGGACTGAAGCCTCCCTACGAGAACTCCAGTCCCTTGTCGGAAATCCTATGTAACTAACATTTGAAATATATACATACAAGACTGGTTTGAATCTTGTCACTCGAATATTCCTTAGGTAAAACAAAAAACTCTAGTAGAGCGAAAATGTTGCGAACCTAAATAACACTGTTGCCAAGGTATTAGGGAATATAATGATCAAATAATCCTTAATGCAATGGTGAATAGTAACAAACAGTTACACCTCTGTAAGTGTACGAACTACTCAAATTAGTTTGTGACACTTTTTGAAGAAAATAGTAAATTAAAATGTATTTTAAAGTAATGATAACTTAAGCATATGTGTACTATTTTATGTGTAGACTAATGTTTTAAATGTAGGAAAGGTTTAACCAACTGGGTAAGCAGATTGGTATCGTATAAAAAGATCCAGCCCACTTAAGGCCGCGTCCCATATAGTACGTCAAGACACGACAACGGCCGATGTTAGCCGATTTAACAACTTTTTGCCGAATCGACACGTTTGACACGAGGCTCGCCAGACAAGGACAGCCGCACGTCACTCACACGTCACTCACACGTCAGTCACACGTCACTCACACGTCACTCACGACACATTTACGTCTGCCACACGTTAACTCGTGACCCTATTAATATGTCAGTACGACACACACGTCCGCGCAACACGTTCACAGTACGCTAAGTTGGATGTTGATAGGATGTTAGTCGTCTGCCAGACGAGCAGCATATGTGCTGCGCAAGTGTGTCGCACGATACATACGTGTGTCATCCGACAGGGTCGACTCCTACGACAGAAGCACGACCATGTACCCAACCCATAGGTGGGCACTAACGCGATAAAGTAACGCGATAATGTAACGCGTTAACTCGAAGATTTCGGGTTAACGTTTATCGGATAATTTTTTTTCCAGCTTTAACGAATTAACGGTAACGTCATACTTTTTGTTCCAAAATAGCGATAATCGTTAATTAACCGCTGAGTGCCAGGGACGCATATATACGTCCTCGCCGAAAAAAAATCGTAGCAGCGAAACAACTGCACCTATGGCTTTCATATTTTAACCACATGTACCTTACCCTTTACGCTACCCACCACAAAAATCCCAAATCCCTCCTCCCACCCACTCGCTGACTGTCGGTCCCGTCAGAAGGAAAACAATGGAAAATCTGTGGCGGCGAAACGACTGCACCAATCGGTTCCATATTTGTGTGACAAGTCCCTTACCCTTCTGCCTTCCCCCCACCACACCCCCAACCGCCTCCCACCACCCACTTCTAGCGTATCCGTACGAAGAAAAGGAAAAAAAGGAAAATCCGTGGTGGCGAAACTACCTCACCAATCGGCTTCATATGTGTAAAACACAAGTCAATTACCCTTCTACCTTCCCCCCACTAACCCCAAAACCACCCTCCCACCCATACGTTCCGATACCATAAAAGTCTCTGTAGTCTATAGTGTCTTTTCAGCTACTTTCGGGACCATCGGGGACCTGATTTCTGGCAAGGGGAGTGTTTTTTTTTACCATTATCCTTCCTTTCTCTCCCAACTTGATAGATTTAGCCAAAAAAAAAAAAAAAAAAAAAAAAAATCTGGCACTGGCAGAAGCACACCGTCAAAATTGGCTGGCACTCAGCGGGTTAATTGCCAAACAGGCAGAAATCCGCAGAATAGTCAATAAATAGGTAAACTAAAAGCCGAACCGAACCCTCGTAATTGCAGGTGTTTTTTTTTTCTAATAAAATAATGATAGCATTGCTGCATTTAAGATTTTTTATTTAAAATATGATAAATATCCATATCTTCGATAAATAACGATACAACGAAGTAACGATATCGTTATCGAAAGGATCGGATTGGTTGTCTGTTTTTAGTCGGGCGTTTGTCATGTCATGGTCGTGTCGAGCTTACTATATTCTAGTTCGAACATTTTGCCCGATTAATTCCCGATTATTGTACGTCAAAAACGATTGCTGCACGTCCGAAAACCGATCGACATACATCAGCAGCACGTCCAAAGTTTAACGGTTTTTTTCCCCGACCATCAAAAACAGTCGGCTGAAAAATAGCGCATACACTAATTATTGGCCGACTTCACGGACCTGTCGGCGGGCACCCCGTCCAGTTCCAGATCAACTCGAGTAGAGCCGATTTATTTACAAGATGTTACTCGATCATGCACGATTTTTCAAAAATTCAAATATTTTGAAAAGATCGGCTCTTGTCGGGTCTTGACGTACTGTATGGGACGCGGCCTTTACTGTGCACCACCAGCAGCGTGTCTGTCGTTCGTTGTCCCTACGTCCAGAAACTCTTCCTAGATCGTTCAAAGGATGTTCATCACATTTCCCAGGTATATTCATTTGATCAATGCAAAGGTCAGTCAAAAATAGATTTTATTTATTTTACATCAAGGTCAATGGTCAAATATGTTCATTATTATTATTATTATTATTTTTGGTTTACTCATTTTTTGTTTAGAATTCACTATATAGGTTGTTGGTGACATTGATATTATATTGACCAACTTTTAGATAAGTATTCGAATGGGTAACATCAAAGGTGAAGGTTAAAGGTCAAATTACAATATTTACTAGTATTTCTTATGCCAACTGTTATATTCTCGTTAGGCTAATCATGTACATTCGGAATACCGATGGCAAGGTCATACAAGAAAACAAAAATCCACTTGAAAGGACAAAGTCACAGGTCAAGGTCAAATATTTGACCAATATGCTAATTTAATTACTATTCATGTAAACTTCACAAACATTTGCTAAGAGATTTGCAGTTTAAATTTTTGTTTTGTTGCTGACATATAAAAGAGGTCAAGATAAAGGCCGAAGTCAACAATTTCTGTAATATATATGAAATTAACTGATAAGCATTAATCTAGTTAACCTCTGAACTGCGCATGGGGGTAATTAGAAACGTCTGCCTGTGCGCATGTATTTGAGCTGTTTCCATCACTAAAATATTCATTTTACCATAAATAGCATTAATACTTATCCATATGCACCTATTATAGGTTGATTATAAAGGTATTAACCTGTTACAACAATAAAACGAGTGAAAACAGCGTTTGGATGGTCAAAATCGGCGATACAGGGCGGGAGTTGCATAATGTATGGGTGAGGCAACCTGCTTTCCCGCCAATTTCCCCCAAGGCCAGTTGAGACACTGTCGATCGATACGCTCTCTCTCTCTCTCTTGCACTCGCTTGCTAACAGTGATGACAATGCCCTGCTTGCAACTCGCTAATGTTAGCACGAAAATATACCTCAGAATAAGGGAATAACAGGGAAAATAGGTGATAACTGAAGGAGGGGAGGAAAGTGGGGAAGGAGGGGAGGTAGAGGACTGATATTTTGCATGGCCCAAGGGCATTTTTTTTTTTTTTTTTTTTTCGATGTTTAACCCTTTATTGGCGGCGCGCATCATATGTCGAGTGAAAGAAATTTGGACTATGTGGCGGCTCACACCATAAGTCGTGTGGCAATTTCAGCACGTAATGTTGCTGAGAGAGAGAGACAAGTGGTGGCAGGAGAGTAGCGAGCGTTAGACTGCTCCAGACCACCGCGGCGGACCAACTGACATGAATCTCACCCTCCTCCACCCTCTCACACTCTCTACATAGTGAAATGTATGGGGAAAGTACCGAATTACATGGTTTTTGTACTCGTGTTGCGTGGTTGTTGCAAGAAAACTAGCGGTCATACAAGGATCGTTGTGGTGTCATTGGAAAGCTCTGTTTATGCCCTTTCAGGGATCGATACTTGTTTTACGCTCTGGGTCTTATTTAGGTATGAAAATGATCACGTAAACAGCCCTATTTTGGGTAAAAACACCCCGCTGGTGGCTACATATTATTTACCGCCTAGGCCGCTCTTTAGGTGTTAAAAAAAAAAAATCTCTGACTCTTAAGAGTCTTCCCGCAGTTCCCGGGTTAAGCATGCATAATTCATTTTATAATGATTACTTGAATTTCGGCAAAATGACTGACATAGTTGATTTAGTAAAGAAACATTTATCAACTTTCATATAAATATTCTAATAGTTACTAAGATCAAAGGTAAAAAAAAGAGTGTTCATAATTGTCCATAAGTTCTTCCTAGATTGTCACCAAATTTTGCAGACAAATTTGGGTGGTCAATGAAAAGATCGTCCAATTAATGTGTAACTCAAAAGTGAAGGTCAAAGGTAAAGGTCACACTATACGGTGTGAATACCGAAACCAAGATTATGTAAAGCAAAACATAAATAGATAATAATTAAATATATATACAGTCAGAAATACATTATTTATATATAGAAATATAACAATTAGTAAACTGACTTTTAGCACCAACAGTGAATTCAGCAAAACATGTTTTGTTTGTGCTCGTGTATTGTTAACCTAACCTAAAAACCTAACCTAAACTAACCTAAAAGTAAGGCGACAGCTAACAGGTCGCCCTGGGAGACATGCTTGGGGGAGCTCTGCCCCCCTTCACCGTCCATACCCCCACGTGACTCATTGTAATTTGTTCTCCTTTATTCTGAAATACTGCACATTTCATCTCTTAATGACATCTATAACAATGGTGTATATGCTCTATAAGACCTATTAAGCATAACAGAAAGTGATGGGCTAATTGCTAAAGACAATAATAACCCTTCCACCCCCAAAAACAATATATATATCAATAATCATTATAATAATAAAACGGTAACTTCGTCTAATAGGTCCGTCTGCCTTTGTTTGTACTTTTATTTATGTATTTTGTTCATTTATGTATTTGTAAAGTTTATTTCTGTGTTTTGATATGTGAACCCCGCAGGAAATACAAAAATACAGATTATCCATCAATCTCAAGACAAAACAAACAAAACAAATGCAATGAAGCCATACAACATTTATCTTCTGATCTAACTACCATTTAAATTGGGGCAGAGAAAACCTTGTTGCCTTTAATGCTTCCAGAACCCAAATTTTCCATCTATCTACCAGTTGTGAACTCCCAGAAAACAATCCCTTATACTTTAACAATGCAAAAATCAACCCTTCATCTTCTCTCAGTATTCTCGGTGTCTCTTTTTCTTCTGGTCTCTCTTGGAAGGACCATATCACCACTCTTGCTAAGGTGGCCTCCCAGAAGCTTTACCCCTTACTAGCTTCTTGCTCTGTACAGGGGCACAGTGCGTCCATGTATTGAGTATTGTTCACATGTGTGGGGAGGATCCTCTCACACAGCACTTCTAGACAAAGTAGAAAGAAAAGACTTTCGTATCATTAACTCCCATCCTCTCACCGACTCTCTGCAAGCTTTCTCTCTTCGTCGCAATGTTGCATCTCTCTCGCTATTCTATCGCTACTACAATAATCAGTGTTCCTCAGAGCTCTCTCAGTGTATACCACCTCATTCACGTAGGATACGTAGTACCCGTCTTACAACACAATCCCACCCCAACTCTGTACAACTCTCCAACTCAAGAGTGAAACGATACTCCCAATCTTTCTGCTATTCAACAGCTGAGTTCTGGAACTCTCTTCCGGAATCCATCTTCCCCTTATCCTATGACTTATATTGCTACAAACTCTGTATGTCCAGACATTTTGGCTCGAACATTCCTTGATTTTGGCCCTGACACACTTTCAACTCTGGGGGAGACACTCGTCACAGGCAGTTTTGCCTTTTGTCTCCCTCATCCACATATACAAATACAAACAAAAAAACCATACCCCACTAGTGGGGATGGTTATGTAGATCATGAAAATTTGGCTTAGGTTTTCCTGTTTTAACCCTTACCTACAAGCTAGTATGTGGTGTGGTCCCCCTGTAATAGGGGTGTCTCTGGTGATAGCGGTCCCGCTGTTATCTGAAAGGGGTGTGGTCCCCCTGTAATAGTGGTGTCTCTTGTGATAGCTGTCCCCCTGGTAACTGAAAGGGGCATGGTCCCCCTGTAATAGGGGTGTCTCTGGTGATAGCTGTCCCCCTGGTATCTGAAAGGGGTGTGGCCCCCCTGTAATAGTGGTGTCTCTTGTGATAGCTGACCCCCTGGTAACTGAAAGGGGCGTGGTCCCCCTGTAATAGGGGTGTCTCTGGTGATAGCTGTCCCCCTGGTATCTGAAAGGGGTGTGCTCCCCCTGTAATAGTGGTGTCTCTTGTGATAGCTGTCCCCCTGGTAACTGAAAGGGGCGTGGTTCCCCTGTCATAGGGGTGTCTCTGGTGATAGCTGACCCCCTCGTATCTGAAAGGGGTGTTTCCGGGGGGATGGGACTCGATAGCCTTGGCGGGCAACCTATTTAGGGGAAAAAACCCTACATAAATTACCGATGGGCGACACGCTAATCGGTGCCACTTACAGGTGGCGATTTTTATAACATACAACAACAACAACAATACTTAGGATAGAAGACTACCCTTACCTATTTGGTAGTAGGTATTCCTAGTACTAGAAACGGCGATATAGAAAGTCATTAACCTAACGAGCTAACCTAACCTAACCTAGACCTAGTACGTTGGATACAAGACTAACCCTTACCTACCAGCTAGTAAGTTTCCCTAGACCTTAGTATGTGGCATACAAAAGTAACTCTTACCTACCAGCTAGTGCGTGGAACTAGTATACACCTATTACGTTGCATACAAGACTAACCCTTATCTACCAGCTAGTACGTAGTACCTGTACCTAGAATGTGGGCTACAAGACTAACCCCTACCTATCTTTTTATATATCGCATATTTAGTAACTCCCACATTAATGAAACATATTGGCAGGTAGTATACAATGCGGCAAAACTATTATGGTCGATAAATTCCACAACTTAAAACCCGGACTTAAACAACAATAATACCAAATAGCTATTGAAAGGTCACGGTCATAGGTCTAGGTCAAATATATGATCAATTTATCACCGTTTTAGTACTAATTCATAGTTGCATGTTACATGAAAATGAAACAGTAAATGTTCAGATAAATAAATACTATATTATGGGTCTAAGATTAAGGTAAACATTTCTTAATATCTCCTAAAATACAGTAATTGGTTAACTTTTACCAAATCTTGCACACATATATTATTCGACAATGCAACGGAAATACACGCACATAATGTTATCCTATATCAGTGGCCTGGATTTAGACCCATCTTGCCTTGGCATCACTGGAATAGTTGAGAAGACAGGTAGGAGTCCAGGTATAGGATTCCCCAGGGTCCTGGGAGGCTTGGCTGGTAACGTAGTGGCTGGAGGCTTTAGCTAAGACCACCGAGACACACACTCGGTGGTCTTGGCCGAAGCCACCGAGGTACTCTCGGTGGCCTCGTCTAGGCCAAGGTTTGTGATCTCGGCGGCTTTGTAGAGCATGGCAGTTTAGGGGGTACTGTTCTTGTTCCACTCGTGGTGGTCCTGATGGCTGCAATGGGTGTTGGAGGATTTTTCTTTTTCGCTTCTGGTATATCAATCCTTATGTCGGCTATATCCAAATTCAGTACAGGTAATGGTTTCTAAAATAAAATAGCACGATTGTAGGACAAAAGCCCCGATTTACATAATTCTTAGGACAAAACGTACGGTAAATGGTATTGTAATATAGTAGAACATACGCATTTTGCCAAAATATAATTAACAATTCTGTATATACAGATTATTAAGTAATATTGTGAAACTGTTGCTGTATCCATGTCCATGAAGTTGTATTATCCAATTAGCTCTGAGGCCCCAGATGCCTGGGTTAAGTGGCCAGACTATAGTGGTAAATATACTCAAACCTTACCATAGCAAAGCACGACTCACTGATGAACGAAATAGGGAGAAATAAACCAAAATATTTAAGAAACTAGGTGCTACTAAGTTGGATTTTTCATTAATCTGCATTCATTTGCATAATTCATTGTTCGACGTATATCGTTATGACGTTGACACTTTGGTTAAAATATTTCACGGTAGTCTCTATGAAACTGCATGAAAAAAAAAATATATATATATATACCGGTATATACAGTATATCCAGTATATAAAATCGAAGCACTTTTTTAATATTAAAGTATTGTACACTCTCAAAAATATATGTATGAGCAGGGAATATACAAAGTGTCTATAATAATAGACCCACATAAGTGAGGAGGTTTTGGACCCACTCCTCAGGCATTTTAGCCCCATTAATTTTGACATTTTAAGACTCGACCCATTAGTTTTGGCGATTTTTAGATATTTAGTGCCATTTAGATGTCGATTTTTTCCTGGAGAGGGAAAGTTAGCCTGCAATTTAGGATGAACCGGCCCTCGCCTGGGACATGGGAATCTTTTGGGTATTTTTTAATGATTCATGGATGTCTAGGGAGGAAACTAAAAAAACAAAAAAAAACAAAAAAAAAATCGACACAATGATATTATATACCTTTGTTATACCCCTGCTATTTTTCAGTACCACTGATGTAAACCACTGTAAACTTAAATTATCTTTACCTAGAGATACTGCAAACGCTATTAGGCTTTTATAATGTGTAACTATATGCATTAGTTAACATTAATATTTATTAAACTTTTTTAAATACAAAAATATATATGGCTTTTCATAATGAAAGTGATAAGTAACAACAGTCTAGTTAAAACAAGTAAGCCAAACATCTTGACCAGTAACCTCTATAACTCATAAACGACTATATATGATTGCAGTAATGTTTCAACAATTTGTGAAGGGTCATCCAGGGAATATGTGTAGAGATTTACAGCCCATTTGGTCTAGTCCTTTTTACATTTACCAGAAGCTAGGGGGCACGATTTCTGGTCTACTTATAATGAATTGACTATGGTTTACGGCATCAAGTGAGTATTGACACAAGGGCTCGAAAGAAGTAACAGGTAGAATATTTTTGTAATCACTATTTCGGTGTTATATAATTATCATTTATATATGCCTCTACACTTGGATACCGTAGTCAATCAAATTCGTGGACTTCACCTATTTCTATGTATAAAAGTATATCTCTGTAAACGAATATATGAATATAATTTATATTAATCAACTACAAAACTATATATGCTATTTATTGAAAAGCAAATTTTATCCAAAGACCAATCTTGTTAGAGATAATTGCATAGCGAAAAACACACGGGAGTCCACAAATATTTATGAGTGGGCTAGAGACCATGGCATCCGAGTTTACATTAAAACACACGGGAGTCCACAAATATTTATGAGTGGGCTAGAGACCATGGCATCCGAGTTTACATTAAAACACACGGGAGTCCACAAATATTTATGAGTGGGCTAGAGACCATGGCATCCGAGTTTACATTAAAACACACGGGAGTCCACAAATATTTATGAGTGGGCTAGAGACCATGGCATCCGAGTTTACATTAAAACACACGGGAGTCCACAAATATTTATGAGTGGGCTAGAGACCATGGCATCCGAGTTTACATTAAAACACACGGGAGTCCACAAATATTTATGAGTGGGCTAGAGACCATGGCATCCGAGTTTACATTAAAACACACGGGAGTCCACAAATATTTATGAGTGGGCTAGAGACCATGGCATCCGAGTTTACATTAAAACACACGGGAGTCCACAAATATTTATGAGTGGGCTAGAGACCATGGCATCCGAGTTTACATTAAAACACACGGGAGTCCACAAATATTTATGAGTGGGCTAGAGACCATGGCATCCGAGTTTACATTAAAACACACGGGAGTCCACAAATATTTATGAGTGGGCTAGAGACCATGGCATCCGAGTTTACATTAAAACACACGGGAGTCCACAAATATTTATGAGTGGGCTAGAGACCATGGCATCCGAGTTTACATTAAAACACACGGGAGTCCACAAATATTTATGAGTGGGCTAGAGACCATGGCATCCGAGTTTACATTAAAACACACGGGAGTCCACAAATATTTATGAGTGGGCTAGAGACCATGGCATCCGAGTTTACATTAAAATTCCTTGTATAATAAATACTTTTCAGGCAGATTTAAGGGGGGAAGGGTTTATTTATGGTCGACATATTAATTTACCTACTGTGCTTTAAGGGGGAAGGGTTTATTTATGGTCGACATATTAATTTACCTACTGTGCTTTAAGGGGGAAGGGTTTATTTATGGTCGACATATTAATTTACCTACTGTGCTTTAAGGGGGAAGGGTTTATTTATGGTCGACATATTAATTTACCTACTGTGATTTAAGGGGGGAAGGGTTTATTTATGGTCGACATATTAATTTACCTACTGTGCTTTAAGGGGGGAAGGGTTTATTTATGGTCGACATATTAATTTACCTACTGTGCTTTAAGGGGGGAAGGGTTTATTTATGGTCGACATATTAATTTACCTACTGTGCTTTAAGGGGGGAAGGGTTTATTTATGGTCGACATATTAATTTACCTACTGTGCTTTAAGGGGGGAAGGGTTTATTTATGGTCGACATATTAATTTACCTACTGTGCTTTTAGTTTTCTCCCTAGATCTCCATCAAGCTTAAATAAACATTCAAATGATACATTTAGATATATTTGTACATTTTTCTGTATTACAATATTCAGGTTTGAAGGCCGCATCCTCGTAAATTCAGGCTTGTTATCGCTCGCCAGGTTTAAAAGCGACACGTAAATGACACAAGAGATCTTAATAGCGATACAGAAATGAGGCGAAAAGTCTTAAAATCACCAAACGAATGGGCCGAGCGTCTTAAAATCTGACAACTAATGGCTATGAGGGAGAAGGGGAACAAGATAAAACAACCAACCCCCCTTAATATAAATGAACCGTGGTTGAAATGAGGGTTAGTGGGTACGGTAGTGCTAATAAGTCATGCCTCATCTGTCATTACGTTTGGCTCGCTCTGTGCTATATTTATGTCTGTCAGATGTTGAATAGGTTGGGTACATGTTTGTATATCTCATCGAAATAAGTAAATCTTGCTTAGATAGAGTGCTGATACAGAATATAGGACACATATAGTTGGTGCCGAGCCATCACTTATTTGAACGACTGTACATACAAAATTCACATATCCCTCTGAAGCCTGTGTTTTATCTCGGTACAGTCGACCAAGTAAGTGATGTCTCGGCACCAAGTATATTCTGATCAATAATTTGTATCAGCACTATCTAAAATTGATTTTTTTCATTTCGAGTGAGGTATACAAACATGATCCAATACTTACTCACCCTATTCAACATCTGGCAGACATTAATACAGCACAGAGAAAGCCAAACGTAATGGCAGCTGAGCCATGACTTACTAGCACTATTGTACACAAACAACTGGGGTCCGTAGCATTCTGAAGCATGTGTCGGTGACGCCGGTATTTACAGTATTAACAATACTAAACACAGACGGAATAAATAATGAGGTAAGAGGTATTGGGATAAAGAAGGTAATTTTTTTTTTTTTTTTTTTTTTTTTTCTATATTCCAACTACTTCCTCTCGGGCATAGGCTGAGAGCCTTTACACTACACCGCTGAACACGGTGAGGCCCGTGAAGTCTTGTTCCAGTCTATGGAGTGAGACAAGCGAAGCACCCCAGCTCGAAGCAACTCCATCTCTGAAGCCGCTCCGCCTCCGTGCTTCACCGTCTCATCCCCCACACTTGGACCCTCACTCTCAGAACGCCACCTATTGAGCAATTAACTCACTAGGAATTGCCCCCCTGTAACATATTTTGAATATGGGAATATTCATACAATGCTATTTAATCAGGGAACAATGAGGGTATTTTTTTGGCATTTCGGTGTGCTGTGGTAATGCACTGAAACTAGGTACAGCACAAATTCCATCCCAATAATATCTTCCCATTGACATATTGGGATTCGAACCCGGGTCCATTGGATTACCAGTCCAGTGGCAAGACCACTCTGCCACACGGTTGATATCCAGCGCAAGATTCTTCATTATTTATTATATATACTGTACTGTATATGTTGTTACGTATCTTGATCCTCAAGTGGTTAACTTGATGAATCTAGATAGCACAGAGATATATATTAAGGTATCAGTCAGCTGAAGGCAAAACAAAAGTAAAATCTAATAACATTATTTCCTGTTGTTGCTTCCTTTCCTTTTGGATCTTAGGACTTGGTATCCTTTATTGACTGATACTCTTTAATTATGAAAAATACTGAAACTAATTAAAGTCATGTAGTATTTATAAAGAATTATTATTTAACCGCAGCTTAGTAGGCTATGCTTATGAACCGAATAAGTTATATCTAAAGAAGGACTAAAGGACTATTAATTCTATAAAAAGTCTTGAAAGATAAATATTAAAGTAAGAATATTTCTGTTCTCTTACCCCTTTTGAAATGAATAGCTAGTTTTCTTATGTCCTTTTATTTATATTTAATGTAGTTATTATTCTTGGTTCTTGTCTACGTTAATAGTATTATATTATTATTATCATCAGGATTAATATCAAAGTCACATAAAAAGTTAGATATATATATTTAATAATTAGTTAAATGTATTTCTTAACCACGTAACATTGAGGTTTGATTATGAGTAAATTAAGTTACAGGATCGCTTCATAGATTCGATTCAGGTCTCGCTCAAGTAATATGAAAAGCAAAATAATATTTTGAAGCTAAAAGAATTTTCTTCAGCTTAGGAAATCACTAGAAGTAACATTAAAACAGCCATGTTAGTCTAAGGCGATATTACTAATAAGAGACAATAGTATCACCGTACTAAGCACCGTTAAGCAATGTAAGCTTAATTAAAAGAAAATGAAAGAACTCGTAAGTATTAATATAAAACAATAGTATTACTTTCATTATAACCCAATTACTTAAAGAGTTGCTTTAGTCCACAAGTCAGTCAACTAAAATAGTTAAGTACATAATAGTAGCGTGAACGTTAATTCCCAATCAAATAGTTAAGTACATAATAGTAGCGTTAACGTTAATTCCCAATCAAATAGTTAAGTACATAATAGTAGCGTTAACGTTAATTCCCAATCAAAGAGTTAAGTACATAATAGTTGTTAACGTTAATTCCCAATCACATATTCCACTAACCAACATAACGTAAGTGTTTACACCGAACACACTTAACACACACTTATATAATCTGACTGACAGTCACAAACCCATTATAATACTTCACCCCGTCTTCCTCCAGCTGCAAGTTCACCTTCCCCAACTCCAAATGAGACTGATTTGAATGCCCACTACTCAGGTCTTATATACTAAACAATGATGGTGTAGGAACGAATCAGGAGGCGAGTGATGGTGCGCACCCCTATCACAGCTCCTCGAGTTGCGTAGCAGGTGCGTGGTCCAATGGGGTCTCCTGGCGTCGATCATACGTCATAGCGTCGGGTCATCGAAGTAGTTTGCAGGGTCCCCTATGACGCACGCAGGTGTGAAGGCTTGTTTGCTGGTATGCGGACGAGCTGGTTTCCCACTCGCTAGTTCGCTCGCTGGTCTGCTTCGCCGCCTGGGTAGTTTGGCACTCCTTCAACTCTAATTCTAAATCTTAAATTAACATACAGGGCTCCGTATGTAAGACCTCCCCCTAGAAAAGAGTTTAAGGAGTATAGTACATAATATTAACATAATACATAAATAGATTCACCACCAGATTGGCAACAGCAAGATTATAATGGGGATATAATAAGGATATCACCCAAAGTAGGCAACGTCTCCAGGTACCACATCAGAACATAGCCGGAACGTAGCTGGAGCGTTATTCGAACTGCAAGGCTTCTCACAGCTGAAGGCTTAAAAGCGCACTACTAAAACATGATATTTACCTCGCTACAAAGGAGAGCTAATTGCCAAAATCCCCTCATTAAGTTAAACTTACTGCTGTATGAGGCCAACCTGGTAAATGCAATCTTTGATCCGTGGCAGTGGGTAGGTATCGTTCTTTGTGGCAGCATTGACTTGCCTATAGTCCATACATAACCTATGGCTCCCATCTGGCTTTGGCACAAGTATGACCGGACTACTCCACTGGCTTAAGGCCCTTGTGATCAGCTCGTTAGATAACATGAAGCCCCTGGTGATGGGCTGGTCTATCAGAGTGAGACCTGAGCGATCTCTGCCATACCCATAGCTTACTCTGACTGTTCCTTTTACTTATATATTTTCTAGATCTCGAGTGACGGCGTCTCTTCCGTGGATTGACCTCCCAATCTACCAAGATTGGAAGCTAAAGCGTCACATTATTCCTTTGCCCCTCAACTTTCTCTTCATAATTGCTGAGGGGCACAGGGCCCTGAGTGGGGCTTTGGTTTCCCGGGCGTTTACGCACCCTCTCAGCCCCCCGCCATGGAGTGGCTTCGGTCACCCAGGCTTTATTGTGGTCGGCAGGGAGGGTTCTGTGGGGTCGCTCGTTTATGGCCTTGGCCTTACTCGGGGCCTTGGGGCTGTTCGGCCAGGCAGCTTGGGGAACAACAACAACAACAACAACATGAAGTCAAGCTCGACCTGCAGTATACTCCTGCATTGTGGCGAGACATGGTAGGGGGATAGTTTAATGGGAGTTGCATCCCCTACGTCGATGTCGTGCACGGCCAAAGAAGTGAGCCCTGGAGTATCACGGAACACACTGAGAGACTGAGATAAAACAGAGATTAGTTGGTTCGCTTGATCAGAGGGAAGATGACATAGTTTAGATGGTAATTCCTCCCAAGCTACTGAATTATATTGAAAGTTGGATAGGCTACATGACAAGTCAAAGTCTGCATGGATACCTTCAGGCTCTGGAACGGTCTGTTGCGGGTCAGTAAGAGAACTGAAGACTTCGTCCGCACCAGGCTGTCCACAGGTCCTGACATTCACTGCCACAGTGGGAGAATCTGGAAGAGAGGAATCAGGGGACCTATGGTAGAGTTTCAACATATTTATGTGGAATACTTGCGTGGGCTTTCTCCTGTCTGGGGCAGTTACTAGATAATCGGTAATGCTCACCCTCTGAATGATCTTATATGGGCCCCTGAACTTGGCAGATAAAGGTTGGCCAAAAAGGGGGAGCAGGACCAAAACCTCATCACTGGGCTGAAACTCCCTCTCACGGGCTTTTCTGTCATACCAGTTCTTCATGGAGCTTTTACCCACTGTCAAATTTTGAGCTGCAAACTCACATGAGGATCTCAGCCGGGTTTTGAAATCTGAAACATACTTGAGGAGGTTTTGGTTCCCCTCCTGGCCAACTAGGCTATCCTGCAATAGTTGCAAAGGACCTCTTACCTGGTGACCGAAAACTAGCTCATTAGGGGAAAAACCCAGGGATTCAGTTGGAACCTCACGAGTAGCAAATAAAAGAAAAGGTACCCCCTTATCCCACTCAACTCCGGTCTCTGTACAATACTTACGTAACATTCTCTTTAATGTCTGATGATATCGTTCGAGAACCCCTTGACTCTCTGGATGGTAGGTGCTAGACTTAACATGCTCGATACCCAACTCCTTCAGGGACTGCTGAAAAATGTTAGAGGTAAAATTAGTTCCTTGATCACTTTGCACCTCATGGGGGAAACCCATTCTGGTGAAGAATTTGAGCAGTTACTTGATGACAGTTGGAGCAGAGGTAGTCCTTAAGGGTATAGCCTCTGGGTAGCGAGTTGCCATGTCCATAATAGTTAATAAATAATTGTTACCTTGGGAAGTCTTAGGCAATGGGCCTACAATGTCCACTACCACCCGAGTAAAAGGATTCTCGAAGACGGGCAAGGGCACCAGAGGATGTACAGGCACCTTCTGATTGGGTGTTCCTGTCATCTGGCAAGTGTGACACACTCTACAAAACTCCACTACATCTGCACGCATTCCTGGCCAGTAAAAGTGGGCTCTGATTCTGTCTAGAGTTTTTCTCACACCTAGGTGTCCTGCCAATTGTATACAATGTGCCATTTCCAAGATATCTCTAAGACAAGGTTTGGGGACTACTACTTGATGGACGTCCCAGGCCCCGTCATCGATTGGTCTGTGTGGCTGCCTCCATCTACGCCACAATACTCCTCCTTTGAGGTAGAAACATTCACCACCCTCCTTCTCACATTCCTCTTCACTCACGGCCCTGGCAGCTAACTCCTTGCATTCTCTATCATCTCTCTGTAGCTCTACCAGGCCACTAGGACAATTTGGAGGGGTTTCATGGTCATCGTTAGGGTCAAGATGAGCCATAAAGGTGTCAGATAAATCCACCTCAGTCACATCATCAGGCACAGTTGGAGCGTCATTCACACTCTCATCATCCCTTTCATCAACTCTTACATTCGGTACATTTCTGTCTGAGGGAACTGCTACTTGAGACATTGAACGTGTGACAGCACACACAGGGAAAACTGTTGGCATCTCCTTTTCGAGCTCACCGGTTAGTGGCTCGTTAACAGGGGAAAGTGACAAAATGGGGTCTGGTCGGACCTTCTCACCTGCTACATCATTCCCCAAAAGGAGTGTTACCCCAGGCACAGGGATATCTTGGGACCTACACAAAGCTATGGTGGCCTCACCCTGTAGTAACTCACATTCAATTTCGCCTTTTACCAAGTGTGCATAAAATTGGCCTCCAGCATCTCTCATTACAACTGGTTCGCCAGGTGGGCACTCAGTGTAAGGATTCACCATGAGGGTGCTAGTAGAACCTGTGTCTCTCAGAATTTTTACCTCATGCATACAACCATTTAATCTCACGTTGCCAGATGAAATAAAGGGACGGTAACTGTCCTGCACTGATGGTGAAATTATTATTGGCTTAACCCTAGTGGGTTGCACCACACATGCTACTACACCCCTGTCTAGATGATTTACGTTAATTGCTAGGTACTCCTTCTGTCGGGAGTCCTGCATTAAAGGAACTATTGGTGCTAAGTACTCCTTCTGTCGGGGTGTCCTGCATTAAAGGAACTTTTGGTGCTAGGTACACCTTCTGTCGGGAGCCCTGCATTAAAGGCACATCTGGAATTTGAGATACGGCGGAAACTGTCTGCCCCGATCTCTCGGTTTTCTCCTTGGCCCAGCACTGATAAGCTAGGTAGCCTCTCATGCCACAAAAAGTACATAATTTAGGGGATACGGGAATGTTCCCTCTTTGAGCATTACTATTAATTTGGGCCCCACCTCTGTTACCATTGCCCTGAGTCGCATTTTTAGTTGGGGGAACAATTCTATTTTGGCTAGCTGGGGAAGACGTTACAGGCTTGTAACTGGGTCTGTCAGATTTGTGATTGGGATACTTAAAATTAGAACTAGAATTATCGTAGGGCTTCTTTCCACGAAATTTGTTGTTGAGCACGTATGTGTCAGCCATGTCAACGGCGTCGGCAAGACAATCTACCTTTTTCCCCTTTAAATGATAGGATACAGAAGAATCAATTTTCCATAGGAAATTTTCTAACAGGACCAACTCCTTCAGATCGTTGTAGCTTGTGACTTTCTTACTCTTGACCCAATGATTGAAAGTTTTAGTCATGGTCCTGGCAAATACCTTATGGGTTTCTTCTACTTTCTTCTGGTTTTTACAGAAAGATTGCCTGTAAGCCTCAGGCTGCAATTGATAGGCCTTTAGGATAGCTTCTTTAAGATTGTCATAATCCTGCCTAACCTCTGCTACTTCTGAGAAATACGTGGCTCGAGCCTGCCCTGTCAAAACGGTTTGTAACATAAAAGGCCATTGATCTCTTGTCCACTTCATACCTCCAGCAACTTCCTCAAACAAAACAAAGAAATCCTGCACATTATCCTCAGTAAAAGGTGGAATGACACTGGTCATAGTTAATCCCAGAGGGGGAGCAATTACGGGAGCATTTGTATCGACTTTTAGTTGAGCTATTTGATATTGATATTGATATTGTTCGGTCGTTGCTCTGGCTTGTATGCTGGCTTCTTCGGCATTTGCTCTGGCTTGTTCGGCATTTATTCTGGCTAGTTCTATATTTAGTCCGGCTTGTTCGGTATTTGCTTGTATTCTGGCTAGTTCTATTTTTAGTCTGGCTTGTTCTAGTTCGAATATTTGATCACCGGTCAAACCAGGTGGCAATTGTTCATCAAGTTGGCTAGGTTTACTTGGGATCCCACCAACTGCTCCGTCTCCCTCCCCGCCTTCTACAGGGAACAGGTGGGTTTTTATGGTCTGAGCCACCTCTACTTTGGACATGTTTGAGACAGTTAATTGGAGATGTGAGGCAAGCACTTTCAGTTCGGATATTGACAGACAGTCAATATCAGGGGATGTGGGGTCAGATTCTATGAAAACTCTAGCATCTTCGTCATTAATTAGATGAGTCATGATTAATATTTGATTTTTAAGTAGTGAAACGGTAATGAAACTGAGTGAAACTGTATGAAACGAATCCTGGCAAGGTCGCCACTCTTCTGTTACGTATCTTGATCCTCAAGTGGTTAACTTGATGAATCTAGATAGCACAGAGATATATATTAAGGTATCAGTCAGCTGAAGGCAAAACAAAAGTAAAATCTAATAACATTATTTCCTGTTGTTGCTTCCTTTCCTTTTGGATCTTAGGACTTGGTAGCCTTTATTGACTGATACTCTTTAATTATGAAAAATACTGAAACTAATTAAAGTCATGTAGTATTTATAAAAAAATATTATTTAACCGCAGCTTAGTAGGCTATGCTTATGAACCGAATAAGTTATATCTAAAGAAGGACTAAAGGACTATTAATTCTATAAAAAGTCTTGAAAGATAAATATTAAAGTAAGAATATTTCTGTCTCTTACCCCTTTTGAAATGAATAGCTAGTTTTCTTATGTCCTTTTATTTATATTTAATGTAGTTATTATTCTTGGTTCTTGTCTACGTTAATAGTATTATATTATTATTATCATCAGGATTAATATCAAAGTCACATAAAAAGTTAGATATATATTTAATAATTAGTTAAATGTATTTCTTAACCACGTAACATTGAGGTTTGATTATGAGTAAATTAAGTTACAGGATCGCTTCATAGATTCGATTCAGGTCTCACTCAAGTAATATGAAAAGCAAAATAATATTTTGAAGCTAAAAGAATTTTCTTCAGCTTAGGAAATCACTAGCAGTAACATTAAAACAGCCATGTTAGTCTAAGGCGATATTACTAATATGAGACAATAGTATCACCGTACTAAGCACCGTTAAGCAATGTAAGCTTAATTAAAAGAAAATGAAAGAACTCGTAAGTATTAATATAAAACAATAGTATTACTTTCATCATAACCCAATTACTTAAAGAGTTGCTTTAGTCCACAAGTCAGTCAACTAAAATAGTTAAGTACATAATAGTAGCGTGAACGTTAATTCCCAATCAAATAGTTAAGTACATAATGGTAGCGTTAACGTTAATTCCCAATCAAATAGTTAAGTACATAATAGTAGCGTTAACGTTAATTCCCAATCAAAGAGTTAAGTACATAATAGTAGCGTTAACGTTAATTCCCAATCACATATCTCACTAACCAACATAACGTAAGTGTTTACACCGAACACACTTAACACACACTTATATAATCTGACTGACAGTCACAAACCCATTATAATACTTCACCCCGTCTTCCTCCAGCTGCAAGTTCACATTCCCCAACTCCAAATGAGACTGATTTGAATGCCCACTACTCGGGTCTTATATACTAAACAATGATGGTGTAGGAACGAATCAGGAGGCGAGTGATGGTGCGCGCCCCTATCACAGCTCCTCGAGTTGCGTAGCAGGTGCGTGGTCCAATGGGGTCTCCTGGCGTCGATCATACGTCATAGCGTCGGGTCATCGAAGTAGTTTGCAGGGTCCCCTATGACGCACGCAAGTGTGAAGGCTTGTTTGCTGGTATGCGGACGAGCTGGTTTCCCACTCGCTAGTTCGCTCGCTGGTTTGCTTCGCCGCCTGGGTAGTTTGGCACTCCTTCAACTCTAATTCTAACTCTTAAATTAACATACAGGGCTCCGTATGTAAGAATGTATATACAGTATATATATATATATATATATAATATACAGTATATATATATACCGTATATATATATATTTTTTTTTTTTCTTGGTTTTTTTTTTTTAGCCTCATTAGTATTGATATTTTAAGATATTCGCCCACTACATTTGCTATTTTAAGACATTTCGTCCCATTTTGTTGTCAATTTTCAACCCTTTCGTGCCATTTAGGTGTCGATCTTTTCCTGGCTAGGGACAGGGTCCCTGCAATTTAATTTCGACCGGGGCATTTTTCTACTGAAAAAAAAAAAAAGGTAACGCACAAATGTACCTGTAAGGGGGCTCTTGGGGGTATATTTAAAGGTTTGATGGAGATCCAGAGAGGAAAAAGAAGAAGTAAAATATACAAATATATAAATTAATAGATACCCCCAAACCCACGATCGTGGCTTTAGGCGCGTTTTCGCGAGCTTTTGTATGGGCCTGGGTCGACCTGGGTGTACCCAGGTCAACCCAGGCCTGTTTCTGTTTTCGCGATTGTGAGACTGATCTGACCTAAAGATAGGGGAAATTGAGCCTGACTTTACCCAGGCCGGATTACGGTCATCTGATTGGCTGAGATATTTCAATATAGCTGTTCCAATAAAGAGGCACTGAAAGAAGATGTTCTACCTTTTTTCTGTATTCTGAATATTATTATAGCATGCTAAAATTATATTAATACATGCAATATGAGATAAAAACAACAACACATCAATGTGGTAGACAAGGACAAGGTATATCCCTTAAAAATCAACAATATTTACTCCCCTAAAGAAATCCCGGATACCTACTAAAACTTCCAAGATCGCATGGTCAGGGTAAAAATTTCAAGATCTTGTGAAAATAGCCAAGCACTCGCATCTCTGGGAACAAGTTCTTTATACTTGGGAGTTATAGGCTATTGGTACGCTGTATTACCAGGGCTCGTCAAAGTGTCCCCTAAGACAACCAAACATTGGCTGGACACCACATGAACTTCCACGCACGAACTTCCACACAGACACCTTGCCTAGGGACAAATGTAATGTTCTTAAAAAATAATACCTGTTCCAAATATTTCCCAATCCCATATGAATATGTTAAGGTTTTGAACCATGAAAGTGCTGTCCTGCATTTATTTTGTATTTCATATTATTTCAAGCCAGGGAATGGAAAGCAATTGTGCATATATACGCATAAGTTTGCACATCTCTCCCTTCTCTGAATTCTCCATCTAAGGAGATTTCAACGTTCACCACCGCCAATGGCTCTCCTCTCATACTACTGACCGACCTGGTGAACAAGCCTACGTCTTTTCTATCATAAATGACCTAGAGCAGGTGGTCCAGCAACCCACCCGTATCCCGGATCACTTCGGAGATCGGCCCAACATTCTTGACTTATTTCTGACTTCTAACCCTTTTTCTTATACTGTCAATCTTTTCTCTCCTTTGGGCTCCTCCGACCATAAACTTATCTCCGTCACCTGTCCTATCTTTTCAGTACGGCCACCCGATCCTCCCAGTCGGCGGCGCTTGTGGCACTTTGGCGCTGCCGATTTGGAGGCTCTCCGGCAGTACTTCTTTGATTTCCCATGGAATGACTTCTGCTTCCGTGGCCGAGGACCCTCGGAGAGTGCTGAACGCATTACTGAGGTAATCCTCTCAGGCATGGAAGCGTACATTCCATTTTCTTTCTCTCAGTCTAATGCAAACAAATCTTGGTTTACTCACGCTTGTTTTACTGCTGTCCACAAGAAGGAAGCATTAAAACGGTACCGACGCCTTAAATCTCAAGAAACTCATTCTTCTTATGTTTCTGCCCCGAATCAAGCCAAATCTGTTCTTCGATTTGTCAAGCACACTTTCATCAATAATAAATGCACTGAACTATCCAATTCTAGGTCTTCCCAAGCTTTTTGGCATCTATCCAAAAACCTCTCCAACAATTTTTCTTCCTCGTCTTTCCCTCCCCCTTTTCACTCTGATGGCACAACCATCACTTCTTCTTCTGACAAAGCTGAACTCTTCACTCAAACTTTTGCTAGAAACTCTACCTTGGATGATTTCGGTGCTCTTCCTCCCTCTCCACCCCCTCTCTCCTACTTATGCCTAATATCCTAATCTCTTCTAAAGATGTACTTTCTACCCTCTCTGGGCTTAATACTAATAAGGCGTACGGTCGTCCGGACGGTGTTCTTCCTTTTGTACTAAAAAACTGTGCTTCCGTGCTGACCCCCTACCTAGGCAAACTCTTTCGTCTCTGTTTCTCCAATAACGTCTTCCCTTCTTGGTGGAAGTTTGCTTTCATTCAACCTGTCCCAAAGAAGGGTAACCGCTCTCAACCCTCCAACTATCGTCCAATTGCTCTCATCTCTTGTATCTCTTGTACCCACTTTCTCCTAAGAACCATAAAAGTTTAAATTTTCATCTCAAAGCCTTTTGAATTATAATGGTAATCCATTGTTTCTAAGGTGTAAATGCTTTAAGTTATAAACTATCATGTAAGGCGATATTTGTTCAAGTACTCTTCTCCTATATAATTGACAATAATTCAAGACATGTTTCCCTATCTACTTGCATATTCATTTCTGCTTGCCTACACTATTTGTGTACATATTGCAACCATCTACGTACATATCTAGTTGTCTATCTCATAGTTTATCAATAACGTATGTGAGACCTTCCTATAAATGTTAATCAATACAGTAAAGCATACATTCCTCCGAGACCTTTGATCGTCCAAGGTTGTTCTTCATCTCACGATACATCAATCCTCTCTCTCTCTCCCTCTCTCTCTCTCTCATTATATCAATCATTATATTATATATCTATCAATGTCTACTCAACTCACCCCGATATCCTTCTCTCTTATATAGTATCTCTGCCTATATCAATGTTCAGTAAGTCCCTCGTTATCCCCTGATAGATTAATCCCTTCTGATGAAGGATTTGCGCAGAACATGGACGATATCCACAATGTGAATGCTAACGACTGTCCTCATTATCTTGGGGGTTTAGGAAGGCACTGGATTGGGGAGGTGGGGGAGGGGTGATTAGAGGATAAGGGGAGTCCATGTTATGATGAAATTGTGGTGTGTAAGTATTGCAGGTAAGAATCTGGAAAATTTACATTTTTCAATTCAATTAAGAAAGCTTTAAATTCACCAATGGTTACATTATCATTTGCATTATATATAAATTAATTTACGACAAAACAAAACAATAAACTCTTAACAATACCTCTACGATTACCACTGCTACTACTGTTACTATTATTGTAATACAAATAGTACTCATCATTATTATTAAATGAGAAGGAGAAGGAATGCTTAAACACACACCTGCACACAAAAAGACACATCTAAATCATACACTCACATTAGACTGACAACATAATATATATCTTTGACAACACATGTAACAATACCACCATTTAAGCCTTCATGAACGAGAACAGCACAAGCAAGCACAATTGAACATCCACTCGGTTTTGCCAAATTTCACACACATACACACATACAACCCAACACACACACACACACACACACACACACACACACACGAAGATGTTGGTGAACATTTTATAATAACAAGTTATCCAGCAATTAAATAAAAATTATTCTTAAAATATGTGTATACAGCTGTAAAGTTAATACAAAACAATGTCCTTCTCTGTAAATCAACCTTCAGTAATATTTGCCAAATATATTCATATAAGTGAATTTACTATGTATTTTACACCAATCAATATATATTTATGATTGTTAGCACACTAACATTCATAAACGAATTATACCGGTACAATAATCAGGAAAAAACTAACGGAAACAAGTATAGCAAAATACCTAAGGCCTCCGTCAAACAACAAGCCGCTACAAACTCTTCTAGTTCCATATCTTTCTCCTCTCTCCCATTTCTTTCGGCTGTTCCTTTACAAGAAGAATAAGAACAAAACAAAAACAACAAGATTGAGAACAGCGGTAATAAGCACTCGCCGATTCTCAAAAAAAAAAAAAAAAAAAAAATCAGCAAATAAAAGACTCGAAAATTGTAAACTAGTCCCGCCACCACCGATAAAAGACTGCACTAAATGATTGTTTTTATTTGAGTGAAAAAGTGTACCTCATTATGGCTGCGGTATATATATATATATATATATATATATATATATATATATATATATATATATATATATATATATACAGAGAGAGAGAGAGAGAGAGAGAGAGAGAAAGAGAGAGAGAGAGAGAGAGAGAGAGAGAGAGAGAAAACACCAAACTAACTAAACAATACCAAATAAATTAAGCAAATAAAAAACAAGAATAGGAAAGACAAATGAAAAAAGGAGGGGAAATGGGAAAACGAGACATAATGATGGATGAACAGGAAACAAAAAGAATAAACAAACACCATGATGAAGAAGGGAGGGAGGGAAGTGAAGCGAAGTGAAAGGGAGGGAGAACTGTACATATGGTGAAAGATGAGAAGATTAATTTATTACAAGCACACTTCTGCATACATTAGTTACACTGATATTCAGACCACACAGACCTTGCGGCCCTTACTTGGTGATCCGGCCTTAATACTACTAAAGACAGGGGCGGTTTATAGTAGAAGAATAGGACAGCAAAGTGGAGGTCTCTCTCTCCCCTCCCTCCAGCTAAATAGCCTTACCGAAGGCAGGACAAAGTGTAGCTTTATGGGTCAGGGAATGCCCACAAGGAAATATTGTATACAGGATAGCAAAACAAATAGTCTGAAAGAGAACTTACCTTACATACCTAGTGATTGTAAATACATTCATTACTATTAATCCAATCTCCATCAGATGATTGTCCAGTTTTATTTTAAACGTATCAACTGAGTTAGTATCGACCACCTTTGTTGGCAAACTATTCCACTCTTTGACCACACTGTATTTGAAGAACTTTCGTGTGATATCTAGGCATGCCTTCTTTCTATTTGATTTCATTCCATTACCTCTGGTTGCAGCATTGTTATTAATCGTGAACAGTACATTGATATCTACTGTGTCAAATCCTTTAAGTTTCTTAAAATACTTGATAATTCGGCCATGTAACCTTTTCTTCAGAGAGAAATTATAAAATGTATTTAATCTTTAATAATATGGCTTGCTTCTCAGAGAGGGGATTAACTTAGTTGCTCTACGCTTTCGGTTTCGAGTTTTTCAATGTATTTCATAAGATACGGGGAGAGAGAGCTACACATAGTGATACAGATACTTAGACCACACAGACCTTGCAGTTTCTACTAGGTGGTCTGGCCTTAATACTACTAGAGACAGAGACAGTTGTTAGAAGAAGAATATGACAGCAAAATAGAAGGCTCTCTCTGCATCTTTCGGCTAAATAGCCGTACCGAAAAATAGGAATAAGTGAAACTTTACGGATCAGGAAATGCCCACAAGGAATGTTTATATATAGGATAGAAAAAAGTTAGTCTGCAACGGAACACACACTTACATACCTACTGATTATATATATATATATATATATATATATATATATTCATTCATATTAATCAAATTTCCCTTAGATGATCGTTCAGTCTCTTACTTTACGTAATAACTGAATTACTGTCGACCACCTTCCGTGGCCAAGAGAGAGAGAGAGAGATAGAGAGAGAGAGAGAGAGAAAGAGAGAGAGAGAGAGAGAGAGAGACTAGAGGGGGTAAGGAAACTCATTCGGTGTTGAGAAGTTCGGAGGAGAGTTCTCTTACCCCACTGGATCCCAGTGACGCGCGTTATGCGTCACCTATGTATGTAACACACAGTCCCAGCGACGCAGCGTATGTGACCTCAATTTTAGCCCTTAGTTACTCTTGTCCTATGGCACCTAGAATGTTCAGATACTGTATGTATGGGAACTACTTTAGGATCCCGCGGAACTATTCCTATGGTTGGCAACATCCCCAAGTCCAGCCGTTTGCGTGTGGGCACGCACGGGAGTGTGAAGTCAGGATACCGCCTACCCTCGGGAGTGTTATACTATGTGATAGTGGTGACTTCCCCCCCGCCCCCCAGGTCCCCAAATGATCTAGGTGAGTAGTGTTATGTTATTTTTCCTTCATTACTAATCTAGCCCATGTGTTTTCATGAAGAAGAAAAAAATCAAATTCTGCTGGACCTACGATGTAATTTATTATTATATCCTGTGGGGTCCAGTTGGTTAAAGGAAGAAAGATCGAGGGAGATGGAAAATTGCAGGAGGAATGAACAGAGAGAGAGAGATAGAGAATGGTACTAACGAAGGAACTGAAAATGGATAATTAAAATAGTATAGTATAATAAACATAAGAATATATATATACTGTATATAAATAGTATAGTATAATGAACATAAGAATATATATATACTGTATATAAATTTGCAGAGATTATAAGCATTTATTACGAAGGAGGAAAAAAGAGAGGCAACTAAATGAAGATTTAATTAAGTGTAATATTGGAAAGATATAAGAAAGACCGAAAAAGGCACAATGGAATATTAAAGTACATAATTATTGAACGTTAGTGGAAAAATAAGGAAAATAATGAGATGTGGTCGACAGCATAAACAAATTATATTTCATCAAAATACATAAATGATAAAAGAGTAATAGATATAGCATATTTGGAAACTTAAACATACAATAATTAATAGGACCATTTAATGAAAACATTAAAAAAAAAAAAAAAAAAAAAAAAAAATGAATGGAAAAAGGAAACAATTAACACCTTGAGGATTAGGACGCATTCTGACAGTAAATGTTGGCAATCCCCAGACAATTGTATACAGCTTGGGAAGGATCAGTTGAAATTAACCCTTTGGCGCACAATGACTCGTTCCGAGTCATTAGGTATTTTTTCCCTAAGCGCACGATGACTCGTTCCTAGTCATTAAACTTAAAAATATTCGCCAAAAATTAAGTTTTCGTCTGACGCGCGTCATATTTGGCATATATATTAAGTATTAAGTCTAGTTCAATGGGTATAATTGGCAACGCCTCAGTTTAACGGTTTACTCACGGCTGGCTGGGAAGAGAACAGAGTACAGCTCAGTCTGTTTTTCGATACTTTCACGTTTATTCGTGTATCTCAGTAACTATTTAGTTTATAGTAATTCTGAAGTTACCAATGGAATCCTCATTAAATTTCGCTTCCATATATGTATGCAAATCAAAAATATTGTGGGCAAAAGTTTGAGCTAGCGCGAGCTGGAGATAAGGTATTTTTATTTATTTTTTACAATTCTTATTTCGGAGTGCCCCAATGTGGTTTTTTTTAAATTTATTTTATGTTTTTATTTGCTTATCTTCAAGTTCAATCAATAACGAAGCCGATGGTACCTCATTTATCCAATAACAAGGATTCTTTGGTGGATAAAAACGTCACAGAAACAAATTATCACCGGGCACAAAACTGGCTCTGAGTGAGCTGAGATATACTTAGGGAGTGGGAAAAAAATTTGATTGGAAACCATAGGTGCGCCAAAGGGTTAATAGGTGAACGACCATCTCAACCAACCCTCTGACTTCCATTTGCCCTTCCTAATCTAAATAAAATTGTCTAATAATAGACAGAATGCTATGCCCACAATATAAATAGTTGTCATCAGCACCACCAACAACACCAGGTCAGGACACCGAAACACCTGGACCAGAGGACCAACGCACCCTTCATCCAAGCAGATGGCTCCTTGTGACCTGACCATTTCCCGGAGTACCATCAGAGGGCCCAAAAACGCAAACCACCATCTACTATGGCCCTCTAGCCCCCATGGGAAAGGGCCAGGACTCTCCAGAGAAGGGAGAGACTATTCCAGCCGAATTGACCAGGATAAGCCAGCTAGGTACGAGACTAGCAAATTTTGGTCTAAAGACAGGATTGTCCCCGAGTTCGAAACTGTGTCCTTGGTTCAAAGACAAGGCAGGCTTCCCTCGATCCAAAGGCAAGAAAGTGATAAGTGTTTTGGTCAGCCTGATACGTTCGAGACTAGCATTTCTGTTAAGTTTTTGGTCAGCCCGCTATGTTTGATTTTACACCTCCTAAGACAGAATGATTAAGTACGATACTAGCAAGTGCAAACAACAGAAGGAAATTGAGGCTCGATGCTCTTCCCTCTGGTCAGCATCAACTTATGTGTGAGCCATTACCTGGCGTTGATAATGGTACGATACCTAGCCTCCAAGCTGAACACCACCACCACCAGAAAGAGGAAGTTGCTAGTGGTATGATACCTAGCCTCCAAGCTGTACCAAACAAGAAGAAAGGGAGCCCCCGCAAATACAAATCCAGATCCAGCCGGGAATGAGAGAGAACTAAAATAAAGAGGAATCAGAAAAAAAACATATGACAAGTCCATAACTCGCCTCCCAAAGTCAGGGAAATCATTAAAGTATAATAACTAATTAATCAGTCTCTACATGAGAGACCCATCTGCTTCTTAGTAATTCTTCCCTTCTGGGAAAACAAAGTACACATCACCCGTCTTTGTATTCTTGCTAAATAATTGTATTATTTGTATTATAGTTGGGCATTGTAGTTAGACATATAATAGAAGATTAGATAGCACAACATAATTTACCATCACTCCAACACCCGCCCGCACGTATTTTAATACTTAGTGATTGTCCAAGATAAATAAATATTCATCTATAATAAAACTAAAAGGAGAAATTATCGTCGGACGAGATATATGAAAAACGTGAGCTTGTGAGCAACAGTAACTCGACTATTAAAAATCCAACTCTATGAAATAATTAACCTAGGCAACTGGTTTTGTTTTTCCAACTGTATGAATTTGTTAAGTACATTTCATCTTGATTTAATGTTATATTTTGATGAACCTAAGAACTCACAAATTAATATACTTACATAAATACCTTTGACCACATGTATCTCACCAGCTATTGTATTAGCAATTTCAGTTTATAATAGAAGTAAGATTTCAGAAGTACTATTAGATCAGATATAGTTGACCTTATTCAAAAATAATTATTTGCCGAGTCTAAGAACCCATAATAAATAGTAATCGTATAAATACACACACACCAAGTATTCCCCACACACCAATGATAACAAAATATAGCATCACTGGTGTGGTTAAATCCTGGTTAATCCCCGATTTTTCATGTTAATACTATATAGAGCTAAACCCCTCCATTCTAACCCATCAACACAGGGATTATCAAGACACAGATGTTTGTATATATTGATGTATACTGTGTTATACATGTGTGTGTGTGTGTGTGTGTGTGTGTGTGTGTGTGTAGGAATACTTGTGCGTGTACATTTGGTGACTTGCAATGTAAATATTTTATATTGTGTGATTTTATTTGTATTTCATTTTTCGGAATATTTACTAAATTTTGTTTTGTATGAAACATGTTTTTTAATGATCATTCACATAATTTAAATATATGAAATGATAATTATAGCTATCGAAATATATTGGATATCCTATGTAGTTCTGTTGCAAAACATATGTAACTTGTTATTTCCAATAATTACAACACTTTGTTTACGAGACTTGCATGACCAACTAATTTAACACCTTACGAGCGGCCTAGGCGGTAACTTCTACTACCTGCCAAGCGGGGGGTTTTACCCTAAATGAGCTTATTTCCGTGCTCTTTTTCATGCATTAACAAGAGCCAAACCGTAATACAATTATGTATCCCAGAAAGGGCGTTAATTGAGCTTTCCAATGACACCAGAACCATCCTTCTACGACCTTGCGTTCTCTTGCAACGATCGTGCAAGATGAGTGCAAAATCCCTAAAATATGGTTATTTCCTTACATAATTCCCTGTGTATCGAGGCAGTGAGTGTGAGTGTGTGTGGAGTAGATGTCAGTAGTCGCGCGGGACCCGTGCCGAGCGGTCATGAGCCGACCTATGCTCCTCCCACCGCTCGGTTTTCTCTCCGAGCACATTACGTGCTAAAAATTGCATGCTACTATAGCCGGGCCCTATTCTTTAGGTTGGGGTTCTCTTGTCCGACTATAGCCGGGTGCCGCCAAAGAGGGGTTAAGACAAATTGATTATGTTTTGACATCACACTCATCAGAGTATTTTAGACATAATATTATACACATCCATTCCTTCTTCAGGAAATAAGCTTTATATACATAAAAGCACCGGCTTAACAGTATTATGGCTATTATTTTGTTGAGTTTCATATAAACGTTAGAGAATTATTTTGTATTTCTTGTTCAACAATCATCGCCATTCACTAGAATGAGTCTTGAAATAAAGGAAAAGGAATAAGTAAACACCACGCCACCACCAAGCGATATTACCACCCGTGCCACCACACTCCCGAGGAAAGAAGCCCTAAACGCCATACCACCATGATACGCCTGAGTTACCTCTGTCACGTCCGCACTCCTTCCAACACCCGGAAAAAATGTCATCATCACCATCAACAACACGAGTGGTGACAGGAGTAAGAAAATCAGCAAGGAAGGCAAGGCAAGTAAAAACTTGCATAAATCATCCACGTGCCCTTCTTCCACCAAGCTGTATCACCACCGCGAGACCGAAGTTCAGAGGGGCTACCCCAGCCGCCCCAGGGCCTCTTCCCATCACAACTGTCCTTCTTACCCGGAGAAGGGACACCGGGAGAAACGCCAAAAGAGGTAAAACTATAACAGGCAAAGTTAAGATCTAGAACAGTTGGAAAGCTCTTAAAACATACTTCACTGGAGGATAGTTTAAGAGCTGGAAGATTTGGGCTGTACTCAATAAACTATTAAAGCACTGTCACATAAAGGATCTTTAGATCTTGGCGTATCAAAGGAATTATTATTGGATCACCATGGTGGCAACCCAATATTAATTCTTCCGCCTCGATTACTAGGAATGACTGTCGCTTAGTAAGGCTGTGCTGACGTGCACTTTAGCGGTAGTAAACCGACCCCATTCTAATCCAATCTAAAAGTTCACACACTGGCAATTGGCTTTTTAGAAGGTAGGACGTGCGAGATGTAGCAAATTCCATAGCGGCACACTGCATGGAGTCCATACGGTACGTTGTCCCAGGCACTGGCATCAAGACACGTATGCGTAAAAGGCCCAAATATACCCATCCAAAAGTCCCTGAAAGACTTATATAAAGGTCAGGACAGTTAAGAGACGTTGCATAACAACCCTCTTACGTTAGTCCAATGATATGATATGTATAGCACTGGCAGAACAGATTCATATTTATTCAAGACCCCAAACCCAAGAGTACTGAAAGGTTCTTAATTAAACTCTTATAAAGGTCAAAATAGTTGAGTGAGAAAGTACAACACTGGCATAACTTCTCCTCACGTTAGTTCGATGATATGTTACGCATAACACTGGTATAACGGAACATATTCATTTAAGACCCCAAACCCAAGAGTTCTGCAACAACTTCCATCCACTGTCATTAACACACGACAGGACTACCACCACGGCCAAGACCCTCGTCGGAAGTACTACAGAAATGCCTTATTGTTGGAAGTGCTTAGTGTGACCTCGAAAGAAGTACTATGGAAGTGTCTTATTGATGGAAGTGCTTAGTGTGACATCGAAAGTGTAGTTTCATTCCCTTGTAATTTATTTGTAGATCCTCGTTCGTTCGTGCTTTATGAACTGTATATAATGACCTATCCATGTATGACAGTAATAATTATAATTACATTGAACAAAATAACCAATGGGTGTATGCGTGCATGCGTACATGCAAGTATTATATTTATCCTCTGTTACCTTTGTGCATGTGTTTATGTGGATTCAATTTCTCCAGTCAAGTAAGAACCTACCTAATTAGTCCAGTTAACCAAAGCAAAAACCTGATATAACAAGTCTATATAGACACAAAACATTTCCAGCATATACAGCATTGAAGGATGGTATTTCTATTTGTTTATTCAAACGGTAAGATTCAATAACATAGGATATTACTAAGGGTGAGGGCTGGTCCTGTCCAGACTAAGGTTTGACATCCTCTACCCAACCTTAGACGTTTCTGTCTGTCTCTTTTCCTATACTACTTTTCCTAATTAGGGGGCGAGGCTAGGAATCCTCCTCCCCTTGTAAAATTCACCTACCAGACGACGCAGAAAAAGGGGTTCGGGAACGTGAAAGTGGTTCCTAGCCCAAAGAACTTGAACTTTAAATGTTGTTTCTGTTCGGGCTCTGTCTCGAGTCAGCTACCCCTAGCTATGGGGTATATGCCTGAGTAACATACATACATACATACTAAAGTATTATGTTAGTGGGTAGGACAGTAGGTCGTAGTTTTGTGATAATACGTATTTTGCTGGTAAAACTTCTAGTTCAGCGGCTGAAAAAAGCCAGCCTTTCACACAAGACCGTAATTCTCTTTTAAGAAATATATCCATGTCACTACACAATTATGTGTTAATAAATTGTCATCAGCATTGAGATTATTATATGTAGCCATTATCATAATCATCATTAGTTATGTTATTACTATACTTAACGTCAACATTACTATTTTAATTTTTGACTAACTAAATCCACGTTGCCTCTTACTTATCTGTATGAAATTTGTCATAAATTTCGTCATAATCCTCTCGTTTATAATTTTCATCACTACGTCATCATCATCATCATCATCAATACCATCATTATTTTCATCATGACTTTCAACACCATCACATAGGCTAAATTCAACAACTAAGGAACATAATTGGATACTATTGATATAGGGGCAGTTATACACATATATATAAAGAAAATTATACATGAACGTCTAACCAAGCGAATGTGTAAATAAGATTACATACAATATAACAACTTTAACAAGAACGTTAATACCCTAAACCCTAAGAATAATTTAATTTACATTTTATTTAATGAAAATACAAATAAAGTGATGGCAATCAAAGTAAATTGGAAAAACAAATATATTATGGTTATATTGATTCAATAATTAAACATTGCCATGGTAAAATGAATAATGATATTACATGAGGTGGTCTGAATGGTCTAAATGGTGTAAAACAAGGGTATATTTTAGCTCCTACACTTATCACCCCTGTGGTCCTGTGGCATAACTACTTCCTACATTTTAAATTAAAGCCACAGCAGTCGAGTGGAGAGCATGCTCATGTGTGAATCTGCTTGACCTGGGTTCAATCCCAGCCAAGGCGGACATTTAGTGGGTGTGGTAGTACGTCCTAGCGTGTTTCACACACTCGCACCCAGTCGGGGGACACCTCGATGACGTATACAGACTAATAACACACATAACAAAGTCACTCCAGCTTCCTCTCTCTTTAACACCCCTTCTACCCTCTCTACACTCTCCAGAAAATACGAAAAGTAGAAATTAGCTACGAGGTGTCATTGTAAAAGCTTATACCTCAATACCTTCACCTGACTTGACCTGATTTGTCAACACCTGTATGGACTGGTTACTGGCCCGGACAGTTGGGCGGAGTCGCTACGGAGCTGACATAGGCAATTTCAGGATCAATCACAGATCATGATTTTGTACATAACACAGTGATCCTAGAGGAGACGTTGGATGTTCTCAGATTGGCCCTGGAGGCACTTCAAGAGGATTCGGAGCTGCTGGGTCTAAAGGTCTCTTGGGCTAAGACCAATTAAAGTCCAAGAATTTGGCAACTTGTTGGATGATGCTGTTCAATCTGTTCATGCATGTGGTGAGGACTTGTAGATCTTGGATAAGCTTACCTATCTTGACAGCATGATCCACAACAGTGGTGAGTCGGGCTACGGTGTAAATCGTCGCATCAGCTTATCATGGGGTGTTATGGATTCACTCAATATAATTATATGACATTGTCGATACCTATGCAGAAGGACAAAGCTACGGATCTTCAAGACACTGGTGCTCCCTGTCTTACTGTATGGCTGTGAGACATGGACCCTCAACAGTGTTTTGAAGAAACGTATCAACTCCTTTGGTACTAAATGTCTCCGCAGGATCATGGGTTATCGCTAGTACGACCTTGTATCAAACCAGCGACTACTCTGTGAAACTGACTCGAGACATATTAGTTGCATAATCCGTGAACGCCAACTTCGGCTATATGGGCATGTGGTTTGTCTCCCTGAGGCTGATCCCACTTACCAGGTGGTCTCTACAAAAGACAACCCTGAGCGGAGGAAGCCCAGGGAAAAACAACATCACACATGGCTGAAGGAAGTCAGTAAATCATGCGATGGAATACTTAATATGGACCAGGCAGATGCCTGGAGGCTTTCTCGGGAGGATGTCCTTGGGTGGCGTCAGCAGGTGAATTCGGCCATGCGCTGTCACGGCGTATGCCCCATTTGATTGATTGGTCTTAATGGTGCTTAATAATGGTGTTTATTAACCCTCTCACGTTCTTTGACGCAATTTTGAGCCTATTAGGGATACTTTAAAGCCTTTATTACCATCAGGGATATTTAGAAACCTTTAGTTTAGTTACTTCAACCTCTGCAGTTGTCTTTGAGTAAGCTGTGGGCAGAAAACTAATTTTGGAGAGGTAATAATAAGAGTGAGAAAACTCTATTTATTATTGCTAATCTGGCAACCTCTGTGTCATAAAAACGTGAAAGGGTTAAGATTACTGTCATGTGTAGTACAAGTGTCCATACATGTATCTATCTATCTATCTATTGCCTGACGCCGTGATCCCCGAAGGTGTGGCCACGAACGAACCGCCCCCATGCACCTCTGTCCCCAGTCAGTCGACGCCCCTCCCCCCAACCAGCACCGCCTTCGTTCATGTAGTTCCTCACTCCATCCTTCCACCTCATATTCGGTCTACCTCTCCCTCTCTGTCCCTCCACCTCACTCTCGTACACCCTCTTAGTCATTCTCTCGCTTTCCATACGTTCCA
Source organism: Paralithodes platypus (assembly GCA_032716605.1). Lineage (NCBI taxonomy): Eukaryota > Metazoa > Arthropoda > Malacostraca > Decapoda > Lithodidae > Paralithodes > Paralithodes platypus. The sequence goes on along the minus strand of CM064527.1, from coordinate 32,890,972 downwards.
TATGGCCGAACCATCTCAAGTTGTTCCTTTTCACACTTTCCAGCACATCTACCTCCACACCACACCTCCTTCTTACTTCCTCATTAGTCTGTCTATCCCTCCATGTAACTCCGCACGCACTCCTTAAGTAATTCATTTCCACTGCTCTCACTCTTGGTCTGAGTCTCTCAACCAACGTCCATGCTTCGCTTCCGTAAGTCAGTGTCGGGATTACCACACTGTCATGCAAGGACTTCTTCACTTCCATACTGACCACCCTATTTCTTGTTACTGCTTTTAGCGTTCCTACAACCCTTTTCCCCTGTTTTACCCTCTCCCGCACCTCTTCATCCATAGTCCCATCTTTACTCAACACACTGCCCAGATACTTAAAAGAGTTGACGATCTCCATAGCCTGACCGTTCAGCTTCACCTCACACTCTGTGACTTCACCCCTTTCGAAGACCATAACCTTGCTCTTCCCCGTATTTACCTTCAAATTCCGTTTCTCGCACACTGTTCCAAACTCATTTACCAGACCCTGCAACTCCCATTCATTATCACTCATCAGAACTGTATCATCCGCAAACAGCAGTATAGGTAGCTTCCACTCAGTTCCCTCCCTTTTCAGCGATACACCAACATCCACTGCTCTTGATAGTATTTCTTTCATGACTCCATCCATATATACAGTAAACAACCACGGGGACATCACACACCCCTGTTTCAAACCAACATTCAGGTCAAAGAACTCGCTCTGCTCACTCTCCACACGTACTGCCGCCTTTGCACCCTCATACATGCTCTTCACTGCTTTCAGCAACTTGCCCTCTACTCCGTATATTCTAAGTACTTTCCACAAACCTTCTCTATCCACTCTGTCATAGGCCTTCTCCAAGTCCATAAAGGCAACATACAACTTTTGTTTCTTCTCCAGATGTATAACATCCATTAATAGTTTCAGGGCAACAGTCTGTTCAACATTTTTTGTCCTATTAATTTTATTGAGGACTAGATGTGGGTCATTGTGGACATTGCAAATACTTTGGGCTCCTCCGACCACAAACTAATATCTGTCACCTGTCCTATATCTCAGGCACAGCCACCCGATCCTCCCAACCAGCGGCGCTTGTGGCACATTGGCGCTGCCGACTGGGAGGCTCTTCGGCAGAACTTCTTTGACTTCCCTTGGAATTACTTTTGCTTCCGTTACCCGGGACCCTCAGAGAGTGCTGAACGCATTACTGAGGTAATTCTCTCGGGCATGGAAGCATTCATTCCATTTTCTTTCTCTCAGTCTAATGCAAAATATCTTGGTTTACTCACGCTTGTTCTACTGCTGTCCACAACAAGAAGGAAGCATTCAAATGGTAACGACACCTTAAAACTCAAGCATCTCATTCTTCCTATGTTTCTGCCCGGAATCAAGCCAAATCTGTTCTTCGACTTGCCAAGCACTCCTTCATCAATAATAAATGCACTGAACTATCCAACTCTAGCTCTTCATTGCCACTCGAGTTATGTCGAGCGCCGCCACATAGTCCAGCTTTATTTAACTCGACTTATGTGGTGAGCTGCTAATTAAGGGTTAATTAGCGGCGAGCAACATGAGTCGAGTTAAATAAAGCTGGACTATGTGGCGGCGCTCGACATAGGTCGAGTGGCAATTTCAGCACGTAATGTTGCTGAGAGAGAGAGACAAGTGGTGGCAGGAGAGTAGCGAGCGTATGACTGCTCCAGACCACCGCGGCGAACATACTGACACGAATCCCAGCTCCCTCCTCCCTCTCTCACTCGCTATATAAGGAATTGTATCGGGAAAGTGGCTAATTACATGCTTTTTGCACTCGCGTTGCACGGTTATTGCAAGAAAACTAGCCATCATAAAAGGATCGTTATGGTGTCATTCGAAAGCTCTGTTTATGCCCTTTCAGGGATAGATACTTGTTTTACGTTCTGGGTCTTATTTAGGCATGAAAATGATCACGTAAACAGCCCTATTTTGGCTAAAAACACCCCGCTGGGCGGTACATATAAATAAACCGCATAGGCCGCTCGTAAAGGGTTAAACTCAGCTTAAGCGTTATTTGAATTCATTATTATATTATATTTATATCACGTTGCGTTAATATTTATCCGACGTTACCTCAGTCTCTCACAGGGCTAATATTAATTATTCTCAGTTCCCCAAACTAATATCTATATTTGCAACTGTATAGGCTAATAGAGATTTGTATCTTCTATCTTTTGAACTAGCTTTCAAGTTATTTGTAGTTCGGCTGATATTTTAAATTATATAACCTTTAAATCAAGTAATGCCACTTGAGAAAAACCTCACACAACCCACCCGGGATTCGAACCCTGAACCTTGCGATCAACAGGCACTCGTGCTAACCACTACACCACACTGGCCACAAAAGAGGTCTTGCAACCTGGCAACAACTGTCAGCCAGGATCTGTCTAGGTAGATATCCATTTAGAATATTATGAGGTATAATGGCTGCACATTAACCCTTTACGAGCGGCCTATGCGGTTTATTTATATGTACCGCCCAGCGGGGTGTTTTTAGCCAAAATAGGGCTGTTTACGTGATCATTTTCATGCCTAAATAAGACCCAGAACGTAAAACAAGTATCTATCCCTGAAAGGGCATAAACAGAGCTTTCGAATGACACCATAACGATCCTTTTATGATGGCTAGTTTTCTTGCAATAACCGTGCAACGCGAGTGCAAAAAGCAGGTAATTAGCCACTTTCCCGATACAATTCCGTATATAGCGAGTGAGAGAGGTAGGAGGGAGGTGAGATTCATGTCAGTAGGTTCGCCGCGGTGGTCTGGAGCAGTCATACACTCGCTACTCTCCTGCCACCACTTGTCTCTCTCTCTCAGCAACATTACGTGCTGAAATTGCCACTCGAGTTATGTCGAGCGCCGCCACATAGTCCAGCTTTATTTAACTCGACTTATGTGGTGAGCCGCTTTTTAAGGGTTAAAGTCAGGAAGCATGAATATAAATAGGTCTGACTAAGAGACAAAGTCAATTAACACTCTCTGTGAACACTTATACACCACTACGTACCCAGCTAACGATACTTAACATAGAATAAGATCTGCTAGGCGTTCACTGGTATTTACGTGTAAGATGTGTGTATTATTTCCGAACGAATATATCTAAAAATATTTAATGTAATATAGGAATCTACTGTATATTACAAAGTATCTAGATATATCAATCTCAAGTTTGTATGTTCTCTCAATACGAGCAACGATTGCTAGAAGATGAGAATAGTTAATCTCGGCGGTTTACGTTAAAATAGAACACGTTACATATCCTATCATCACTTTGCAATAATCAACAAACTCATAAGATTGAACAAGAAGCACTTAGTTTGGGTCGGAGTATAGGAGGAAACAGCCGTAAGAGATCTGGTCACACGTGGCGACTAGGTGAGGTGTCCGTCTCCCTGTGTGCACCAGGGGAGAGACGATACCTTCACATGGTATAGCTTGGGAATGTTCTTCCTAGGTCACTAACACAACTCTCTCGTTCCTTCAACACCACTCGCAGCTTGTAAATACTTTTTAAGGGACTTAGGCTAGCCCCTACGGAAGTATTCTCCGAATTGACTGGGTCACATATAATCCAGATACAGATGGATCCGTGTCAGACAGTGAATCAACTTGGCCTAACTTTATCCTGTTTTTGGTCAGGTAGTATTACACATTTCAGATAGTGATAAGGCTGATGGATTTTGGAACAGTAGAGGCATGAAAATTATAGCTTTTGAATTATTGCTCGGTTATACAAAGTCTTAAAAATATAAGACACACATGGTTATATGGGGAATGGTAACCTTTATTTATTTATTTTAAAAGTAGGCCTTAGGAGGCTTGTATAGGTACATGATAAATTATTTAGTTTTCACAGGTTCTTGGTCTGGGGAGCTTCTATGTAATGTTCTGTTTGTTAGATGGAATCTTCTGTTTATAGTTGTTGCCTCTCTTCGTAGCGGTAAGGGTAGTTATTTACGTCTGGGTAACTAGACGGAAATGGAGGCGGATGGTGTGTTAAATCCATAATATACTCTTCATCGTAATTCAAATCCGGTTCTTGTTGTGGATTCTGACCCTTTTAGGAGAGCGGCCATTTTTTATATATCCCCTGGGGATCCTTAACGCTTTACGGACGGGGATATTTGTAACTTTTTCTACCTGCCAGGCGGGCATATTTACCCTAAACGAGCATCATTCCATGTTCTTTTTCATGCATAAACAAGAGCCAGAGAGTAATACAATTATGTATCCGTGAAAGGGCTATGATAGAGCTTTCCAATGACACCTGAATTATCCTTGTACGACCAAGGGTTCGCTTGCAACGATGTTGCAATACGAGTGCAAAAACCCTAAAATACGGTAAATTCCCGAGATATTACCTTGTCTCGCGAGGCAAGGCATGTGTAGGGGTGTAATATTGACACCAGTTATCTCGCTAGGTCCAGGCCAAGCGGTCAGAGCCCGCCTGCGGTCCTTCTACCGCGTGGACTCTCTCTCAGAGCCGATAATATGCTCAACATCCCTTGCGACTTAAGTCGGGACCCGCGGGTTAGGCCATGGTTCTCTCACCCGACTTAAGTCGAGAGCCGCGGCTTGAGTGTTAATGAGGGGGTAAGATATGTATCCTAAGGATTCGGGGGACCCTTGTTTTACAGGGTTGTTCAAAAGCACCCTGTCTATATATATCATAGACCCCTTTACATGTAGAGGAGTCTATGATATATATATATATATATATATATATATATATATATATATATATATATATATATATATATATATATATATACAGTATATACAGTATATATATACAGTATATATAGGGGAGGTGTGGTGTAGTGGTCATGTCACTTGACTGGTAATCCAATGGTCCCGGGTTCGAATCCCGATATATCAATGGGAAGATAGTATCGGGATGGAGTTTGTACTGTACCTAGTATCAGTGCATTACCACAAAGCTCACCAAAATGCCAAAAAAAATACCTTCATTGTTCCCTGATAAAATAACACTGTAAGAATAATCCCATATTCAAAATATGCTCTAGGGGGGGGGAATGCCTAGTTAGTTAATCGCTCAATAGATGGCGTTCTGAGAGTGAGGATCCGAGTCTAGAGGGTGAGATAGTGAAGCTTATATATATATATATATGTACTGTATATATATATATATATATATATATATACAGTATATATATTTAAACTGAATTATTTTAAATGTACAACTATAAACAATATTAAATAACACCAATATGTGTATGGACTCGAAAAAACCTTTGTAACCACTCCATACCATTACAAAATGAGGAATACATAATACACTTTCACTCTAACACACGAGCACATAACCCCATTAAATTGTACATAAAAAAAGTTGACCAGATGATACTTTGGTTCATATAGAAGTATAATAGATTTGTTAACTTATGCACATAATATAGTGAGTGAGTTATGAGTATTGTGAGCTTAATAACGATGAATATGACTACTGTTGCATATTTCTCAGTTATTAATACAACAATAAAATCGTATTAAAGAAAGTATTTTTTGTTTTATTTACAAAAATATTACTGTTAGACGTCATAATTCAGCTTAGGAAGAACCTCAACGTTAAGCCTTATTGTGCAGAAAGACTCAATTGAGGGAATATGGAACAACTTAACTGAGGCACGATATTTAAACGCGCACGACAACTGCGGCAATGGCTAGTTACATGTATACATTGGGTGATAACCTAGACAAAGTGGCAACTCCCAATACCCAACATGCAACACACTGAAATCTCACACAACACACCCTTACTCCCCCTCCTCTTCCCTCATCATAGTCGAGGCAGTTGCATGGCTCAGGGACCATCTTAACCCCAAATGTTATCATATATCCTATGCAAATATATGAGGGAGAAGGAAGTGACGCAAATCTGTCATAAAGCACTCTGCAAGTAGCATAGGAGGAGGGGAAGATGCATGCATGTTTACCTTCCTCCTCCCCTGTGCTCTCAGTACCTTCTTTGTTTATTTTACTAAATTCTATATAACAACATTATTACAACAATTTTCAGGGTCCTAATTCTTCACAGGTGCCATATGCTTCAAACCTGTGCATATGTGGCGCAATAATATTTGTTTCAAATCTATGCACATGTGGCACATTAATATGGCTTTATACAGGGTTATTCAAAACTTTAGTGACAAAATTACAGGGTGAAGTCCTGACATGATATAAAACATATTTCCATATTGATTTTTCCCAAAAATAAAAGGTTAATTACAGACATGAAAGCCAAATCCATTACCGTGGGCGAACGATCCAACACTTCAAAATCAACCCCGAACCCCCCCACATCACCCCCTATTCTCTCTCGGGTAGGTGAGGGAAGTTATTACAACGTATGAAGCAATGAGCCCTTACCGATCCCGGGATTCAAACAGATCCGTAGGCTTTGAATCGATCCCAAGGCTTCACCCTGTAATTTTGTCACTAAAGTTTTGAATAACCCTAGATATACTGGAGATATTACAACAAAATTTCACCTTCCTCCACCCCTTCACCCTCGTCGCTAGAATACCTACGTGCGCCAATCTTGCAACTTCTGACAAAAAACCATGCCAGCATAATTTTTGTACAAAAAATATGCCCGAGGTATGGGGGAAATGTATTTACAATACGTACATGTACTTTTCTTCCTGTTTTATGACAGTCGTGTTTTTGGCAAGATTGCCGCACCAGGTTTAAACCTATTTGAACCACTTCACACATTTGACAAGTTAAACCCTGCGCCCTGGGCAATGTCCTCAGGCGGTTTACATATTCTTCCCAAAAGCTTGGGTATGGGGAGATATCTGGTGGTACATAGTGGATGTTCACAGTACTAGGACTCTTCCCGCACACACTCCGTCTCTCTTGAACCACCAATATGGAAGCAAGGCTATCACACACATTACCTCACTTCAACACTCGCCCCATGTAGTGGAGAGGCCAATGGCTTCATCGAGCCCAGCAAACCCCCTGACATGGCCCGCTTGTGTTATTGGCATATTGGCAACTTCCCCGGAAGAATGACTGCAACCCTTCAGTAACTGTGAGTGGTATGACGGTGTTCACTCGTATCTCCTTTTATATATCCTTTCACTAGACTGTATGCCCCCTAATAAGAACTCTCAAACCCCCTGCCCAAATATGAACATACACACACACTTATTATGCCTCTCTTATCTATGCCGCACTGTGGGCCGTTGTTCAAACCAGACAATATATATTTGTGTATTTAATCAATGTTACGTAATCAATATTGGTATAAATCTCCTGCATGCGGTCCAAAGTTACTCAGCCAACATGTCTGTCTGTCTGTATAATAAATCCCAGATTAATAATAGATGTTGACGACATTATTACATATTAATTAGACAGTCCAGTTAGATGTCAGTCCAAATATTAAACTGATCGTACTCAAAGATTAAGGTCAAGGATAATTACTATTATTTTTCACTCTTCCTTCAGATTTAACCAAAAGATGCAGATCAATTTAAAATGCTTATCCAAAGGTTAGGAAAAAAAAAATAATAATAATAATAATAATAATAATAAATAAATAAATATGTATACTGTATATATATATATTACAAAAATGGCACTGTCACAATTACGTTTAGATGTTAAGGTCAATTTACACATTTCTTTGCAGTTAATTCAAATTTCAACAAAGTCGCTGCGATGGCTGTTCTTAACATGCAAATGATAATCACAAACTATTAGACAGATACCATAAAATACAATATAAAGGGCAAAGGTCACTTCAAATTATTTTACAACTTCACCTAACCTAATAATTGAATTTTCATCAACATATACAAGCATACTTGTTTTGTCAATGAAATTAGCATCCTATAAAGAATATTTTCATTCTTAAAGGTCATGGTCAAACTTCAATGATGAAAGGTAGTGTTAAATATCTACTGAATATAAGCAATATTGCTACCCTAACTGCTGTTTATAGAGAAACTTGATCCATAATGTGTAGTCAAAGGTTATAAAATAATAATATATGATAAATTACTAAAGGTCAAGGTCACAGGTCAATATTAAGTTTAATGATACTTACTATTATTTCAACCTTCACTAAGTTAGCTGAAATGGTTGGCCAGTTGTTGTTAGTTACAATCCCAAATTTTCAGGCAAATAATTTAAAAGTCAATATATAGGTGAAATCTCAAATGAAACAACTCTTATATTTTCCTGTAATCAAACCAATGATTTCCTACCAAAATAAGTATGTATACTAAATTTGTCAATACAACAATTATGAAATAAACAATATATATTTCTACTGAAAGGTCAACATCAGAGTTCAAGGCCAAAGTTTAGTTATATATATATATATATATATATATATATATATATAGGTGATAGGATATATGTAGGTAGGTCGTGTCAATTTTGCTCTCCGGTATAGAGCATTTTACCAGGGATATAATGGAGATAAATAGACAATACTTCGCAAACTGATCTAGTTCGTCATAGTGAATATATTGAGTGCAACATATATTAAATTACGACCAGGATAGTGAAGAAAAGCCTGTTTTAGTGTTGTTTCCAACGGTTTTTAAAATAGGTACCCAAGAAGAAATGCTGACCTGGCGAAAATCGAATTGCCACAAACGTCAATCGTAATAATATATACGAGTTTCCTCTTAACGTATATCAATAGTGGATTATCCAGTAGTACCAATAGTTAAATTTAAAGTGAAATCCAGTTATGTAAAAGTGTTAAAAGTGATGAAGTGAAAATAAATGAGAATCTAGAGTAAAAAATGCAAACGGTCACCCATACAGTGTCAACACTCCCGGTGCGGCCGCCATAGTGCCTCCCTCCACACGACACCCTCTCCCTAGAGTCCTAGACCCACTAGTATCGAACTAAACATTAAAATATATGAATATATATAGACAATTCCTCATAAGGGTGTGTATTTCGGCATAGTGAAGAGTTCGAGTGCAACAAAAGTTAAATTAAGACAGTGAAAGTGGATAAAAATGACTCTTTTAGTGAAGTGTAACAGTTTTTTTACGAGGCAGGTATCGGGCGACCCAAGCGAGGTCCTGCCCTTGGAAATCTGACCTGAGAGGTGCCACAGACGTTGATAGTCAGAATTATGCGCTATTCCTAGGAGCGTATATTTAAGTGAAATCTCCAGTAGTATCGTACTACAAATCACCGTAGGAAGTGAGTTTCCGCTCTGTAAAGGAGAAATGGTGATAAAGTGTAAAACACAGCAACAAATAATAATCTAAACTAAAAACCGCGTTTGACATCTACGCGGGTGCCAGGCATCTCCCTCTCACACACATGACACACAGGATAGTGCCGGGCTGAAATTTTAAACGCAGAGCCACACAAACTAGTCCCAGGCTCCTGGCGCAAATATAGCCTACAAAAAGAGCCACCCATAAAATTGTTTTCAAAAATATATTAATGAACAAATGAAAAAGTAAAATATTTTGAGTGACCGATCATATAATACAGTAGATGAGAGTAGGCAGTGCCATCCCCTCCCCCTCCCTCCCCCCACGTTTAGTGTCAAATAATAAGGTCGGAAGAAAACAAAAACATCAACAATAAAAATGGCGTCCAGAAACATTTGCACAACATGTAGGCATGATATACACGTGAATAAGGGTACGATATGCCAGATATGCAAAATAACGTTTCATTGGGCGTGTGTAGGCCTATCACCAATTAATACAGCCTTCAAGGATATAGGGAAAAACCTACATTTCTGCGACAATTGTTTTGAAGTGACAATGCAAATTATTCAGACAGTAGAAAATACAGATGGGCAAGATAGGAATGAATACACGAATGCTGCGGTAATGTACCATAGAGGATGGAAAATACTGAGGGGTGACAGGGACAGCCCCACCCTGGATGCTCCGCCCAGGACCGTGACACACCCCACACACCCTCCGACACTACCCGCATCGCCTCCCCAAGACCAACCAACACACGCCGCCTACTGCACCCCAACTATCACCACATGCACAATACCAATTACATAAATCCACAAACCCTCCCACTTCATAGCTTCCTATTGTCACTGATCACCCTACTGTCGTTGACCAAATAACTTCCCAGGAAGCAAATATGAAGCAACAGGCCCATTTAACAGGCTCCCCCAACCACAGCCCCCCACTTGACCCGTACACACCGCCTCCAAACCTCCACACCTCTGCCATCTACCCACTTACTCGGCAGACCAAGACACCCAGCTCCCCTCTACACCATCCCTTAACCACAACACTATTTCCCCCAACTACCAGGCCTCCCCCTCTCAGACCCAGCTAGCCCCTCAGTATAGCTCACCACAAAACCGTTCTCAGCCACCTTTACCAATATGTAGATATTATCTGAAAATACGGTGCTATTTTGAGCAACACGGTAATATTGGAGGAAGATGATTTGGTGAAAAATGCAGTTACCACTACCCATCCATCTGCAAGTCGTCACTTAAAAACAAGACCTGCTATGATACTAACTGCCATGATTTTCATATTAGAGGTACATGGAGGTATGCAAGAAACACAACAAATGGCACTGGTAACCAAACAAACTCTCCAGCTTCGCGAGGACGAGACAGAGGAAGAAAGCAAGGAGGGAAATGGCAGATGAAGATGAAGAGATCGAGGGAGATGGAAGAGCACATAAAATACATAGAGCACCTCCTGGCCCCCCAACAGTGGCGAATATCTTCCGAAAACTAATAGAAACACATAGTACTCCAAACATTCTCTCCCCACTCTTGTTTGCAAATATACAAGGCCTAAAACACAGAACCACAAACAAAGTACCATTTATTAGGGGCCTGCTAGAAGAAGGAAACGCTATATTTGTGGCTCTCACAGAAACTCACATTAAAGATCAAGAAGATAGTGAAATATGGATTCCTGGTTATAACCTACACAGGGCGGACAGAACGCATAGAACACGTGGAAGTGTAGCCTTGTATATTCACGACTCACTGATATGTACTGAATTCCTAAATAACAGTAATGAATTGTTGGAAATACTGGGAGTTAAAATAGAATCCATAAATTTAACTGTTATTGTAACATACAGGCTTCTGGACTCATCCCTAGAAGAATTCAAAACCCAGCTCAACAAAATAAAATCAGAAGTGGAAACCCTGGGGAACCCAACACCAAATATTATGTGGTTAGGAGACTTTAACCTACCAAACATTAAATGGAGACATCTAGAAAACCAGGTAGTGGCAAATAACACCGGAGAAACAAATACGAGAGAGCTTTTTCAACTTTGCAATTTTGTAGTCTTACCCAGCATATTGCCGAACCCACACGGGAAAACAATATCTTAGACCTGGTCTTCACTAACAACGACTCTCTAGTACACAGCATTAACATATCAGACACAACATACTCAGATCAAAAACTAATTGAGATCAAAACAACCTTAGCAAGTGTACAGACAACCTCAGAATCGTGACCAAAAACCGGCCCTTTCAGTAAATTTAACTTCAATAACAAAAATATTAGGGGGGAAGAGGTAAATCAAGAAATGGAGGCAATAGACTGGGAAGATTTAATGAATAACCTGACACCAGCAGAATGTCTAGTCCTAATAACAGAAACCATGAATTTGTAACCACCATATAGCTGCAAGACAAACAAGACGAAGAAGCAAACAAGATCGGGAAAGAAGGAAGCTGTAGAGAAGAAGAAAATTACTCACACAAAGGCGCACACATCAAAATCTACAGGATAGACAATAAACAAAATAGATAGAGAAATTGTGGAAATTGAACAAAGACTAAGAATATCATATGAACTACAACATATGGAAGAGGAGAGGAAAGCTATTGCAGGTATAAAGGAAAATTCCAAGTACTTCTTTTCATATGCCAAACAAAAGGCTAAATCAGCATCAAACATTGGCCCACTAAGCAAAGGGGATGGTTCATTCACAGGGGACAAAAAGGAAATGAGCGAACTCTTACGCCGGCAGTATGAAATGGCCTTCAGTGAAGCTGATGAAACAGAAGCCATCAGAGACCAAAATATATTTTTCATGGGAACCTCCCTCACAGAAACCCCCCAGATGCTGGATGTTGATTTCGGTCCAAAAGACATAGAAGAGGCCATTTCCAACATGCCATCCCACTCGGCACCAGGCCCGGACTCATGCAATTCGATCCTAATGAAGAAATGTAAGGGAAACCTCTCAAAACCCCTGGCTATAATGTGGAGGAGTCTAGACACTGGTGAAATACCAGATTGCTTGAAAAACGCAATAATTGCCCCACTGCATAAAGGAGGGAGTAAAGCACTACCAAAAAACTACCGCCCGGTAGCTCTAACCTCCCACATCATTAAAGTTTTCGAGCGAGTCCTGCGAAGCAAAATCTCAGCATTCATGGAGGCAAATGAACTACACAACAGCGGTCAACATGGGTTCAGAGCGGGAAGATCATGTCTCTCACAACTTTTGGAACATCATGACAAAATTCATAAAGCACTAGAAGAAAAGAAAAACGTTGATGTCATTTACACCGATTTTGCTAAGGCATTTGATAAATGTGACCATGGTATAATAACCCACAAACTAAAAGCAAAAGGCATACCGTGGAAAATCGGACGGTCGATATACAATTTCCTCGTAAACCGGAAACAATCAGTAGCAGTAAACCAAGTCACATCTGAGCCTTCGGATGTCAAAAGCTCAGTGCCCCAAGGAACAGTGCTAGCGCCCCTTCTGTTCCTCATTCTACTTAGCGACATAGATACCAACACAAGATACAGTACGGTGTCATCTTTTGCGGATGACACAAAACTAAGCAAGATAGTAAACACACAAGAGGACACGGGCCAGCTGCAGGAAGACATAAATGTAGTGTTCCAGTGGACCAGGGAAAACATCATGCAATTCAATGAAAAAAAAATCCAATTAGTAAGGTACGGAGATAATTATGGCGTTAAAGAGACCACAAACTACCTAACAGAATCTAACCACATAATAGAACGGAAAGACAGTGTGAAAGACCTTGGGGTGTTAATGTCTGAAAATATGGGTTTCAAAGAACATAACCAGGTCAAAGTTGCGGCTGAGAAAACGTCTAACGGGTTGGATTCCGCATACATTTAAAACGCGGTGAATTACCTATGATAACGCTCTTCAAATCTCCAGTGCTACAGCGGCTTGAATACTGTAGCGTATTAACATCCCCATACAAAGCATGTGAAATAAATTACTTAGAGAGTGTACAAAGAAATTTCACTTCGCATATAAGTTCGGTAAAACAGCTACACTATTGGGAGCGTTTAAGAGCACTGAAACTGTAGAAGAGAACGTTACCTAATAATAGACACATGGAAAATCGCAGAGGGTTTAGTACCAAACCTACATACTCCGATAGTCATGAAATTCAGTGATAGGAGAGGCTGGAAATGCGATATCCCCCGGATGAATAACAGGGGTGCTATGGGCTCTCTACGAGAGGGCTGGTTATCACACAGAAGCCCACGTCTCTTCAACAAACTCCCACGGCGAGTAAGAGACATAAGGGATGTCTCGTTAGACAATTTCAAGAGAACCCTCGATGTAGAACTACAAAAAGTGCCAGACGAGCCCATCTTCGCAAGGGAGCGAGATGTCGCTTTAAACAGTCTGCTGCACCAAATCACCACCTAGAACGAGGGGCGGCGCGCTCTCGGTGCCGCTAAAAGTGTGGCGAACCCATCACAAGGTTACACAAGGTAAGGTAAGGTATATAAAATATATTATACTGTATATACTGTATATATATATATATATATATATATATATATATATATATATATATATATATATATATACAGAATATACCGGTATATATATATATATATATATATATATTAAGATAAATTAATGGAAAGCTACAAAGAAAGATAAGTGGAGTGATGGGAGGATAAAGTCACACATATGGATGGGTGAATTGATATTAGAAAATTGATAAGAAGATCAATTCATAATTATACTGTAAATAATGAGAGAGAGAGAGAGAGAGAGAGAGAGAGAGAGAGAGAAATATTTTAACTTAATACATATTTACTTATTAAGCTATATATATTATTGTCATTAACCCCTTGTATACCCGGCAACGTTATTTAACATTTATTCTAGCTATTCTTAGACGATTTTGTGCAGTTTATCAAGGATTTGTGGTAGTAAAAAGGTAAAATTTAGATAGTTTAAAGCTTGTTAATTGCTTGAGGCCCTTCCTAGACTGAATTAAATCGTCTATTAGTACCCAGCATAAACTGAAAAAGGTGTATCTGTTACTGAACGGCTTAAATACACACACACACATATATATATATATATATATATATTTATATACACATCCTAGGGGAGGTGTGGCAGAGTGGTCTTGCCACTGGACTGGTAATCCAATGGACCCGGGTTCGAATCCCAATATGTCAATGGGAAGATATTATTGAGATGGAATTTGTGCTGTACCTAGTTTCAGTGCATTACCACAGCACACCGAAATGCCAAAAACAAAAACAAATCCCTCCTTGTTCCCTGATTAAATAGCACTGTATGAATATTCCCATATTCATAATATGCTACAGGTGGGCAATGCCTTGTGAGTTAATTGCTCAATAGGTGGCATTCTAAGAGTGAGGGTCCGAGTCTGTGGGGTGAGACTGTGAAGCACAGGGAAGAAGCAGCTTCAGAGATGGAGTTGCTTCGAGCCGTGAGTGGGTACTTCGCATGTCTGACTCCCTAGACTGGAACAAGACCTCACGGGCCTCACCGTGTTCAGCGGTAGAGTGTGCAGGCTCTCAGCCTATGCCCGAGAGGGAGTAGTTGGAATATAGAAAGAAAAAAAATATATACTGTATACTGTATATAATAATAATAATAATAATAATAATAAAAAACGGTTTACTGATAATTGCAGCCGTAGGCTGAAAATGTATAGAGGAACAGTTTTTAGCTTAATTCTAACTTTCTCCCTCATGTCTAGCCCCATCGCTTTTGAGATTTTAAGACGTTTGCCCCATTAGTTTGATGATTTTAAGAATTTCCGCCCCATTCTGTCAATTTTAAGACCTTTCGTGCCATTTAGGCGTCGATTTTATCCTGGCGAGCGATAGCGAGCATGTAATTTAAGAGTAACCGGCCTTCGGCCGGGACATTTTTTTACCTAAAAACGTACACATAAATCTTGAAAGGGGGTCAAGGGGGTGACATTTTAAGATTGCTGGAGGAGTAGGAAACAAACTAAAAACCTCTCCTTAACCCCTTCAGCACGATGAAGCCTATTGACATTTGACTCTGGCTAAAAGTGAACGATTTTATGCAGTTTAAAAAGGACCTATGTTATTCAGAGGGTTTATTGAGATCGTATTGACCCCGTTAAGTCCTAGAGGTAGATTATAATTATACTCTAAAGAAAATCAGTTTATTGGTAACCGGAACAGGATGAACATTACCTCATCGTGCTGACGGGGTTTAGGGGGGTCACCGGCTTTGTTTTCTTCTCTTTCTCTCCTTTTCTCTCTTTCCCTGGCTTGTATCCATTCGGCCCCATTCGGCCAACTGTTTTAAGACGTTTATCCCCATCCAGGTGTCAATTTCATCCTGGCGAGCAATAGCGAGCCGGCATTGTATAGAGAAAGCCGGCTTCGCCGGAGACATTTTTCTCTCGAAAAATGTACAAGTTTAGCTTGCTGTCAAAAACAAAAATATATATATGGTGGCTTGCTATCGCTCGCCAGGAAAATATTGACACTTGGATGGGGGTAAACGTCTTAAAACAGTAGGCTGAAATGGTGCCGAATGGATACAAGCCAAACAGAGAGGGAGAGAAAGAGGAAAAAAAGCGAGGTGGGCTCCCTTAACCCCTTCTATACCGGCCACGTCTTTTATAATGTATTCTAGCTATAGTTAGTAGATTTTGTGCAGCTTAAGAAGGATCTGTGGTAGTAAAAGGGATGAATTAAAATAGTTCGAAGCCTGTTAATAGCTGTTTACAAGTACTCAGTATAAAGTGAAAAGAACGGAATTGGTACTGAAGGGGTTAATTAAGCCTTGTAGTGTCTCGTTTGGGCTCGATACTGATTCAAACAGAGGCGTGAGTATAATGGGTCGCTAGGACACGGTCATAATCAAGGGTTTCCATAAGGGCATGGGAAGGTAGGCCTCTATATGCAGTATACAAGCATTGGGTATATTGATAATGATTTACCTTGGTATCCTTATATTAGTTGGGTTTATTATCACACATATACCTTTAATTATTTAGCTTATACTATAGAAACTTATATTTCCCTTTGTGTACTCATTATATTCTACAATGTATATATATATATATATATATATATATATATATAGCGGTATTTCATGTAGAGAAGATTAAATATATTTTATAGTACAGCTTTCAATTTCTGTATAAATATATATTTCATATCTGGTCAATTATTTTGGAGAATATAAGTCGGGCAGGTAATACTGTAGATGACAGAGAGAGAGAGAGAGAGAGAGAGAGAGAGAGAGAGAGAGAGAGAGAGAGAGAGAGAGAGAGAGAGAGAGAGAGAGAGAGAGAGAGAGAGAGAGAGAGAGAGAGAGAGAGAGAGAGAGAGAGAGAACTAATAAACTCAGTGAAAGAGAGAGAGAGAGAGGGAGGAGAAAAAGAATTTGACGGGAGGGAGAGAGGGAGAAAGGAGTTTGAGAGAGAGAGAGAGAGAGAGAGAGAGATAGAGAGGGAGGGGTTTATGATAAAGTGTATGTTAGTGTGGATGTGTGTTAATGTGGATGTATAAAAGTGTGGATGTATTTTGTCGAGCTCGTATTTAAGTCAGATGAAGGATGAAGGTATTGAGGGATAAGCCTTTACAACGGCACCTCGTATCTACATTCTACTCTTCCTATTTTTCTGAAGAGTGTAGAGAGGGGAGAAGGGGTGTTGGAGAGAGAGGAAGCTGTTGGAGTGGCTTTGTTATGTATAACGAATGTAAATATGTAAAACCGGTATCACACGAACGTTTTATCCCTCAACATTTATCCTCAACACTCTTCTGGCAGCTTATGAGGTCAACCTTTATAATATTTCGGTCTCCTAAATTCGTGTATCATATTTCGGTCTCCTAAATTCGTGTATCATCAGTTTAGTGTCCGATACCAGTGCAAAATAGTCCAGAAATGTTGCCAGAAAAATGTTGATCATCGAATGTTGACTATAATAGCTCTCGTGTTATACCAGCTTAAGGGCAGACGAGCCGTTTGTTTGGTCATTCATTCCTTTATTTCTTAGTTTCCTCACTAGACCTCCATCAAGCTTTAAAAAAAAAAAAAAAAAAAAAACCTTTCAAGATAAATTTGTGGCTGAAGGCCGGTTCCTCTTAAAATTTCAGGGTCGCTATCGCTCGCCAGGAAAAGATCGAAACCTAAATGGCACGAAAGGTCATAAAATCGCCAAACTAATGGGCCGAACGTCTTTTAATCTCAAAAAAAATGGGGCTTAACACGAGGGAGAAAGGGGACCAGAGAAACGACTCGTCTCCCCTTAAGTATGATGAAGTGTGGATAATAATATTATTTTAGTTATCCATGAATTATATATGAAGTATATATACTCGTATTTAATTATAATGATGTGTATATATATATGTATTTATTTGTCAGTTTATTCATTTATTAAAATGTTATATTTAGTGTCTTGCCAAAACCTCCATCAAGCTTTAAAAAATACCCCCCCCCCCCTTTCGAGATAGATTTGTACACTTTTCGGTAAAAACAAAAAAAACAAAAAAAAAAACAAAAAAATCCTAAGGCTAGTCACTTTTAGATCACAGGCTCGCTTTCGCTCGCCAGGAAAAAATCGACACCTAAATGGCACAAAAGGCCTTGAAGTCACCAAACTAATAGGGCTAAACATGAGGCAGAAGGGGAAGACACCAAACTAATAGTGCTAAACATGAGGCAGAAGGGAAAGACACCAAACTAATAGTGCTAAACATGAGACAGAAGGGGAAGACACCAAACTAATAGTGCTAAACATGAGACAGAAGGGAAAGACACCAAACTAATAGTGCTAAACATGAGACAGAAGGGAAAGACACCAAACTAATAGTGCTAAACATGAGGCAGAAGGGAAAGACACCAAACTAATAGTGCTAAACATGAGACAGAAGGGGAAGACACCAAACTAATAGTGCTAAACATGAGACAGAAGGGAAAGACACCAAACTAATAGTGCTAAACATGAGACAGAAGGGGAGCTAGGAAAAAAAACACAAATCTCCCTGTAATCTATGCGCATCCACATATTAACTCCTTCATTACCGGTGCCGTCCTTTTAACTTTATTCTGGCTACTATTAGACGCTTTTATTCAGTTTAAATAGGGTCTCCAGCAATTAAGAGGCTTCGAACAATCTCACTTAACCCTTTTTACTACCACAGATCCTTCCTAAACTGCACAAAATCGTCTAAATATAGCTAGCATAAACTGCACAAAATCGTCTAAATATAGCTAGCATAAACTTAAACAGACGTCGCCGGTACAGAAGGGGTTAATTATATTCAGTCATGGTTTAAGCACACACACACGCACACACACACACACACACACACACACACACACATTATCGATGCACACATATATTATGATACCTATTACACACATTGTCTATTAACATTTACACATACTTGCATTATCTTTACACATGCACAGGTTATTCACATGCACATTGATTAAAATACACACATCCATATGCACATTTATACATACACACGATACAAATACACGCACACATTTACACATACGATAATAATACACACATATTTACACATGCACACACATATTTACACTTACACGATAAAAATACATACACACTTTTACACACACACACACTGGATAAAATACACACACACACATACACACACACACACACACACATTTACACATACACGATAAAAATACATACACACTTTTACACACACACACTGGATAAAAATACACACACACACACACACACACACACACACACACACATTTACACATACACGATAAAAATACATACACACTTTTACACACACACACACTGGATAAAAATACACACACACACACACACACACACACACACACACACATTTACACATACACACGATAAAAATACACACATACATTTACACATAGAATATAACTACACACACACGCACATATACACAGACACACGATATAAACACACGCACACATATACACACACGATAAAACTACACACATATTTAACTACCCACCAGCACATTATGATAAAGTTCCATTATTTCTGGACGGTGAAGTAATAATTATTTTCACCCAATTAAATAATTACACGGAAATTATGATCGTGAAATGTTACGCTGATATCAAATGACTCTACCATTATATTATTTATACGAATCAAGTCGCTGATTATAATGATGGTTGTAATTATGGAGAGAGAGGGAGAGAGAGATTGTCGGGAGAGAGAGGGAGATATAAGTTTTTTTGGATTAGTCACCCCTTAAAATATTTACCTTTGTTGCTGCTCAGTTGAAGGTATTGAGGAATAAGCCTTTACAACGGCACCTCGTAGCTACTTTCCACTTTCCTATTTTCTGAAGAGTGTAGAGATGAGAAGGGGTGTTGGAGAGAGAGGCTGTTGGAGTGGCTTTGGTATGTGTGCTATTGGTCTGTATACGTCGTCGAGGTGTCCCCCGACTGGGTGAGAGCATGTGAGACATGCTAGGACGTACTACCACACCCACTAAATGTCCGCCTTGGCTGGGATCGAACCCAGGTCAAGCAGATTCACACGTGAGCGTGCTCTCCACTCGACCGCCGTGTTTTTTTTGTTTTCAATATCTTCTTCTTCTTCTTCTTCTTCTTCTTCTTCTTCTTCTTCTTCTTCTTCTTCTTCTTCTTCTTCTTCTTCTTCTCTTCTTCTTCTTCTTCTTCTTCTTCTTTTCTTCTTCTTCTTTTCTTCTTCTTCTTCTTCTTCTTCTTCTTCTTCTTCTTCTTCTTCTTCTTCTTCTTCTTCTTCTTCTTCTTCTTCTTCTTCTTCTTCTTCCTTCTTATTCTTCTTCTTCTTATTCTTCTTCTCTTCTCTTCTTCTTCTTCTTCTTCTTCTTCTTCTTCTCTTCTTCTTCTTCTTCTTCTCATCTTCTTCTCATCTTATTCTTCTTCTTCTCATCTTCTCATCTTATTCTTCTTCTTCTCATCTTCTTCTTCTTCTTCTTCTTGTCTTCTTCTTCTTCTTCTTCTTCTTCTGTTCCTTCTCCTTATTCTTCTTCTTCTTCTTCTTGTCATCTTCTTCTGTTCTTCTTCTTCTTCTTCTTCTTCTTCTTCTTCTTCTTCTTCTCCCTTCTCCTCTTCTTTCTTCTTCTTCTTCTTCTTCTTCTTCTTCTTCTTCTTCTTCTTCTTCTTCTTCTTATTCTTCTTCTTCTTCTTCTTCTTCTTCACGGATAAAGAGTCGTATACCCCCACCCGTTGTTCGTACGCTTATTGTAATTATGTGGATAGAGAAGAGATTATTGTGTAGTAGAGTGATTATCCGTTTAGATTATTTACACTTATCCCATTCACCTTTGTATTCTTCCCATACCTTCTCCTTTTTCTCTTTCTCCTCCTTCTTCGTCTTCTTCATCTTTTCATCCTCCTCCTTCTTCGTCTTCTCCTCTTTTTATCTTTCCTCCTCCCCTCCTTCTTCGTCTCCTCCTACTTCTTCTTCGTCTCCTCCTACTTCTTCTTCGTCTCCTGTTCCTCCTCCTTCTTCGTCTCCTCCTCCTCTTTCGTCTTCTCCTCCTACTTCTTCTTCGTCTCCTCTTCCTCCTCCTTCTTCGTCTCCTCCTCCTCCTCTTTCGTCTTCTCCTCCTACTTCTTCTTCGTCTCCTCTTCCTCCTCCTTCTTCGTCTCCTCCTCCTCCTCTTTCGTCGTCTCCTCCTACTTCTTCTTCGTCTCCTCTTCCTCCTCCTTCTTCGTCTCCTCCTACTACTTCTTCGTCTCCTCCTCCTCTTTCGTCTTCTCCTCCTACTTCTTCTTCGTCTCCTCTTCCTCCTCCTTCTTCGTCTTCTCCTACTTCGTATCCCCTTCTTCGTCTTTTCCTCTTACTTCTTATTCGTCTTCTCCTCCTCTCCTCTTCTTCTCTTTCCTCCTCCTCCTCCTCCTCTAGAAAATGTAAAATGCTAGAAACGGTCATACGAGACAGACTCGTAAATCACTTAGAGGAAAATAACATACTTAAAGATACTCAACACGGCTTTCGTAAAAAACGTTCCTGTTTAACAAACCTCTTAGACTTCTTCCACGATATCCTCAACCTCTACGATGAGAGTAAAGCTGTAGATATTATATACCTTGATTTTCAAAAGGCCTTTGACAAAGTTCCCCACAAACGTTTACTGCTAAAACTAAAAGCGCATGGAATACAAGACGGTGTGTTGAAATGGATAGAAAATTGGCTCAGCAACAGAAAGCAAAGAGTAGTCATAAACGGTAAGGCATCTAAAGGGACCAATGTAAGTAGCGGGGTACCCCAGGGATCGGTACTAGGACCAATTCTCTTTCTAATTTACATCAACGACATAGATGAGGGCCTCACCTGTACAATCTCAAAATTTGCTGACGATACAAAAATTGCAAAATAGCGTACTCTCAAAAGAACAAGTTGACGATATGCAACACAATCTAGATAAATTGTCATGTTGGGCCCAAATTTGGCAAATGAGTTTCAATGCGGATAAATGTAAAGTACTACATATCGGATACCTAAATGAGGAAAGCAAACTATTCGATGAATGGCACTCAGCTTAAGAATGTAAACAGAGAAACCGATCTGGGAGTAACAATATCGAGTAACCTAAAACCGAGTCAACAATGTTCAGAAGTTGTTAAGAAGGCAAACAAAATAATTGGCTTTATAGGCAGGTCATTTGAGCATAAATCCAAAGAAGTTATCCTAACCCTTTACAATTCCTTAGTCCGCCCTCTTCTGGAATACTGCGTTCAATCCTGGTGCCCTTATTACCAAAAAGATATTAACAAGCTAGAACGAGTTCAACGTAGAGTTACCAAAATGATACCTAGCCTAAAGAACAAACCATACGAAGAGCGTCTTAGAGAATTAAATCTATTTCCTTTAACCCAGCGCAGATTAAGAGGTGACTTAATTCAAGTGTTCAAAATCATCAAAGGCATCGACAATATGAACTGTAGTAAGTACTTCACTATCGATCAATCTAATTACACGCGGGGAAACGGTTGCAAAATTATTGGTAAATCTTTTAACTCACACGAATCTAAGAATTTCTTCTTCAATCGAGTTGTCAACTTGTGTAATGGGCTTCCCCGAAACGTTATAGACTGCATCACCGTTGATTCATTTAAAACTCCGCCTAGACAAATATCTCGCTTCAAACCCGCGACTGACTGCGTTTGTAAATGAATAACTTTATTTTATCCCCCCCTCAGTTACTAACCCATCTGTCCCCTACTAACTTCCTAATCCTGCCACGGACATTAGTTCCAGGGCAGTAATTCCCTTTCCAATGTTCCCTTACCCACTCTAAACCACTGTTTGGACACTTGATCCTCAGTGTTTTGGAGGACAAGCAACCTAGAAGGGTCACTAGATCTGTTGTTGCTTGATTTCCTTTGTACTCCTTTGTACTCCTTTGTACTCCTCCTCCGTCTTCTCATCTACTTCTCTCCCCTAACAATAAAAGTGTGTTATCCTGTAATCCTTCAATATAACCAAGCCAGTAATTTTCGTGTCCCCAACTAGATTACTGAACTGTGGCAAGATTTAAAAATATTCTATTCTATTGTATTCTATAATCTCAGGCCCAATCCCCACTTTTCCCGTTTGTGTTTTTTTTTTTTTTTTTTTTGGGGGGGGGGGCGACTTGAAAACCGATTTAAAATATATATATATAACAAAAATACGGTACTAACGAGAAGCTAATGAGAAGCAGCATTTTATGGATAACGTTTCGTATACCATATTTAAAACAAAACACTAGAAGCGAAACGTTGTAAATATAGTGTTCTTCCTCAGATAGATTTTGTTTAAGAAAAACATTAATAACAAACGTAGCGACGCATCGGTGTATCAATATGTAGAATCACCATCACCACCAGCCCCATGTAACAACTCTCTCTCTCTCTCTCTCTCTCTCTCTCTCTCTCTCTCTCTCTCTCTCTCTCTCTCTCTCTCTCTGTGTGCCGCCGCCTTCCATCCATTTTCCCAGCATGCAAACCAAATATATTCGGACTTCCATTTGACAGAGTACCGTATACACGGCTTATACATGCGACAGTTAGGTTGGTGGTGCGGAGGGGGTAGAGGGGGGGGCCTGGGTTGATTGAAGGGGAAGGGGTGGGTAGGTAGGTGGAAAGGAGGGGGGGGGGAGTGTTGGGGGTGGGGGTTTGGGGTGGGTAAGGAAGGTGGAGGAGGGGAAGGAGGGGCGGTTGAGAGTGTTAGTTGATGGGTTTAGGGGGTAAGGAAGGTGGAGAGGGGTGGGGGGTGGTGAAGGGTGGGTGGGTGGGTAAGATAGGTGGAAATAAAGTGGGGAGGAGGGGAAAGGGGGGAGGGATTGGGTTGGGAATGTAGGTTGGTTGGGGAGGGAGAAGGAGGGGAGGGATTGGGTTGGGAGTGTAGGTTGGTTGGGAGGGGGGGGGTGGATTGGGTTGGGAGCGTTAGTTGAGGAGGTTTGGGGTGGTCCAAGAAGGTGGAAGGGGGGGGGGGGGGGGATGATTGGGTTGGTAGTGATGTTTTTTGTTGGTGATGGCGTCTGTGTGTTTGTGTATGTGTGTTTCGGGGGAGGGGGAGGGGGGGGGGGGGGGTAGATGAAGTATTGTGGTTGAAGGGTGGAGGTGGAGGTAGTGGCATTCATGGAGTGGGATCGTTGGTGGGGAGTAGGCTGTGGGGTTTAGTTCAGGGTTTTGGGGTGTTAATTGATTTTGGAGTGAGGAGGTGGGGGGTTGGTTTAGGAGGGGAGGTGGGGCTGGGGTTGGTGTGAGATCGTTGGTGGGGAGTAAGCTGGGGTGGTGATCAGGGTTGTGGGGTGTTAGTTGGTTAGGGAGTGAGGGGTTGTTTGGTCTGGGGTGGGGGTTAAAAGTGGGGGGGTTTGCTGTAGTATTGTTAGTGGGGAGTATGCTAGGCTGGGATGTGTTGATCAGGGTTGTGGGGTGTTAGCTGGTTAGGCAGTGAGGAGGGGTAAGGGGTTGGTTGGTGCAACAAATTCAGACGTTACTACTAAAACGTATGATAACGTCGCCCGCAGTATAGGCCTTTTGTACATAGGACGTATCAGGACGTCGGCCGCTATGAGTGGGTTAAGACGTTCGCCGCATTAGTTTGGCAATTTTAAGACCTTTTGCCCCATTTCTTTGCCAATATTGCGATCTCTCGTGCCATTTTGGTGTGGATGATATTTTCCTGGCGAGTGATTGCAAGCCTGTTATTTAGGAGAAACTGGTTAATCTCGATTTTTTTTTTTTTTTTTTCTTTTTTTTTTTTTTTACCTTGATAGAGGTCTAGGGAGTAAACTATAAAAACAAATCATATTTTTATTATATTTTATATTATAGGTTGAGTTACAAATGATTCTACTGAACTAGCCTACTGTGAATAATGGACATAAATCTGATCGTCTATAAAATGCCTAGAACAAAAAAATACCTGGTGTGAAATTTATGTTAATAAGGACAATCAAAACACCTTTGAATCATGTGACAAGCTGGATTCAATATATAGATAAAGTTACAGGCTGGACTCCAAATATGAACAAAGTCACAAAATGGACTCAAGGTATCAATGGACTAAAAAGCAGGATTCGAACCTAAACGTCAACAAACCGCCACCAGTCATCGGAGGAGCCAATAGGAGAGCCGGAGAGCGATGACGTCACAGCCAAGCCCCTTCCTCTCTCCACCAATGGGGTTCCTGCTCGCTCTCCTCTCATTCCTCCTGCTTTTAAATGGTAAGTGTTGCATATAATTATTTATGTTCTATGTGTAAACTAGTTACATTTAATGTTTTCATAATCTGATGTTTTTATTGTGT
Source organism: Paralithodes platypus (assembly GCA_032716605.1). Lineage (NCBI taxonomy): Eukaryota > Metazoa > Arthropoda > Malacostraca > Decapoda > Lithodidae > Paralithodes > Paralithodes platypus. The sequence continues at coordinate 32,865,855 of CM064527.1, read as the reverse complement.
GTGTGAAAATGAATTAGTTTTGAAGATTTCAGTTGTTTATTGCATTGGAGGTTATGATTATGTACTTGCTAACATGACGTATGTTAAGTTCTCAAAGGTAGGTACTCTTTTGTTTGTAAAATAGTAAATGTTAATGTTTTCTGTTTGTAACCCATGGACTGCACAATAATGGACAAAATGGAAGGTCAAGGTGGGGGAGGGGGGGGGGGGAGTGGAGGATGTGGTATAGGGAGATACTACTACTTTCTATGTGTCATACAATTTTGAGATATTTCCCGGCACTGGCATGATTTATGAAGGGTTCTTGTTACACATGTTTAATTACCGTGCCTTCCGCCGTGAGGGCTATCGCACTTTACGGGTTAAAGTATTTGGGATAGGTCTAATTTTTTGCTGTGTTAGTGTATTTTGAATTTTGAAGCCTGTCTGCGTCTTTATGTTTACTCAAGAGCCATTAACCCCTTCTTTACCGGTGACGTCTTTTTAACTTTATATTGGCTACTATTAGACGATTTTATTCAGTTTATAAAGGGTTTCAGGCAATTAACAGGCTTCAAACTATCTCCCTTAACCCTTTTTACTACCACAGATCCTTCTTAAACTGCACAAAATAGTCTCAATATACCAAGAATAAAATTGAAAACACGTCGCCGGTACAGAAGGGTTTATGACTAAATATATACACTCATTTGGATCTGTATCGAACCCAACGTGATAGTATACAGATATGTAATGTCTCGAATGCTTTTGAGTTTGGATTTAATAGTTCAAATATTAAAATAGGTGTATTGTATATATAATTGGTTAATGCGTGTATGTAAGTTATGGTGACCGGACAACTCAACCAGTAGACCATTTCAACCAGTAGCTCTCAAATCAACCTATTTTTTTTTCTTTTTCTATGTGATTCAGGGAGGCAAAAGGCAGAACTGCCTATAGCGTGTGCCGCCCCCATAGTTGAAAGAGTGACAGGGCCAAAATCAAGGGACGTTCGAGCCAAAATGCCTGGACACACGGAGTTTGAAGCAATTTAAGTCATAGGAAGAGGGAAAGACTGATTCTGGGAGAGAGTTCCAGAGCTCAGCTGTTGAGTAGAAGAAAGTTTGAGAGTAACTTTTCACTTTTGGGTTGGAGAGTTGCACAGAGTAGGGGTGGGATTGAGTTGCAAGACGGGTACCACGTGCCCTACGTTATGGAGGTGTTATACACTGGGAACGCTCTGAGGAACACTGATTATTATAGTAGCGATAGAATAGCGAGAGAGATGCAATAGGTTAGGTTAGGTTAGTACTATATTTTGGCACTGGTTTCGTTGGTTCTTGGTTGATTTGGCACTGGTTGAGAGATACTGGTCGAAATGGTCTACGGTTTGAGATGTCCGGGAACCGTAAGTTGTAATAATAATCAATATATATCGAGCTGACAGTCAATGAAGTTAATAATACACATGTGTATATCTATGTATCCTATATTTTGTAAATGTGTGTTTTGTTTGGGGATATGTATGTGCATTAGGCTGCTTTGTTATACGTGTATGCATGGCGAAATCTTACTAGAGCAATCATTTTAGTCAGACAAAACAATACTCTCTCTCTCTCTCTCTCTCTCTCTCTCACATAAATAAACAATGCATACGAGAACTGAGTTAAAACAAGGCTTCTAAGTAAAACAAATCTTACACACTCTCTCTCTCTCTCTCCCTCACATAAATAAACAATGCATACAAGAACTGAGTTAAAACAAGGCTTCTAAGTAAAACAAATCTTACACCTCTCTCTCTCTCAGGTTGCCATATATCACGTTTAAATGTTGTTGATGCCTTTTAGAATGTATAGTAGTGAAGATACTCGTTTATTATAAGGTGTGACAGACAGTTTATCCATGTTCCGACTGTTACTCTTATATCATACTAGTAGGGTGGTGTGTGTGTGGGGGGGGGGGGGGGGAGGCCTGTTTGGGTGTTGGTGTCTAGGTGTGTGTGTGTGTGTGTCTAGGTTCGTGTAGGTGTGTGTGTGTGTCTAGGTTTGTATAGGTGTGTGGATCTAGGTTCGTGTGTGTAGGTTTGTGTGTGTGTGTGTTAAGGTTTATGTGCATGTATGAAAGTGTGTGTGTGTGTATAATATTACACACACACACACACACTTTCATACACGGCGATAAATTAACAGATGTGTTAATGCTTCCGAAACCAATGTTGCATCTCTCTCACTCTTCTACCCCTATTACAATAGTCAAGTGTTCTTCAGAGATTTCTCAGTGTATACCTCCTCCCTTAGGGACAGTAGGGGGCACCCGTTTTCTTTGTTTTATTTGTTATTTGTTTTTATTTGTTGGGGAGGAGGGGGCGCTTGTTACAAGTAGCTTTGCCTTTGTCTCATTCATACACATTAAAAACAAGATATATTATACCTAGATACACAGAATATTATATTACGAATTATCTCATATTAATTCCGGTAAAAATGACTGCTTGATGAAACAGGTTCTCAACGTTGAGTATGCCGTGTTTGTTTTAGTTTAGCAGAGCCAGGCGGCTGTTTGTTTTATTATAGAAAACGGTGAAAGTAAGCTTAAGGGGAGGTTTTTAGTTGATTCCCTAGACTTCCATCAAGCTTAAAATTACTCCCCCTTGACCCCCTTTCAAGATAAATTTGTACATTTTTCGGTAAAAAAAAATCCCGGCCGAAGGCCGGTTCCCCTTAAATTACAGGCTCGCTATCGCTCGCCAGGAAAAAATCGACACCTAAATGGCACGAATGGTCTTAACATTGACAGAAATGGGGCGAGGGTTCTTAAAATCGCCAAACTAATGGGGCAAGCGTCTTTAAATCTCACAAGCAATGGGGCTAAACATGAGGGGAGAAAGAGGTTCAGAAAAAAATCCTCCAGGTGGAAATCTCCCCTTAAAGTGTTTGTGAGATATTGAGAGCTTGGATAGGGGGGCTTGGGAAGGACGTCTACCAATAAAAAAGGCTATAAGCTATCTCAATTCATCCTTTCAGCTACCATATACAGTATCCTTCCTAAACTTACTAAGATTGTCAGAATATAGCTGCAATCAATGACAACAATCGTCGCCGGTACAGTATGGGTTAAGCGATTATGTACAGTTTAAGAAGGATCTGTGGTAGTAAAAAGGTGTAAGTGAGATAGTTCGGAGCCTGATTATTGCTGAATAACATCGTCTAATCGTAGCTAAACTCAAATAAAAAGGACGGCACCGGTATTGAAAGGGTTAAGCTGTTATTTGTTTATAAAGCAAATTCAACAGAAATTCTACTAAATTACTTGAATCGCCCTTAACCGCTACGAAGACGAACACTTTTAACAGGAGCTACATAACCTTTACCTCTGACCAAGAAACATAGAAGATTTTTATAAAAATCAAAAACACAATTATAGCGCGTCAGCATCCCCAAGCCCATCATCAAGCCAGCACCTACAGCACCTTCGCTCTGGCTTACCTTGCCGCGCACATAACCACCGTTCGGCATCCTTATTTTCATCCTTTTGGGTCTAACAGATATACCGAGCTTTTCAAACACTTTTTCGTTTATGACAAATTCACTATT